>VZRJ01002460.1:714377-793897 GCA_013397565.1 Ptilonorhynchus violaceus
TACTACTAATGTAATATTTTTCTAATTATGTTATGCAATGCATGTGTTATTGTTATTATAATAATAATATATATTAATAATATTAATAATATTATTAATAATAATATTATGATCGTTATTTGTTCTTTTTTATTTTCATTCTTTTATTAGTTTATTAAACTTCTCAATCCACTCACGAGGTTCCTGCAAGTTGCATTCCCACCTTAAATTGGGCCACAAGCAGCACCCCAGCAATGCTGACACCCCCACACAGCCCCTGTTTGCAGCACAGACGGGTTGGGACCACCCAGAAAATTCCTGTGGTGACGCCCAAGTCCCAAATGCTCAAATCCGCCTGCATCCCAACACTGCCTCAGCGATGGGGATGATCCCACCTGGCATGGAGGGGTCTGTTTGGAAGGGTGCTGGGTGGGAATGTGCCACAGCAGGGAAATGTGGGAATATGTCAGAGGTGGGAAGAACTGTAGGGGTGGGAGCATCTGCTTTGTGGGGATTAATAAAGCAAATTTTGCTTGAAAATTTAAATGCTCCGATATGGAGTATCTTGGATACCTAAAATGTTCAATAACCTTTTTTTATTACATAGGGCATTTTCCTCCTCTAAAAGCAAAGGCTTGTGTTTTTAAAATGCATCCAGAAAGAAGATATTTTTGGCTAATTCCTTACATGGAGCCAAGATGGATGGAGTAAAAAGTGCACAATCCTTTCCTCTCCTACACAGGGTAAAAATATGCACAAGCAAAAGAAAAAAAAAAAAAAAATTTAAAGGGATTTTTTAAAAGCTACTATGACGGAGCTGGAACGGAACCAGAGATTTGGGATGTGGGAAGGAAGATGGGAGAGGGCTGAGTGCTCCAGTTGGCAAAGATGGGATGGGAGTCAGCAGTGCTCCCTGGACCACTCTGCGCAAAATCCCCAAATCCTTTTCACATATAGGGCAACAGAAAGTCGGTTTCCATCTAAAACATGAGTCAGAAGGAGGACAAAAATTCACATGATGTTGGCAATTCCTTGCCAAGGAATTTGGGCATCATCCCCCTTCCTCAGGCAGCTCACTCGCCTCTCCGTGGCTCTTCTCCGCCTCACAAATCACCACCCCCACGATATCAAAAGGAGCCCGAAAGCGAAACCCTGCCTGAATTAAAATCACAGTCGCTTCAAATTAGATCCACCTAGTAACTCTTGGCTTAAAAACTCCCGAATAACTGGAGCGGAAAGCTTCAACTCCTAAATAAGTGGCCTGGATTTCAAAGGCACGAGCACCCAGCTGCTCCGAGGGAGGTCAGCTGGAAGAAGCACCATTGCTATTTATAAGGCACTTTCACCCCGGGGACAGGGCGGTGAGCAGGACGGCGCTAGGTGCACTCGGAGGATTAATTTTCCCCTCTCAAGTCGTGCTGTGCAAAATTCCGGCTCCCTATAAATAGCACCCGGACTGGTAAATAAGGTGTTGCTCACAGCTGCTGTGAAAGGAGCCCGAGGGGTGCTTAGCTCAGCGACTTTTCGGGAAATCAAGACACTGAGAGGGGGGGAATGTTGTCAGTAAGAGGTGTCAGCTCTCTGAGAGCCACCACAGGCACAGTGTGTCGTGGGACAGCCAGTGATGCTGTCCCACATCCTCTGCCTCACTGTGTGACGGAGTGTGGAGGGGAGGAATCAAGCAGCCAGCATTGGCTGGAGGTGCTGCTGTACCTACCCCATCCCAGGAACTGGCAGATATTTAATAAATGAGAAGGGACAAGGGTATAAATGTAATGCCAGGGCTCAAAATCTCAAAGTCCTGCTGATTGATGGGAGAAAAATGACCTTGAGCATCCAAGGGATGAAGGCAGCAGGTCCAGAAAGGTGGGAGAGGGAAGGGCAGCACAAAGAGAGAAACTCTGGGAGAAAAGAGGGAAAAAACCCATTTCTGTGAGAATGGGATACCCGCTTCTTATGGGGTTTACAGTCTTCAAACTCCTCCGAAACACTAAAACTAAACATTCTCAATTCCCTCTTTTGTTCCACTGCTTCTCCAACATCGACCTCACATAGCAACCCAACCCATGAACAGTGGAATTAGGCCCTGGATGCATCCCAGAATAACAATTCCAGACTTGATTCTCCATCCCCTTTGGAAGAACCTACCGGTCACCAGCCAGCATTCCCTGACACCCTTCCCCCGCATCAAAACACCAGCACCAACAGCGATTGCTCTGGCCAGCCCCAACTCTGACTAAGCCATGATTCATCCTCCTCTTTTAATGTCTCTTTTTTTTATTTATTTGATTCCCTCTAAAGGAAACTTTGAAGGGAAGCACAGGTCACGTTCTTGCCTACGTTCGGTGCAACACGCATCCTTCGGATGTGGCGCGGGGGCGCAGCGGGAGAGATGCCCGTGGGATCCGGGTCGCACGGCCCAACCCCGCACCCAGGAACTCTTTGCAGGGCTAGGATTTGGAAAGGGTGGCTGGGAGCTGTGTGTACATCACTCTGTAGATGCAGCCATACATGTGCTCTGTTCATGCCAGGGCAGCCTGATCTGCTGCAGTTTCCAGTATGGCCTCGCTTTACCAGCCTGGAACACGGGAAGGAAGTTCACAGAATGGTTTGTGTTGGAAGGGATCTTCAAGATCATCCAGTCCCACTCCCTGCCATGATCAGAGACACCTTCCACTATCCCAGGTTGCTCCAAGCCCCGTCCAACCTGGCCTTGGACACTTGCAGGGATGGGGCAGCCACAGCTTCTCTGGGCAGCCTGTGCCAGGGCCTCACCCACCTCACAGTAAAGAATTTCTTCCTAATATCTCATCTAAATCTACTCTCAGCCAGTTTAAAGCTGTTCCAAAGTGCTCCCTGCCCTGGGAGGGAGGTTGCAAAAGTCACGCAGCAGCGGCCCAAATTCTTGTAAGTGCTTTAATGACACTTTCTTGCAGCAGAGAAAGTTCTTCCTCTGGGCTGACCGAGGGATATTTACACAGTTTTTCGGAAAATAAAAAACCAACAACAAAACCACCAAACCAAGACAAAACAAAGCAAAATGAGAAATTTTGCACTTGCAAAAAAAAAAAAAAAAGAAAGAACAACAACCCACAAACAACAAACAAACAAGAAAAATAAGCCAAGAAAATTTTCTGCAATATTTTTGGGGAATTAGATGCTTTCAGAAAGGTCAGGAAGGAAACTATGTGGTTGCCCCTTCCTCTCGCCAGCTGGATGCTGAGCAGTTCTCACTTGGTGCTTTCTTTGCAAGGGACTCGAAAAAAAGCTGCTGAGGGTCAGGCTCGTGGTTGGGAAGGTGATAAATGGCTGATATTTATCAGGCCGATAAAAATGTTTGGATTTGGAAAGGCAGCTGGAGTTCACGGTCCTTTGTGTATGCGGGTTTCAATCGCCACCCTCGCCCCTCACAGGTATTTCGATTACAGGAATAAATAAACAAGGAGCGAAGTGTGAACTGTGCCTGTATCACCTGGATATCACCTGGATATCACCTGGATATCACCGCTGCCTCTCCCTCATCCCGCCCAAATCCTGATGCCTAGGGCGGTACACGATGAGCTCCTGCATCAGTCCCTGTAATGGATCGGGGTGTTTCTGCCATGGAAAAGAGCTTTTTACCTCCTCTCCTCTAAACAAGTGTTTTCCTTCTCATTTCTCGCCTTTCACCCCCCTGCTCTAGCAGTCCAACACTCCTTTTCCTCCTCCTGGCGCACCGGCCCCGCTGCCGGGCAAAGCGGAACGGAAATCAGCCAAAACCATCTCTTCACGATATTATCTGCAGACAGGGATTCCTGCAGGGATCACGGGATGCTGCTCAGCACGAGACTCACAGACCCCCTACCCTGAAATCAGGGGAGAGCTCCCTGCTGAGAATTCTGCGACTGGAATTGCTGAGCCCTGCCCAGGGTGCGGGATCCAGGCAGGGCAGGGAACACTGCGTGTCCCAGAGCTGTCTCTCCTTTCACCCACCGGCCGTTCTCCTTCCTGGGGACAAGCCGTCCAGTTTCTCAGCCGATTGCACTCTCTAATTGCACCTGATGTGCTCATGCAACTTCTTCCTTCCCCGACCGTAAGAAATTCAGCTCCTTGCTGACAATCGCCGGGCACTGGGGCGCCGGTGGAGCAAGACCCGGGCTGCCAAAAGCCTGCCTGCGGGTGCAGCTTTGCTTAAAAATAGCCACAAAGCAGAGAAAAGGGAAAATTCAGCGAGGTTAGGCCTCTGACATTGAGAAACAAGGGCTGAGCCCCAGAGGGGGAAATCCCCACAGAGGCACAGGGCATTGCTCACCCCGCGGTATCAGCCCCGGTCAAACAGCGCGCCCAGAGCTGATCCTGCTCTCCTGGCAGCCGAGGGACAGGGAAAGCCAGGAAGAGGCTGCAGGAATGCAGAATTCAACTGTAGCCAACGGATTTCGGCTTAGGGAGCCTTCTTGCTTTTGCTCAGCCCTCTGCTCTGAGCTCCCCGTGTGTTGTCACTGTCACATTCAGTGCCACGCAGGAATTCTTTCAGGAACAGTAAATTCCTCCTGAAGTCAACCCTCTGCAATTCCTTTTTTTAAAATTTCTTTTGATTTATAGCTCTTCAAGTAGCAGGACAAGGGTTCAAACCTTGTCTCTTTTGAGTTGCCAGATTTGTGCCCTAACGTGAGGTGTTTGGTTATTTATTAAGAGGTAGATAGATAGGAAAGGAAACAGGAGAGTTGTAAATGCATTGCCTGGCTTTGATAAATATGGGGAAGGAAGGATGAGAGTCTGGATTCAATCTCAATTCACCAAATTAAAAGGAAAATCATTCAAGGTTCCTTCCACTGTCCTCAGAGAGGTGTGGGCCTCCAACTGTGCTCAGGTCTTTAAGGGTCCTTTGGAAGACCCAGTAAAGTTTAAGACCAAAGATAGGGAGGTGCAAGATGGGTGTCCATTAGCCAGGATTGATGATCCCGACAGGAGCCTCCCAGACCGAGGTTCATATTTAAAATCCCAGGAAAGGAGGTTTATTTGCAATTTTTAAAATAATTATATTCTGTAATTCTCAAAAAATACAATTTGGAAATAACATTCTGAAGCTGCAATATCCATTGGAGCAGGGACATTTCTCAAAACTGGCAGATCTGCCCAGAAACGGGTCCAGGAGGATTGAGCAACATCCTGTGAAAGTTCCTGACCTTACAAGACTAGTGCAAAACAAAACTCACCCCATAAACGGGCTAAATCATAAAGATAATCGACTCCATAGATTGCAGAGAGCGTAGATATAGGTATTAGGAAGAAATTCTTCCCTGTGAGGGGGATGAGGCCCTGGTACACGTTACCCAGAGAAGCTGTGGCTGCTCCATCCCGGGAAGTGTCCAATGCCAGGCTGGATGGGGCTTGGAGCAACCTGGTCTGGTGGAAGGTGTCCCTGCCCATGGCAGGGGTTGGAACTGGATGATCTTAAAGGTCACTTCCAATCCAGGCCATTCTGTGATTCTGTAAAACACAGGTTTCTAAAAGAGGTTAGAGGGTAAGTAAATGGCAAGAAGTTGGGATATTCCAGACTCAGCAATCTAATACTGGTTCCTCTTGAAATGAAATCTGGCTGTAAAAGTTCAGGCTCGGTCCCAACAGAAAGGGTCAAAGGGTACAGATCAGTCAGAGAGCCACAATTCAGGTTTTGGCATTGTCAGAGCTTCTGAGAAGACCATATTCACATTAGCCTGACACTGGGTTGAGCCTTCTACTCTACTTCTACTCTTTTAGTTACATGAAAGGAACACTTCCCTGTTTGCCCTGTTATTTTAAGGTGTGAAATTCCCCACTGAAAGTCCTGGGCTATTGATTTAGGGTGTAAATCCACAGGATGTTGAACTTGACTTTAGGTTACCTCATCCCTACTCAAGAGGCCACAACCACCTGTGACAAGGCACTGATCCAGCACAAAAATCTTGCCGGTCTGAGAGAAAAATGTGTTTACAGGGCTACTCTGGCCCAGCTGCCAGATCAGATATTGCCTGTCCTGCTGCTGCCAGCAGAACTTGGCATGTGTTACCACAGTGCCTTCTCTGGGAAACCAGCAGAAATACAGCCCTGTGCTCACACCTGAACCACACATAATTTAGGACTGTCGTGGTTTAACCCTGGCTGGGAGCTCAGCCCCACTCACTCACTCACTCCCACACGGTGGCGTGGGGGAGAGAATTGGAAAGTAAAAGGAAAGCTCACGGGTTGAGATACAAACAGTTTAATAGGTAAAGCAAAAGCCATGTGCACAAGCAAAGCAAAACAAGGAGTTCATTCCACCCTTCCCACAGGTGTTCAGTGATCCCCAGGCCCCGGGAGAGCAGGGCTCCATCACAGGTAACGGTGGCTTGGGAAGACAAACACCATCACCCCCAATGTCCTAAGCATGACAAAATATGTTATGGGATATTTTTGGTCAGTTTGGGGTCAGCTGTCCTGGCTGTATCCCCTCCCAACTCCTTGTGCCCCCACAGCCTCCTCACTGGTGGGGTGAGGAGCAGAAAAGCCTTGACACTATGTAAGTCCTGCTCAGCAATAACAAAAACATCTCTGTATTATCAACACTGTTTTGGTCACAAATCCCAAACACAGCCCCACAGCAGCCGCTCTGAAGAAAATCCCAGCCCAAACCAGCACAGTGCTGCAAAGTGATGCAGCACGTTGGAGATCTGAAGGGAAGAATAAAGAATTCCAACCCTCCTCCGAGCACAGATTGTTATAGGATTTATTGTCATGGAGGTGCCCGGTGGCTGGAGTAGATTGTGTTCACGAAGGACTTAATTCCCAGCCCAGTGATGCAGCTCTCAGCTCTCCTGCCCGCAGGCACTCAGTGATGGATGTGAAACCCCCCACGGAGGAGTCTGTTCAGCCCATTTACGGTGGGAGGACGATCACCCTCCATCACCCTCCGGAAATCACAGCCTGTCATTATCCCGTGGACTTTGCTATTGAACTGTTTCCTAACTTCTCATTACCACCCACCTTTCATTAAGAGCCTGGATCGTTATCTCATCATTGCAGGTTATTAAATCAAACAATGGCAAAGGCTGTGGCCTTTCTGGGGCTGACTCACCTGATGATGTAACAAACCCCGGCCGGGGACAGCCTCTTGGAAGTCTTGGTGACCGAGAAGCGTCTAAAAGGTTGTAGGCAATGGTGTGGTGAAGCCAGATACCCCAGAGATGCTGGGGAATCTCTTCAAAGTAATGCAAAAAACTAAAGCACCACGCTCTGGGGGAGAAAATATGGTGGTTTGTGTTTCTGCTGATCAAGGAGGACGTGCTTGTAGGCAGCAGCGGGCACCAGATTAATCACAGCCTAGGAAAAAGGGTATTTTTTTATCTCCAGTCTCAACCCCCGCTGATAATCAGTTTGGCTCCTGATACAGGGGCTTTTGAAGCAGCATCCCAGAAGGATCTGCACTGCATGGGAGGTTCAGATGGAAAGGTTCCCCTGAGGGATGCTGAGCAGGGAGGAGGCGTTGAAGCTCAGCTCCTGCTGTTCTGCCTCCATCCACGGCGAAGCTGTGGGTAGAGTTTGGGAAGGATTTATGTCATTTTGGGGTGTCTACGAGGAACTGGTCCTCTTTGACCACTTCTACCACCTGTAGAAAGAAATGGGCACTCGCACTCTGAACAATTCAGCTGCCCTGCTGTGGCTACTGACTGCAAACCAGGATGAGATGTGTCCTGGAGGAGTTTGTATCCTATGAGCATGGAGGGAACCTCAGTTCTCAACTCAGTGCTCACCTCTCCAGCATGGGAGGTGACCCAAAACACAATTCCTTGTCCAATCCGGAGTGCCATGCAGGGAGGGAGAGCAGAGCTTTGGTGAGGAGCTGCATTTCACAATCGTGTACGTGCTGAGGATCTTCCCACCCACACCTCACCCTTGTGAGCACGTCTGCCCCACGGACAACCTGCTCATCCCTGCTTCCTCGCAGGGCTGGGATGATCCAGGCAATGGTTGCCCAACAGTGGCTTACACACCTCAACCCTGGCCCAGAAGAACCACTTTTGGGACCAGCACCGCTCCTGGGGCTGAACTGTGCCTTGGATCAGCCTCCCCAAGGGTTCCCCTCTCCATTCAACTGGTGGAAACCACAAGGCATCCAGAGGTGAGGTCTTAAGTGTCCCACTTTTCCCGAGTGTTGCCATGTGCTTTTAAACTTGAGACCTGCAGGCACTGCTTTCAGGAGGTCTGTGAAAGACAAGTAAGAGGGAAAGTGTGTGGTCAGTGAGCTGAAATTTAGAATAATAAGGTCCAGTTGAGTTTCCATATCTCTTGCTGGAGCTCCCTACAGTCAAAACCTCTCTCAGGGAACCTCCAATTTCCTAACAACTCTCTTAACCAAGTTTTGGACCCAAATCACTGGAATCAGATCACACAGATTGCTGGAATGCAGAAGTTAAATAATCAAATTTCCTTATCATGGTTTTCTTAAAATTTTTCCACTTGCAGAGCAAAGATTTCGATGTATTTAATTCCCAACAGATGATTTTAATTTGTGCATTTCATTTATTTTTTTTATGCCATGGAGACCTGGCTGGGAAAAAAAAAGAAAGGCTAAAATTGTTAAAAAATATCTACAGAATTTGTTTCTTCTTTCTCTGATATTTTCCAATCAGACATGAAAAATATTAATGGAAAATTTCTCAGGAATTTTGGGGCAAGCTGAAACAATATGAGGAGCTTGCTGCCAACATATTTTCTCAAATACATTTATATTTTCCAACCCACAATGACAAGCTGCTAACAGCTCCTTGGGAAAAAAAAAAAGAAAATCGAGCTGAATGTTTAGATTTCTGCCCTGGAGTTTAACAGGGAGTAGCAAAGCAGCGTCTGGGTGCCTGGCAGGGGTCACGAGGAAAGATGCTGTGCTTCAAAGCACTTGGGAGGGCCTCAGTTTTCTCCCAAAACAACTGCTGTTCCTTGAGCTGACAGACAGAGCCAGGAGGGGATGGTACAGGTGGAAGCACATTTGGCCACTGACTGTGACTTGTCCCCATGGCATAAGGATGGACATGGGGGAAAATCACTTTTATTTTGTCTGCTTCAGCATTTCCAGCAACACCATTCATTAGGGAATCACAGGATGGTTTGGGTTGGAAGGGGTCTTAAAGATCATCTGGTTCCAGGTCCCCTGCCATGGGCAGGAACACCTTCCACTAGATCTTCCAACTTGGCCCTGAACAATTCCACGGATGGGGCAGCCACAGCTTGTCTGGGCAACCTGTTCCCAGCACAAACTGTGCCATGAATAGGACAGCTCTCAATTCTTGTAAAACAAAGAAATGACCCCAGGACAGGGGCTCACCTCACGTGTCCATCCCCCTGCTCCCCGCACGGCACCGGTGGGTTCGTGCTGCCCGCATGTCCCCGGGCTGACGCCTGCGGTGACACGGCATGGCCACAGCCAGGGTTTCACATTTCCCATCCCAGCTGTTTACCCGGAGCTCAGCCCGAGTGAAAACAACTGCCAGACAGTCAACAAGAGATCTGAGGGCCACCTGACTCCTGGGGAGGCTCTCCTGCCAACTTCCCTATAAAGAAGGAGAGCCGGGCTCAGGCTCAAGGCACGACCTTCCTTCGTTTCATGTTGTGTGTTTATTACCCAGGCTTGGACAGCCCCAGGCATCTGAATGATGGGCACCTTTCACCCACTGCCGGGTGAACTTGTTTGTGATGCCTCATGGGTCGGATGGATGGTCACTGAGCCAGTGGGAGATACAGCCTGTACCCACAGAAGTTCCTATGGGCAGAGCCCAGAGCATTTCCCAAACCTGCCAGCTATGCAAAAGCAAGGCCTTTCTGCAGCTGTGGATCCCACCAGGGTGGGTTTGGGATGAAGGTGGGATAGCTAGAAGGCCACAGCAGCTGCAGTTATACATCTGCAGGACACACTTTTGTGCTGTGTGTCCCCTCCTTGTCCTGCCTCAAACACTGCTGCTTATTCCAGACCTGACCGGCTGAATATCCCTGAAAACCCATCCCATGCAGGCTCAAACCCACCTAAACCCAGAGACCGAGCAAGCACAGCTCCCTCGCACACGTGCAGGAGCACACGCAACCACCCCAGTCCCTGGCAGCCGCCGATGCCTTGGGATGCTACTCAAAGATCTGGTCCTCTTGCATTCAGAAAGAGCCAGTCATCGATGAAAGGGGTGACTAAGGCTCAGCACTGGCACATGCCAGCCTCATCCCACTCTGCCTTGTCCCGTCTTGTTTGCAGCCGGGCCGTTACCTGCCAGGCCACCCAACCCTGTGGCTGCGAGCACGACGTGACAGCACATCCTGAGCCAGGCTGGAAAAGGTAACCTCAGGTCGTCCACAACTGGGGCTGGTAAAGTCACATCCAAAGAAGAACCCTTCCCACCCTCATGTCTTGCACCTAATTGCCGCTGTTGCAACAGCCATACATGATTTAATGGTTTATTAAGTTGCTCTTCTATTTATGTGTTTGGCTTGATCAGCTTCTGAGCAGCTCAGCTGCACCCAGAAATTATGGCAAGAAAAATAAAAGGAAAGGGGAAGCACAGCAGCAACCAGAGGTGATTTCATGTTTAAGTGAAACAAAGGCTTTGCTGACTGTCTTCCCCCATACACGTTCTTCACAGCCGGCAGGAGGTGGAAACCCATTCCCTGCCTTTGGCAAAGCCACCTTGGAGAAAGAAATAAACACAAAAATCACCGCTGGCAGGTGCCTCTTCTGTCTCAACTTATCCTGCTCAGGTTGGTTCAACAACATGGAGATTTTGGTGGCAAAGCTAATTCTGAGTCCCTCTTCCCACCCCAAAGCCTCATCCTCAGCTGTGAGTGGGATCCAGGCCTCCAGCTGGGAAACAGACACAGGCTGGAAAAAAAATAACCAGCTCTTTTCCTTTATTATTTTTCTATGTACTGTTTATTCTACACCTTTATTTTTCTTTATTTTGTTTTGAAAGGGAGCATTGTTTTGCGAGCATGGATCCCTCCCTGAACCACCGGGTGTTGGCACAAAGCAGGGCACCATCCCACACTCCTGGTGTGGAGGGGCTTAAGCCCAACTCACAGCCTCAGCTATCCTGCTGTTCCTGTGAGAAATCCCTGGCTAATAAGGAGGATTTCTAAGAAAATCAGTGAGAAGGAGTAAAAAACAAGTCAAATCCTCAAATTTTTGCATTAGCCGTGTTAGGGTCTCCTATTGGCATTAAGGTGGGATGCTTGCCTGGGTCATACCTAGGATCAAGGCACAAGTTTCCTCCAAATAAATTTATATTGGTGACTGAGGAACCTTTATTTTGCACTTATGCCAGGTAACCTGGCAGTGCCCATTTGCATTTTTAGGGGCAGAAAAATTTGGTCCCCCAGGCACAGAAATCAGCAGCTCCCCCAGTTGTTCAGTCCCCACCTTCAAGACCCAGTGCAACCCATCCTCCTGCTTATCCCCTGGCAGAATCAGCCGGAGCATCTTAGCTCCGGGAAGCCACATCCCTCCTTGGGGCTCACGGACTTGGGAGCAGCAGACAAAACACTCAACTTTTCACCCAGTACCACCGGGGAGAAAACCACCTCCCGTTCTGGCGAGTTTTCCCTGCTGTTTACCAGCCTCAGCCGCTCCGCACGCTTCCTGGAAAGAGCTGGAAAGGCCGGCAGCACGCGGGCTCATGCTCCTTTCGCGTGTCCGGAGGAGGTGCAGCTGCTGGGAGGCTGAAGACAAGCGGAGCCCGCAGCATTTCCTCCCCGTGTGCATGTGAGCGGGGCATGCACAGCCCGTGGGGCTGCCCGGGACTGGCACGTGTTCCAGCAGCCCGGTGTCCCCTGCTATCCCTGTCCTGGTGCCAGCGGGCCGATAAAATTATAAACAAACTGGTGAATGAGTTCACCTCGCTGCCCTGGGAAAGGTTCTCCCTGCGTCAGGTCGGATAAACAAGCTCCGGAGGCAGCCAAGGAGGCAGAAAAGGGAATGTATCAGGCTGGCTGGAGGAATGCAGCCCTTTAACACCAGCCCTGCCGTGTCCCGGCCCAAAGAGAGCCCAAAGCGGGGCTGGGGCTGCACAAGGATACTGCAGTGCCTCCTTTTCTCCGTGGATTTATCATCACCCCTTCCCCAGCAGCATTGTTTCTCCCCAAATAATTTCACAGAGAGACGTTTGTCTGTCTCAGCTTTCCCCACTCTGTCCTCAAATGACCTTTTCCAGGGCCTGAGCAAAGCTCCCCTTGATTCCCAACTCAAATTAACATCTCTCCGGGGGGGGTTTTAACCCCCTCCTCCTGCCCATATGGACTGATTTGGAAGCTCTGCCTTGCCCTTCAATGAGGCCTGGAGCAGTAACATACCCCAAAATGTGCCCACACAGGGAACACACCTCAGGATGCTCCAGCACAGCCAGGTTTGGTCCAGAGAGAGCTGCATCTGTGGATAAGAGCAGCTAAAGGCACTGTCACTGCACCCTCTGTGCCTCAGTTTCCCCTGCCTCAAGTAATAAAGCTGGAAATCATCCGACCAAGAGTGAAGGACTGGGGAGAGGGAGAACAAAAATGTCTCAGCAGCCAACTCTGAACGAACAGCATGGTGTCCCTGGATAAAATATTAATACAATTAATGCTATTATTAATATTATAAGTAGTATTAATAATGAAAAACCAAAAGGAAAGCCAAATTCCACAATGTTTTAGCAAGAGGGTGGTATAGAAAATGCAGGAGGTTGGGTTTTCTGGACCGGATGGTGCTGGTTCCTCAGCACCAAGGAAGGGCACATCTCACTCCAGGCCCTGGACTTTTGGGGAGAGGTTTAATCTGGGATGGGACATGGTGGGCAGTACCAAGGAGACGTTTTCAGAATGGGGTATATGGGAGAGCACAAAATGAGAGTGATTTTGTTCCCTAGGAAGGAGAAAATTGGGGAATAGCTTTCAGCCTGGAAAAGGCTGTTCTTCACAGCAAGGAATATTTAAGGTTTATACAAGAAATGCTGCCCAGGTATTAATAGAAACCTAATATTGCCAGGACAAGGAATTCTCCAGGGGAAAACAAATGGGAATTCTAAAGCTGCCTGTGTGGGGGTTTGATCTTGACTCCCAAGTGGGGCCTGTGCCCCATCCTCTTTTTTCTTCCAGCCTTTAAAAGTAGTCATGATAGGGAACAATCAGAGATGTGTGTGCCTGCACGCACGCACCAGGAAAACAGGGATCACACCTCGCTGGCTGCTGGTTTTGAAATCCTCCCACATCCCTCCATGAAAAAACCTGTGGTCATCTGATTTAAAGCCTTTGGAGCCGTTTCGTGCTGAGATCAATCCCTCCATCACAGAGGGTGTGTTAGGGAAGGGTTCAGCATGGCAGCAGCTCTGTCGGCACAGGTTCCTGGTGGCAAAAGGATGGTGGGATGCCAGGTGGAAAAGTGGGCTGGGGGCTGTTGGTGGTGGGATCCGAACCCTGGGGTGAAGCCCAAGCCCACTCTGAGCTTCTTTCCTGTGTGACATGGCCACTGAGCCTGGCTTTCAGCTGGTGGCTGGGAATACAGCAAAGGAGAGTCCTTCTCCATCCCTGCAGGAGGGAGGCAGGACACCGAAAGGAGGAATTTTCCAGCATCCTGAGTTCCTTGGTGGGATGCTGGCCCTGGCAGGGCAGGTTAGGAGATAAGGATATGCCATCAGCAACTGCATCTCTATGTGGTTTAATTCCCAGGCTTAGAAAGTCTGAGAGGTGGTAACAACCCATATCTCTCCCCACCAAATGGTTTCTGTGGAGTGATCGGAACACAGAGCGGTTCCCAAAGATCCCACTGGACCTCACAGAGCTGCACACTCCTTAGGAGCCCCCTACAACAGTTTCTAGGGGGCTGGTGGTTCCACCTGCAGCTGGTGACAGCCAAGGTTGTCCTACCTTCCCAGCACAGCCTGGCACGTCCTCCCCTGCACCAGCACCACGAGACGTGGTGGGCTCTGCTGCTTGGCTTTGCACGACCCTGAGAGCACCAAAGGGAACAAATCCGGGCATGGTGACCCAGAAATTCATTAAAAACTCGCCATGAGTGCTCATAAATGCTAAAGAAAGTGCAAAGGCCAAGAGGCAGTGGAGAGGTCGTGCTCCCCGAGGGCTTTCTTGGAACAGCAGGGAGCAGGGAGGTGCAGGGAGGGGTGTGATGGGGGGACAGACACCTGCTCCTGTGGGTCCTTTGGCTCAAGAGGCTGGGGTGAAAGGGGATGAAACAAAACCGAGAGCCAGGAGGAAAATACCACGGCAAGAAACACAGGCCAGCGTCCGAAGCAGGACGGGAGGGGATTTCCAGCCTTCCAGGAAAGTTGTTCAGTGAAAACAAGGTGATAGTTTGACTCAGGCACGAGCCAGTGAGTCAGGAGAGCCGGGGCCAGTTCTGCCACACGTTTCCTCCCTGCCCTTTGAGCAGACACCCTGGAGCAGACACCCACGGTGTCACCGCCAGCGGGACAGTCCCCACAGGGAGCTGCAGCAGGCAGGACCCTGCTCAAGCACCTCCTGACTCCCCACTTGGCTTCTTGTGCGTAGCTTATCAGTGCTTAAAAATCCTGCCCAGTGCCTCTCACAGGAAATGCTGGATAAAAACTTTTCCAGAACTGCCAGGAAAACACGACATCGAGGAGCGACCGTGACGTGACCAGCAAAGGCAGCAGCACGTGGGTTTGCAGGGCATTGCCAGCAAGCCAGAAAGCATCCCAAAGTGACAGAATTATCCCTTTCAATACCTAAAAAAAGCTGTAGAAAGGCGATTCTCCACCCTTAGCTGTAATCACTCCGCAAAAGCAGAGTTTCCCATCGGGGGGTGTTATAATGTGAGTCACTGCAGGAGCTGCTAGAGCAAGGAAGTGCTCGCTAGAGTAGGGGACAGGCAGCAGAAATAACAATACCGGGATGTGGCACAGTCCTGCCCTTTCCCTTCAGGCTCACAGGCTGAAGACACCTCTGCTGCTGCTAACAAAAACCTCCTTGATATCAGCAAGCAAAAATGAGACCAGGAGATATCATAACTTCTGCTAACAAAACGTACAGAGGCCTAACAAAGAGCAGTGTTGTTATAGTGACTACACTGTCCTCCCACTCCCCCCACCACACAGCTGGAAGTCCCAGGGCTTGGTGGCAGAAATCACCTCCACAAATCCCACACAAGGCCTCACCAGGGCATTTCTCCTGCCAAAACAACTCCCACTATGTTTCCCTGATGTATAATAACTTCTGCCACTTTTGAATAGGAGCTGCTTGCAGGAGATCAGAGAGTCATGGAATGGTTTGGGTTGGAAGGGACCTGAAAGATCATACCCCAACCCTGGGGAGCCAGAACTGGCTCGGGGCAACATCTGGTGTCAATCCAGGCTGGGGATAAAGGGATTGAGAGCAGTCCTGCTAGGAGGGACTTGGGGGTGCTGGTGGATGAGAGGCTGGACGTGCCCTGGCCATGTGTGTGGGCAGCCCAGACATCACTCATGTCCTGGGCTGCATCCAAAGCAGTGAGGGCAGCAGGAGAGGGAGGAATTCTGGTCCTCCACTCCACTCTAGTGAGACTCCACCTGGAACACCGTGTCCCTGAGGTCCCCAGAAGGATGTGGAGCTGCAGGGGCAAGTCCAGATGAGGCCACAAAGATGCTCCAAGAGCTGAAGAACCTCTATTGTGAAGACAGGCTGGGAGAGCTGGGGGTGTTTGGCCTGGAGAAGAGAAGGCTCCAGGGAGACTTTTGAGCCCCTTCCAGTGCCTAAAAAGGGAACCTACAAGAAATATGTGGACAGATTTTTGAGCAGGGTCTGTTGCAACAGGACAAGGGGTGATGGTTTTGAAGTGAAGTCAATTCAGATTACATATAAAGAAGAAATTTTTTACAAGGGTGGTGAGACCCTGGCACAGGATGCCCCATCCCTGGAAGTGTTCAAGGCCAGGTTGGACTGAACTTTGAGTAACCTCATAAAGTGCAAGATGTCCTTGCTGTATCAGGAGGTTTGGAACTGGAGGATCCTTTACATCCTTTCCAGCCCAAACTGTTCTGTGCTTCTATCATCATTGTGTTCAATCTCTGCTCGCTGGCTTTCAGTCTTATCTCCAGCTCCTTCCCAGCCAGCAGCACTGGGATTTCATTTGTCCTTTGACAGGTGACAAATGTCCCGCTCGCTGGCAATGTCCTGGCAGCTTATCACCTGCACACTCCCAGCCTTCCCCGCGTCAGCCGCAGTAATTAAATCATATTTTTCAGGGAGGGCACTTTGGGTGAGAGCTCCCAACACCTCCTGCCAGCAGAGCTGCAGCCACGGATGGGCCTTTGCCAGGGTAATGGCACTGCCTGTGGATCAGGGCTCTCTCCAGAGCTCCCAGCTGACGCAGCAATGCTGGAAGAAATTAATTCCTGTCCTAAGCTTGTTCCTCCTGGCTGTCCTTGAGCATCCCTGCTAGAAACACCTTTCTTTAATATCTGAAACTGCCAAATGCCGTGAGGTCAGCTAAATGGCAGCTGTTACACAGACATGAAGTGCAGATCCTGGGGCAACACCGCTGGCTATGATGTTCAAGGAGAAAGGAGGCAGAACAGAGCCAAGGCAACCAGGATTTCACACACACTTCTCAAGGAGACACAGGAAAGTGATGTCAAAGCTGCAAGCGGTGAGAAACCGGCAAAGACAGGGGTGGGGTTTGCACTTTCCCCCGCAGGATGCTCCATTTCTACACGCAGGGGTGTGCAAAGACAGCTGAGAGCCTCCAAAATGCTAATCCCAAAGCCTCCCTGTGCTTCAAGCTACCCGGGGTTTGCAGAGCAGCCACCCTCAAGCAGAGCCTCCTCTTTGCAGCCTGGATCTGGGTGGCTGTGAGCAAGCCCTGGGGTGAGATGCTGTTCCCAAAAGGCTCCCAAAGTGAAGGCTCAGCCTCCTTGCTGACCTGGCTGGAGTCCCCATATTCCTGTGGGAGGATCAGGCACACAGCCAGATTTCAATCCAGCTGAAGCCACCAACTTGAGCAAGGATTTTCATGCACTAAGTTGAAATACAAGGCAAATAACCTTCATGCCCAACTCTCCTAAAAACTAAGGATGTGCACAACTTTCTCTGGGCAGTTTCTGAAGTGCAGCCACAAGACCAAGCCCTCCACAACCCTCCTGCCTGGTGGCTTATGGATGTGCCCCTGGGAATCCCAGGCAGCCCAGCAGCAGCCACCGAGCAGTGCTCCAGGCAGGGCTGGTGATGCGGGGTCCCACCAGCCCAATGGGGTGCCCTGAGCTGGGGCTACAGGCTGCAGCCAGGTCACAGCACTGCTAAGCCACCACCCCAGGTGCCACATCTACACATTTTTTAAATCCCTCCAGGGGTGGTGACACCACCACTTCCCCAGGCAGCCTTTTCCAGTGCTTGACAACCCTCGTGGTGACAAAATTTTCCCTAAAATACACAAGCAATGGACAAACCCTATCCACACTGGCCTCTCTGCCACTTTGGCCTCTCTGGAGCTGCAGGCTGATGCAGGGAGCTGCTGAAAGCTGCTCTGGCATTTCAAGGTTGACCTCTAGAGGAAGTTTGTAGACGAGCTGCGGCTGCAGGACCGAATTGCCGAGGACTGGCAGGTCAGCTGTGCCCCACGTGTCTGGCAGCGGTGACAAGCACAGCACGGAGTCCCAACAAACGGGCCCTCCCCAGTGTGCTGGGCAGGACCGCACGGAAAAGCATCAATTACCGCAAGCCCATCCTGTGTCCCCAAGTGCCGGAGACCTGCCTGTCATTTCCGCCGCTGGGATCCCTGCCGAGGCTGCAGCGGGACCACAGGAGCTGCCCTCCAACATGGGAAGCTCCCTCCGTCTCTCTGTGCTCCCCACCGAGGGCTCAGCGCTGTCAAAGCCTCACACGCTCTGCTTTCCTCCCACCGCCCACCCCCAGCATCGCTCCCTCTGCTCTAAATTAATCCGTTTATCACCTAAAATTAAATCAAGCCCTGCAGTCTGCTGCGCTGTCAAGATGCGAGGGTGTGAACGCTCCACTGAGCCTTAAAAGGCAACAGAAACCTCGGCGCCTGAGATGCGGGTTCTGTGAACATCACTGCGGGCAGCTCACACCGAAAACACCCTCCCCAGAGCAGGGAGAGGCGAGAAAAACAAATCCAGCCCTCTCCCCGCGAATTTCACTCCCTCCCTGCTGCCCTTCGTGCCAGTCTCAGTTCGTGACACCTCTGCCCCCGCCCCAGCACGGCACTGCCCACCCGCCAAAGCCCACCCGTGTACGATGCTGAGCAGCACCTTCCCCCCGTGTCCTGCACATCCCGGGTTAACCCTGCCTCCCCCGACTTTTTTGTTTCCTGGAGAGGACTTTTTCCCCTCCACTTCTCTACCCAATAGAGCTACTAGGACAAGGGACCACCACAAGCATCCCACTGTGTCCCACCGTGCCCACACATCCCTCTGGGATGGGGAGGAGGTGACATTAAGAGTCTCTACTTCACAGCAGCCAGGAGAGGATGGAAAACTCATCCGTAGGAGCACCCATCAGAGCTTTGGGCCTCCTAAGTGGGTGCTTCTTGCCCACACTGCCAAACCAAGGGATGGCAAGCGGGGATTTCTGCCAGCTGCTGGGATGGAGTTTTGGGAAAAAGATGGTTTGAGGTGCAGATCAGAGAGCGCCACGGCATGAAAGAGGCTTGCCTAGGTGAGGTATCCTTCTCAAAAGCCATTTACCTCCCCAGTCTCTCCTCCCAGCCCCTCAGCTGAGCATCTCCCAAGGACACAAACGCACGCAGGGTGCCAGTTCTCAGCCTGCACCAGCCCAACCAGCCCCGAGCAGCACCCCCTGCCCAGAAACATCCTGCTCCGTCTGTCCTCAGCCCTTGCACCGCCCAGAGCTGCTTATTCCCCTCGAGAGACGAAAAACTCACAGCCCAGGGAAGGCGGAGGGGGCAGAGTTGCCCTTTGCAGGCTGCACAGAAACACACACACCCCCTCACACAACATCACGGGGTGTCCCCCATCCTCCCCCGACTGCCAGCGGTGCGGCAGAGCCGGGCACAGCCCGGTGCTCCCATCGCCCATCCCTGCAAGAGGCACCGCCCGGGGCACGGACCCAGCCCTGGATGCCCAGGTTGTCCCCGGCGCTCCGCGGGAGCATCCCGGGATGCTGCCCTCCCCATCCATCCAGCCCTACCTTTGCGGAACGGCATGGAGCGGGAGGAGGCAGGGCTGCGCTCGGACTCCTGGGTTCCACGGCCGAGGACGCCTTCTCTTATATATATATGTATGAAAATATATATATTTCTTCTGTATCTATATTTTCTTCCTTCCTCCTCCTCCTCCTTTCAGAAGGAAACGGACATATTTAGGCAAAGCCCGGCAGAAACCAGCGTCATTCGGAGGGTGGCACTGCAGAAAGGAGGAAGTTCTTGCAGTTTCAGAGCTTTTAACCCTTCGCTTCCCGGAGACAGCAGCGCCGGGAGGGAAGTGACAGGAACAGGACAAGGAGCTGATGGCCTTAGAAAGGGATGGAGGGCACTGGGAAAGCGGTTTTGAGTTGATTTGTGGTGTTTTTTTTCTTGGTAGGACCAGCACAGGACTGAATGTAACGGCTGTGGGTGGGATAATGGAATTTCGGCCTCCTGCATCACTTCTGCCAATTTCTGAGCTCATCAGAGCACCAATCCCATCTTCTTTGTGGTGGCACCGGGACAAGCCGGGAAAACTCAGCTGTTTCCAAAACAAGGAGGTCAGAAACTCAGGTCCCCCTGTTTAGCAGCTCCTGTCTGCCCTTGCACAGGCAATTGAAAATTCAGATCCTGCTGTGCTGAGGATGGGCAAAAACCCCTCTCCTGGGATCACAGGGCTGGGATGAGCCATGAGCTTTGAAACAGCATCAGTCCTGTGTGTCCTCATCTCTGCAGCTCAGGTTGCAGCGGGAGGTGAAGATGGAGCATCATAACCTGGGACAGTTGTTTATTTTTACTGTGGTTCCTTTATGCCCTCCCTGGAGGTAGAAAGAGGCACTGGCTTGGAGGGAGTTCAAGAGAAACTCTTTGAAGTGTGCACGACTGGACCCCATCCTTTCACCTTGGTGCTTAACAGCGATACCAAGAGCTCCAAGCTGTGTCTTTGCTGCCTGCAGAACTGTTTCTCCCTCCTGGAACCAGTTACAGCAGCTGGTTTCTTCCCTGTCCCTGGAGAACATAACAGGACAGGCTAGGGCTGGGGTTCCACCCAGGCAAATTGAGCAGGCAATGATTTCCTTGGGGAAAAATCAGCCAAAAATGGAATTTCCCAGGACATTTAGTAACCTTAAAGGGTCACAGACTGGGAAGATTTAAGGCAGGTGGGTTGGACATCCATGTGCTGCTGCCAGACAGCCCAGAAGGTAACGGAGGATCCTCCTCCTCTCCATGTGGCTCAACACCCAGGTGGAAGGGAAGGACACCCCAACCATGCCCAAGGCCAGGGCAGCAGGACCCAGGAGCTCTGTTGGTCCACTCTGACTCTAACCCAGTCCTCTGCTCTGGCACACGAGTGATATTCCTTGGAGTGAGTAGCTTACAAACCTCCACAAAACCAGATTTTTACAGTTTTATTACCCAGGATAAATGCAGATTAGCAGTTCATCTCCAGAAGAATATTTCCAGCACATGATTCCAGGGCTTGGCAAAAGAAACTTAATGCAATATACTCAGGGTTAGATCCAAAATCAACTTATCCAGCAAAATCCATGTTTGGATGCTCACGTTCAGCTTTGTTGTCCATAACGTCCTGATCAGTGCCTGCACAGCTTGGGAGGGACTTAATTCCTCGAGTGGTTTTTTCTGCAACACTGGTCTTGCCTGGACACCACCACTTCAGCTCCAAAAACTTCCCAGTAGGAGCATCTCAGGGCATCGTAGCTGTGACCAGGACCTGTATTAGAGGATGATGGTTCAGGTCCCCATTAAGGTGTTTCTGTCACCTGGTCCCTGCCCGGGGATTTGCTCCAGTTATTCTGTGCATTGGCCTAGAAAGATCTCAGGACAATCCTTGGTGTCCATATGCCTGCTTTCAGTTTTCTTGAAAATTCCAGAAACCAGCTTCCAAGCTCCAGTCAAGGCCATCAGAGGAATCAGAGCATCATTCCCTATATCAGATACTATTGTTTTTCACCCACAGAAAGCACCTCAGGCATCTCAGTGGTGCCAGGCAGTTTAAATAAGCAGAGACAGCTTCAAACACAGTCTGGGGATTTCTGATGTACAAAGATCTTCACCCCTTACTCACCACTCAACAGCATTTCTGTCTGGGATCTAAAAAGAACATAAAAGTAATAAGAATAATTTAAAAAACCACTGAGAATCAGGCTGGTCTCAAAACAAGGTTTAGATTGAACTAAACAAACTCTGGTCCAGGACAGTGAACTCAGGGCATCTCTTCTCTGGGCAGAGCACAAATGCCAGGCTGCATGGCCAGAGAGCATGGCAGTGGCTCAGCATCACCTAAGGTTTTCAGAACAGGTTGGGCAAACACGGTGGGAACGGTCTCAGCCAGCACTGATCATGCCCTGGGGCTGAGGGATGGTCCAGAAAGCTTCCTGGGATCTTCCAAGTGCTGGTTTTTGTGGGAGAGGCACTTGGAGTCTCAGTGGTTGCTAGCAGCTTTCCCAGCTGTGTCCTGTAGGAAGCTGTCTCCAGAGGGAACAAAAGCATAATTTAATTACTAATATTTTAGGGGGGTTGTTTAGCTCGTACTGACCCAGCAAAGTACCTGGCTCACAGGTTTAAACCCCGCATTTCATAGAAATATTGAATGGTTTGGGATGGAATGGATCTTAAACACCATCCAGTTCCAACCCCTGCCACACGCAGGGACTCCTTCCACTAGGCCAGGTTGCTCCAAGCCCCATCCTGCCTGGCCTTGGACACTTCCAGGGACTGGGCAGCCACAGCTTCTCTGGGCAACCTGTGCCGGAGCCTCACCACCCTCACAGGGAAGAATTTCACCCTCACAGGGAAGAATTTCTCCCTCACCTTCACCTTTAAGCCCAGAAAAGCTCTTTAGCGAAGATGGAGATTTAACTTGCCTTCCCTGCCTTGCACTGCTCCACAGGTGAGCACAACCAGGCTTTGCATCAAGGGGCTCAGGGATGAAATGAGCTGCTCTGCACATACCTGAGGGAAGCTGAGACATCTCTATCTGTACAGGGAGGAATTGATCTTCCTATCAGTGATTGCCCAGCCAGGAAATCAGCATTGAACTGTTCTCCCTTTCCAGTTAGTGAGATAATGGGTGGGAGCAGTGTGAGACAGGAATGTCGGTGCTTTCAGCCTGAGAATCAGTCACGGGGATCTCCTTCGCTTGCAAGGCTTGTACTCTACAAGCAAATAAGAATGCAAACAGCTCCTTTGAAATATTTATAACGTTTTGAATGACTTGCATGGCACAAACCCAAGGAAGATGAGGGTGCTGGGAATTGCTGGTGCTGGGTATGCCAGGGGACATGCTTACATGATTGATCTGGCTTGCAAAATCCTATTTTGTCCATTTATAAAATATTTGAGTGCTCAGGCAGGGTGTCCTCCTCCTCCCCTGGGTCACACATCGCTTGAAGGTGCTGCTTTCCCCATCAGCACCAGACTCCTCATCCCACTGCTCAGCTATTCCTTGGCTGAGCTGCTGCTGTTACACCTAAGCCAATTTTCAAGGTCGCACTTCAGTGACCAGGCACTGACCATTACACTTCTGTTTCCAGCCCATTCCTACGTTTCCAAGGCTTTTGCTGATCCTCCCACACTCCAGTAGCCAGAGACACTGGTACCCAGCTCCCTTTCCCACAGAGAGCTCTCCCCACGTGCTGATCATCAGCCTGATGCTTCAGCCTTGCAAATTTAGCAGGGGAAAGGTGCAGAGAGGCTCGTGGCCTGTTCCTGCTGGGAGAACAGACAGCACAACCAGGTCATCAGGGCTTAAGATGCAGCAGGGACTGGGAACAATGAGCTTTTGGAGAGTTTACAGCCAAACTCCCTTTGTACACTGCAGCCTGACCTAGAGAGATTACTTTTACTAACCTCTGGTATTAGCGCTGGCATCTTCATATCACAAAGATTAGGTGCTCTATAAAGGTGTGGAGGCAAGATTGGATTAGAGAGGTGCAGGTCAAAGACTTAGGACAAGAAGGAATGGCTTTAAACTGACAGAGGGCAGGGCTAGATTACAGATTAAGAAGAAATTCTTCCCTGTGAGGGTGGTGAGGCCCTGGCACAGGTTGCCCAGAGAAGCTGTGGCTGCCCCATCCCTGGAAGTGTCCAAGGCCAGGTTGGACAGGGCTTGGAGCAACCTGGGATAGTGGAAGGTGTTGGAACTGGACGAACTTTAAGGTCCCTTCCAACTCAAACCATTTTGTGACCAGGTACTCTTGGTCCCTCGCACAGCTCCAGATCTTGGTCACCAGTTTGACACAATTATCAACTTTTGGGTTTTGGAGAGAAAAAACTGGACAGCATTTCCCAGGAGTGATCTGCAGGTGGTAATTACTGCAGCTGTCAGGTACAAACATTCCTGGCTTTTCTGCTGCTGCTGCCAGCTCCTGCAGGTTTCTAAATTTGATTTTGCTCTTTCCACGCAGGAAGCTCACTTTCCCTTCTCCATTGATTTCCATGGCTTTGAACTGCTACCACACACCCACCTGGCACTGAAGAGGAAATGTCACATTTGGAGAAATATCTGCATCCTTCTTCTGATGTATCAAGAGTGACAAATAATCAATTCTATTTCACACAGTCCAGGCTTGCTGAGGCAAACCCTTGCCATGCAGTTAACTCTCACTTTTCTTAGATCAGGAAGAAAAAAGGTATGTATTGATTTTATGATGCCAACACCATTATTTTTTAACATAAAAGCTGATAGCAGCCTCAAGTTTCCAGGCTTTTATATTCCCCAGCACTGCAGGAAAAACAAAAACCCTGAGGCTTTTTCCATGAATAAATCAACCTGCTGGATAGAAATAAAACAAAGGAAAACACTTTCAAATGATCAGGTAGAAATCCAAGTGAAGAAGGGGGAGGAAACACATGACTAGCACTGTGATAGCTGAAGATATTTTCAAAACTTACTTATTAGCCCTAAATTCCTGACTTCCTTGGAAGAGCTGAGTCCTACAAAGAGGGAAGACAAGTCATTGGGAATTGCTCCAGTCCACATCCTCTCGCCGTGGTAACTCTGCATCACTACAACTGCACAAACCCAGCACTTTCCCAAAGTGGAAAAACAGAAAACCCCACCAGTTTTCACTTCCCATCCTCCCAAGAGGAGCTTGGTGTGTTTTGCCAGAGTATCACTTGAGTTTTGGTTCACAGTTGCTATACAAGTTTTACAAGTTCAAAAGCAGAGAAGTCCAAAAGTGCTACCCAGCTTTGTGCCTGCGGCAGAAGGTGGAGAAACCCACGATGAGTTGAAGACCTTTGTCTTGGCAGGACCATGTGGATTCCTGAGCTGTTGACTTGCTGCAAGCTCTCAAATGGAGGCCAGAGATCAACACCTCAGAGACTGGGAGAGGAAAAACAACTCAAGGGCTATGAAGTGGCAAGATGCTTAAAAGCTGCTTTGGAAAAAAACCCACATTCTTCAAAGAGGAGGAATAAGAAGCAGGAGAGAAGAAAGGAAAGGGTTAGGTATCTCCCTGGGAAAGATCTTGTTTTTCCTATAGCTGACGTTGTCTTGGGCTTTAAGCATGTGCTACAACTGCTGGGGCTGCCAAAGCAGGGCACTGGGATGTCCTGCACAGGAGACAGAGCCTGGTGGGAGCAGGACATTGGTCGCCTGTCCCCTGCTGCCCACATCTACAGGGCTGAAAGCTTGGGGTGGGTAACATTGTTTGGACACAAGACATAAGACTGTGTTCTTATATTTCTATACTAACAACCCTGTGCTTTGGGATTTCCCCATTTCCTGATGCTAAAAGGAAAAGAGAGGAAAAGCCACAAAGCCACAATCATGAGCTCTGCAGGGATCAGGAATCAGGCTGTGAGAGGAAACGCTCTGTAGGAGCACAGATTCCTTCTTCAATTACCCAAATGTTTTGTTTGGTTTTCACTGCTGTTCTTCCATTGCAGCTTCTCCACCTCGATGTCCATTTTTCCCCCCCATTCCAGCATGACTTTGCTTGCTGAACTGGAAAGCTGTGTTTGTACCTGTGTACAGAAAGGCACCAGCACAGACCCAGCCCCACTTGACACAGACAGGCAGCAAGATCCCTGAAGGAGCACAGCTGACACCAGGATCACATTTGTATTTACTGGCAGCTACTGCCCAGCTCTGGGTAAGTTACCAAACACAGGCACACAGACAGGGACTTTGTCATCCATTCTCTCTCTTGAGGAACAGAAGTGGAAGATTTTAGGTTTGCCCACCTTTTTGTCCAGCAGTTAAAAGTCCTGCAGACTTTACACGATTTCTTTTGTTCTTGCCACTAAGTTGCTGAGTTGCATCTTGAGTGACACAGAAGATTTTTTTTGCAGTAAATAGGACTGCAAAATAAAATCACACTGGGCATTCAAGGCAAGTGGCACTTGTAACCCACTGACCTGCAGAAAGAGAAAGGCAATCTTACCAACCCAAGCACTCACTTAGAAAAAGTTTCAGAATTAACAAATCCTTCAGTGAGGAAGGAAAAGGAGCAGTTACTCCTTTGTTGCTCCTGACACAAGGCATGAGTATTTATGATTACATCTAGGGCTGCCCAGGGGTTAAGGCCTGTCAGCTCTGGCTGATGTTATAAGCAAATCATGTAATTGCCAGTTCTTGCATCATTAAAAAATCCTGTCATCCTCTCTGAAGCAGGAAATGCCACTAAAGTATTCTGAGGAAAAGGTTTATTTTTGAGCAACCTGGTCTAGCAGAAGGTGTCTTTGCCCATCGCAGGGGTTTGGAACTGGGTGGTCTTTGAGGTCCCTTCCAATCCGAACCATTCCATGATTTTATCATTCAGAACAAGGCAAAGCAGGTGAACTTATCCACTAAACTACATCACAGGTAAAAAACCACCTACTTGAAATACAGTTTTAGGCCAAAGGGGGACACAGATGTGGTTCACATATTAAACAAAGTCAAGGGCCATGTGTCCTGCCAGGAGCTGCCTGACCATCTCCAGCAGGACTCCAGAAGTCCCTTCTATAGCCACAACCATGGGGCTGGTCTTTACTTGCTGTGCAGCTTGAAAAATCACAGCATCACAGGGCAAGAGGAAGTCCTTTATTAATCCTGTCTATAGGACACACCAAAAAAATTCCCAAGCCCAGGAGATACTCTCAAACCCATCTATGAAAACCCTACCTCTCCACAGAGCAGCACAGCACAAAGCCAAATCTCCTGGCTGTGTCCTCTCATTGCTCAGTGACAGCAAATTAACAGAGGACACACTGCTACCACAATCAATCCTTGTTTGTCTTTAAGGACAACTGCCTTATTACCTAAAGGCAGGAATTCCCCTAAGGACTCAATCATTACAGTACTGTACTAACTGGTACAGAAAGTGCCTGTAAGCAACATAGTACATCTTCCATGATCACAGGCAGCTCCTGCTTTATTGGGAAAGGAATAGGATTAGCCTTGTACCCAGTTAGGAACACATTACCAATGCCAGATGCATCCATACACAGACTCAGCTGTATGGACGCTCTTGCTCTCTTCCAATTTTTAGAGAATTTTTATTAATTTCTACAATTCTGGGAGTAGCTAATCCTGGACAGTTTTTATGAGGGACAAGAAAATCACCAGCAGGAGACAGCTTGGATTAACTGAGGGGAAGTCATGCTTGATGAACCTGATAACCTTCCATGATGGACTGGCTGGCCTGGCAGCCAGTGGAAGAGCAGGGGGTATTGTGTACCTGGACTTTTGTAAGGCTTCCAAACTTTGTCTCCTGTAAGATCCTCCTCACGAAGAAGCTGTTGAAGCTGCAGGAGCAGACATCAAAAAAACTGGCTGAATGCCTGGTCTCAGAATCCAAAGTTCAGGGCTAAAAGAATTTATCATTTTTTTGCTGTCAAAATAAAAAGTAGCTCCATGAGTAATGTGGGTTTTGGTTGCACAGTTGCAAGGACAGGTCAATAGGGTGTAATCCCAACTCTCCAAACCACCTTCTGCATATCCTTGGGCAAGACCCTGCCTCCCTCCCTCTGTGGCTGTTCAGACAGAAAGGTCTTTGCGGAACAACTCTCACCTTTCATGTAACAGTGGCAAAGCAAACTTGAGATTTTGACAATAGTAATGTTAAAAATGTTCTCTGTGAGCTCCATCTCATCAGATTTCAGTCTGACACCAAGTAGACAAAGTGATCATCTGACAGATGAAATTCAACACAGGTTAAGTGCAGAACAGTGCAGGTGAGAAAATAAATCAGAACCTCTGTGCTTAATAGCTGCTACTGCTCAGCAACACCACCTTGGGTTGCAATAATTAGGAAAGTAATCAAGTCACTAAATCCCTGCTGTTAAAATAGTAGCCAGTGTTCCAAATTAGGAAGAGAACAAGGCAGCAAACGGTGATGCCACCGTGCAAATCCCTGTTCTTAAGACCTCAGGGTTGTTAATGCACCAGGTACCTCATTGAGCTCTGGGCTGACACGTCCTACACGTCCCTCTCAGCTTCCTGGCTGCTTCAGGACACTCAAATCTCCCTAAGCAGGCATCTAATCTAAATTCTCAGAAGCAATGAACAGTTCGTACTTAGCCCAAGAGGAGATGCAGTTATTCAGCATATTAGAGAATCAAAGCATTTACACAGGTACTTAAACCAAGGAATTAAAGCTTAAATTTAGGAAATCATACCTGAAAAATAGCCAGTGCTTCACTTGAAGCATTATAACCAATCCTGCACTGTCAATAAGGCACATGCTCTTAACAGCCCACCATCCTCTTCATTTTCTGTAAAATCAGAACCTTTCAAGGCACCACACAAAAAGAGAAACAAAAATATTATTGCTTCAGACCAGAGTCACCAGGTACGTACCTGACGGAAAAAGGGGGCTGCACAATTTTCAGGGTGTAAAGACAAACAACCAAGTAAAACTCAGTAGCTGCAAAGATCTCCAAATGAAGTGCTGCTGAGCCTCTGGAAAGGGCACTGGTGAATCACAGAGGAGAAAAACGGATGTGTGAGCAGGAAGAGCTGGAGGTGTTAGATAAAAAGTCATCTGAGAAACTACTAGAAATAGAAGTCAGTGACAAGATTCCAGAGGAGGCCAATTCTCCAGCAGAGAAGTAAATTCAGAACTAAATTTCTCAAGGCATGCAAGACACAAACGTGCTTGGGAAAGTCTGAACCAACACACTGAGAGTGCTGAAGAACAAGGAGAAGGTGCATTTACAAAAAATGCTTCCTACCCAGGACACAAGCAAGGGCTGAGCACAGAACCCAGGGAGTGTCTGAAGCTGTGCAGGTTTCCACACCTGTGCATGTTTTGCATCCACTGTGGCCACCTGCTTGCACACCTGGCTCCAGTGCCAGGTGTTTGTGCAGCACCCACCACAGGGATGGAACTCAGGAGATGTAGGTCTGCTCCATTGCAGGTTTGCTTGTGCTGCTTTAGTGACCCCATGGTACAGAAAATTACCTCATTTATAGCACAGATCTCCCCCACAAAATATTAAATGAACAAACCCTCTCCCCTACATTTTCATGGATAAACTTTACCCCTGTCTTCAACCACAATGAGGATTCTCAGAATCAAATGGTTCAAAAGTTGCCAATAAAGCCATTCTCAGCAAATGGAAAATCTCAGTTATCAGACTGGAAGCTCAAAAGCAGAACAGCTGGTTAAAGACACAAAACCCAGTCTGTGTAGCTTAGGAAGAGCTTACAGCTAGTCACTCAGGGTATTTACTGAAATAAGAGCCATAAATAAATCACATTGCCTAAAGCTAAGTCATATTTCAAGATCACATGGAATCTATTTCCAGTGGTTAAACTTTCTACAGCAGCCACTCAAATTATTTGAGAACTATAAGCAAACCTGTTAATTCATACCAGGTTAATCTCTTTGTTTTACTACACAGCAGCAAAGGTCTTAAAGCGTTGCTTAAGGTCAAAAACTAAGAGCAGAGGCAGGAACAGATTCTAGATTTTGTTATTGCCTCAATTCCTGTGGTTTTGGTGTCAGTCAGGCCTGTTCCTCACTTCTGCTGCAGTCAGGGTTTCCTGGGTTGAATCAGAGAAAGTGCCAGCTCGTGGTGCAGAAGTGCCCAACTCTGAGGGAAGGCCTTGCACAAGAGAAGAGCACAGTAAGGAAGCCAACACACAGTAGGCAAAATACCAGTTTTTTTTAAAAATTCTGTTTTACAAGCAAATGTTTGTACAGAGATTGGTGGATCACAAGCGGACAAAATAAGTGAAACACAAGACCAAGGGTTTGTCATAGAGATCTGCAGCCAAAACTTAAAAGGGCAATAACTGGAGATATTCACAGCAAGGAACTACAGGTCTACACCCCCTCCCCCCAAATCCACTGTGTGTAACAGGAAGAAGACATCCAGCATCAGCTTTCAAACAGCTAAAATGCCCTCAGGCCTCACAAACCATTTCAGTATCTGCACAGCTCTGGGTGCAGTGGGGCAGAGACAACTGCCACCATTGCAGAGTCACCTCCTGCCAACTCTGTCACATACTGTTCCCAAACAAAAAGCAAACATTAAACCATGAGCAGAGAGCTGTGTAGTATTTTACATCAAGTTAAAAACAGAAGGGTTGTAGTGTTTAGTAGTTTAGTTTGTCAGCTCCTCAGATTTTCATACGAGAACTTCCCTCCATGGCCTCCTACTTTGAAAACTTCCACAGGCACTCCTTCCCAAAAAGACAAGAGTGCCTAACCCTGATGGTATTTGACCTCAAATATAGAAATACGCAGAGAGAGAGCAAATGCCAGGTTAGAAATGATTAAACCGAGTTAGTTACCTACGTGTGACGTTAGAGGAAGTGAGGCTCTGATAGCTGGCCAGATACAGGAAGGAGTTTCCCTTCTACCTACCTAATGACCTGTAATCAGTTATCCCTGGATATTCCCAGCCCAGACTGCCTGACATCACAGAGCTCCTGCTAAGAGTCCATTAAAGTCCTTCCTCTTTCCGTTCCCTGGATTAGACATGGATTTTCCTTGGATCTGTGAAGACAGACTCATTCCTTGTTACTTTAGTCTCCATTCTGGCACAGAAAGTATTGTCCTGGAGTCAGGAAAACAAACCAGCTGCAACTGTCCAATGCCCCAAATCACTGGTGTGCAGAGGTGAGGACTCAGGAGAGCAAGGCTCTAACTCTAAGAGAGACCACCAGGGAAGAGATTATAGCATCTTCCTTGTCCAAAGCTTCACACTTATTGTGGATCCAGCACAGGGACTCCATGATGAAGCACCAGAACAAAGCAAGCAGGAATACAGACAAAGCATGTCCTCAGCAGTGAGTTTTCAACAGAACGAAGTCATCTGAAAGCTCAAAAAAACCAGGATCCCCAGAGCAGTAAGCAGAAATGTGCAATTCAAAACCACACAGACGTGAATCTTACTTTCAAAGGGCTTTATATTACAAAAAAATGTAAGTCACAACGAATGTGTAAAATCCATTCAATGAGGCTTGTTTCCAGTTTGCTAGGAAAGCTACTTTTGTCTTCATTATTCCCAGCCTACTGCTGAAAACGTGATTGCCAAAACAATGACACCTCGAGCTAGATTTTTAAAATCAAACTTGTTCCGCCAGATCCAGCACTCTGAACTTGTCCAGGTTGTAGAAACAAGCCTTCACCACTCTGCCTCCAAAGTATCTTCCATTTAGATCCACAACAGCTGGAATTGAAACCAGGAACAGGTCAGCGAGCAGCAATTCAATAAAATAAACATCTCTTTAACTAAACAGCCTGATCAGTGAGACTGTTTAAATCTCTCTACAGAAGTTAACTCTGAGGTTCACAGGGCTCAATTTAGGATCCTACCTTTGATGGCAGATTCAACCCGTTCAAACTCTAGAAATATTCTTACAGCTTCGTCATCAGGGGCACCAGGGATCTGAAGCAAAAAAAACCCCAAAAAACCAGCAAGTAATTAGAACAGTAGCAAAAACATTGTTTGCAGTTGCTGTTCTTCACAAAGATATGAAAACAACGACATGAAAAGGTTCCAAAAGCACAATAATCAGAGATTTTTGCCCAGTTCCTGTTATTAGAAGTTTGTATCTTAAAACATACAGAAAATCCAGAATCCCAACACAGTAAAGGACCCTGAGAGATCTTCTATATCTGCCCCTCTTAGGCAGTAACACACCAGTCAGGAGGGACAAGTGCCCAGTTTACTTTCAGAGCAGCCAAGAAGAGAGACAGATTAATCTCGTACCTCAAAGATGACACATTTCCCAACCTTGCCATATTTCTCACATTCCTCCTTAGTTTCAACTTCAAGGTCTTCATCCACCTCTCCAGCACCAACCATGTTCTGAAAGGTAAAGAATAAACCCGACTCACTGGATGGAGTCTGTGCAGATGACTGAGCAGACAAAGCACAGATGCTTTGAGAACTGTGACCATGAATGCTTTAAAAGCTTAAGAGCTACAGGAGGAGACAGTTCCCTATCCCTAAGACAAGGGAACTGTACAACTTAAAGCAGTGTTCATTTAAAGTCTCAACTTGTACCCCAGAAAGTCACATAATTTCTCCAGAACACAAAGCACCACGTGGGTATAGTCCAGAACTATTTGGACTGTGCAGAGTATTTAACAGGAACACAGGCTTAAACATTTCAACACCAAGACATGTTCCCTTACTCCCAACTTACCCTCAGTAAGACCACTTTAGTTGGGCACTTCAGGATCTCGGTCAAGGGGTTGGAATCTGCTTTTTTGCCCGTTTCTGTTAGGAACACAGAACAGTGAATCATGGAATCATTTAAGATTCAAGCTCAACTGGTGACTTTTATCAGAATCTTATTGATTGAACAATGGAATAAAAGCCAGAAAATGTAATTTCATATTGCTGAGGAACAGTTATTCACAACCTGTAGCTACCTGACAAATCAATTCCAACGATGTGAATTAAGCAAGAACACTGACAATGTACTATTTCTTTGAGGGAAATAATTCTTAAGTTCAGAATTGTATCATATTCCCTAAGAACTGAATAGCAGGTCTCCTGACTTGCACCACTTAAGCTCAGGCAGAGGTGCTGTGCTGTAAGCCTGGATGTTGTCTGTAGATCAGACAACAGCAGGAAATGAGAGCAATGTCTGGAGGATGTGACAGGGACAAAGCCATCAGGGCAGAGCAGGATCAACCCTGGAAGAAGAGAGGCCTCCAAGCGCTGAAGGAGGACAAGTGATGGCAGAAGGGGAGCATGAGCTAAAAAACTTGTATACAGGACCACTTTACAAAAAGATAAAAAAGGATAACATTTCCACAAGAATGAATACAAGTCGTTCTTCCAACTCCAGTATTTTCTCCAAGGACAGATGGCAAACAAAAACCCGGGAGCTTCATTTCTCACAGACTTGGTGCAGGACACAATTACCTTTTTCTGTAGATTCACCAACAATGATCTTGCCACCTCTCTTGCTTGTTTTCTCTACTGACAGTGCTGTGCTGAGCCCCTGTTCATGTTTGCCCAGCCCCTGGCCCTCTCTGAAGCCATATTTCTGCATGATTTTGTGAGCTACTGTTCCCCTGCAAAGAGAAAAAACATCAGTTAGTAACAATTTCTTCCACAAAACATTAACACTGCATTTCTCCTGAGTGCTCAAATATTCGACTGCTTAAAATTTCCTTACAGAGACAAAAAACACAAGAGCTTCTATAATTTACAACCTATTATTTCCAAGTTGGTGTAAGCTCCAGAGGACATGGCTTTGCTACCCTTCCTATAACAAATCTGGACATCCTTAATATTAATTTAAACATGTCTCATCTTTCTGAATTTTCCAGAACATCTCGAGGGAATGAAGTCCCAAGCTATTTAAAGGCACCTTTTTGTAAGTACCTTACAAAAAGCACCTCCACTGACAGATTTTGAAATTCCCATTGAATGACTTATTTGGAATCAAAACATATCTACAGGTGTCAGCATTTCTTTGGAGACTACAGCTAGATAGGTCAAGACATGAAAAACATGCCATGGGCACACAAGGTGGCACAAGAAATGCAGGATCAGTAATTACATGACTATTTTCTAAGCAAAAAGCTAAAAAGCCTGGCTAAGTAAAGGTTAAAACATTAAGTCACAGAATAAATAGCCAATTGTGTGGCCAAAGTGAGACAGGTTAGGTGAGATTTTTAGCCCTTCTTTCAATGAAGTGAAGGTCCTATGGTACTGCTAACTAGAGGTGGTAACAATGCACAAACTGGTTCCAACAGAACCAAGTTTGGTTATCCTTTTTCTGGATAATTAAAAAAAAAACCCAACAACCTGCACAATGAGGTCTCTACACTGTTTTTCACTATAGATTCATGTTCACTTTGCTGCCACAGTAGTAACACAAGCATTACATACAAGGCAGGAAAGTAAATGGGCAGATTTGCAACCACAGCTGCCACATCCATGCAAATATGCTCTGAGTTGCTGAACAAACAAAGCAGAGCTGAAATGATTTATTCCCTGGTATATAGCAAATTTAAGACAAAGCTGGAAAAGAAACCTAGAGGAACTAACATGCCACCTGTTTTCCTGTACACTCCATTAGCTTGGCTTGTACAAGCCATAAACACTTTATGTTGGAGTGTGGCTCAAAAGCACAGCCTTGAATGCAACCACCTCAGACGGGTTTCCCTCAATCCAGTCCATCCACATTTTTTTCTGTATCCTGCCAGTCTGGACTCTCTGAACTCAGATTAACCACATACATGTTCTTCTCCATGGACAAACTACTTCAGCTTTTGGTTTCCACCAGCTTCCAATGCCTTTTTCCACAGAATGTGCAGAAGTCAGTCATTTACCCCATGTTGGCAAGGAAGGAGTTGCTGGGTCCCGTGGGGGAACGGGGTCTCTCTGGCTCATCATACACTGGAGGAGGAATTGCTGCTTTGGAAGAAGGTGCCCGAGGTCTCGACTCCTCCTCATATGGGAATGATGCTACAGCTGGAGAAAACAGAGACATTTGGGTTTTTTTCAATAAAATCCTAACAAACTATGAAAAGGTCTTCCACATAAATCCAAAACAGAAGAATGTTTCCTTTGCACATATTGTTTTAACATCCCCTCACCTCTCATTCTCAGAAACAAGATTTAAGTTATTCTGGATTTTCTTCATTGGATACAGATTTCCACAGCTCTGTAATGCATTTATGAATGTCTTATTAAAGACAATGGAGAAAAAAAACATTAAGAGACCACCTGCACTACAATGAGTTCATCCAGGGGACAAACTCCCATTCATAAGGAGCAGAATTATGACAAAAATGGATCAATGCACACAGCTCGAGGCCCAAAGACTGTAAATAAAAACACACTGTACATTTGCAGAGAAGAGAAACCAGTCTATTAAAAAGAATGAATGCAACTCATCTCATTGGGAATTTCTGAACTGCATCTCTTGCTGTTTTGGATGTTTACACACATGAAATGCTTTCACTGCCATATCATACACTTAAGCTTTGGGCGTTTTTTACATTTCAATCTTCTCATAAAAAAATGAGGACTCCCAAAGGCAAGTTTGTGTGCATAAGATTCTTTCTTCTTATTATTTTTTAAAGTAGACAACATACTGCTAATTATTTTAACTTTAAAATTTACAACAGTTAGACATGAAAAAACCCCCAGGGAATGGTTTTGTTCCTATAGCAAGATGATGCCATCTCGTGGACAACTGAGATCTTCACACCACCTTCACTGAGAGAAACATCAGTGCACACATATCTCTTCAGCTGAACCATATCCCTGAAAAACTTCTAAAATTCTGTCTATAGTACATAACTCCTTCAGAAAAGATATTCACAAAGTACCTCCTAAAGCACAGAGCAATGGAAAAATTGCCCCTCCACACTGTGGAAGTTTCAAGTCTACCCAGGGAAACCTCTGTGTGACATTTCTTCTTTCACATCAGAACTGAGTAGCTGCACATGGTTATAAAAGCCCAGTTTGCCAAACCACTTGTGCAGCAATCCAGAAAGAATCCTCCACAACAGAGATGTGAAGCACAGCAGCATCACAGGTCCCCCACAGCTTCCCTCCATCGACAAAGAACTAGTACAAGTCCTGATGCCATAAAGAATCCAATGGGAAAGGCAGGAGGACTCAACTGAATAAAAAATCGAGTGAGAAATAAGCAACATCGCTGGGTTTGGAGAAGAGGATTTTGGAGTACTCACGTTCTTTGTCCTTCTCCACGAGAGAAGTGGGTGGTGCAATGGCAGCTCCTCCCATACCTATGAGCAAAATGGAACACAACAAATTTGGAGGGTATCACAACAGACGTGAATTATTTACTGTAACTTTGTTGCTGAAAGAGAATAAAACTTAATTTTGTTTCTGCAAACACGTATTTCTGATCCACATCGCCTGACAAGCTCTAAGGGCACTGAAGTAACAAATGCAGGGACGAAAAGCTGCAATAGTGAAAACACAACAGTGATTCTCAGAGTCTGATTTTATGTCATGCCTCACCCCTCCCCTGGAACCTACACCATGCAGACACTTACAGCAGGTATCTACAAACTAAGGCAAACAGAGGTATTTGCACAAATAATTTGGCTGCCATCTGCCTCCACAGAGAAACACCAGTCTTCTGCATTATATTATGTTGTAATAAAATACCAGGTTTACCCTAAAGGCTCAGAAATAACAGTATTCTCATGTGAGGACAGGGAAACACAGAATCCATGAAACAGGACTGTGAATCCCCCCACTCTTTTTTCCTCTTTCCATCCCAAAACCACAAGCAGTTCCCTTACTTCTTTTCCGTCTCTCCCTTTCATAATCTTCATCTTCATCTGAATCTGGATCTGGTCTTCTCGAAAACCCACTTGCTTCATGTCTGTCTTTACGCCTTCTAGGAGACACAGCAAGTTAGGATAAGAAACCATGCAATGAACTCTTTGCTTTAATTTGTGATCCCACCTTTGCAGTGTGAATTATTCTGCTCCATCCAACAGGCATTCTATCATGTTTCCCACGAAGGTGTAAGTGAACACCTTCACTATTTGTTTCTTTGCTTTCATCCTCATGGGACATTTTTGGTAAGCCGCAAGATGGATGTAAAGCAAGATCCATTGCACTTGCAAGTCGGCCAAGAAGAATGTATGGAAAGGAGGAAGCACCTGAATAAATCTTGTCCAAAGAGACCAGAATGACTGAATGACTACAGTGAAGCAGGAGTTAGATGGAACAAAGAAATAGGTAACAGACATTAATTAATCACCCTGCTTTGGACAGAATCCCTTTTACATTTCCCATCACAGGCTATACAGAATGATATCATTTACTCAATTTAAAAAAAAATCCTCAAGCTTAAACAGCAGATTGTTGAGATGCTTGCTTGGCAATTAAAATAAGATTCAGGCATAACTTTTAACATGAAGTGAGGAATGCTTCAAGAATTGTTTGCACTTCATTTAATGTAATGAAATTATTCATTTTAATATTCTACAACAAAAAGGAAAATAATTTTTCCCCAAAAGTTAAGAGCACAGCTTGGTTCATAAATCAGATCTCATTCCTAGCACAGCCATCAAAACTCTGCTAAAGGATGCTAAGAACAGCTTCACTATGGAACCATAGAGAATTTCTGAACCTCTACACTGTGAACTCAAAATAAATGTACAGCCTGTTATCCCAAAGCACACATCTGATGCAGGTTTGGCTGAGATTGTTTCCCCAATTTGAAATCAGAATGTATTATGCATTTTTCACTTGTTTTCTCTAATGTTTATATGTATAAAGACTCTTGGCCCACACACAAGTACAAAAATTACTGAAGAGCAGCCAACGCTGAAGCTGTGGGAATGACATCCCAGATTTCTGAGGTCTTGCATACCAGTAGGACAGAGCCTCAGGCATTCCTTCTCCAGCAAAATAATAAAGATATAAGCAAGAGAAGACAGAGAAGTCCCAAATGACTAGAAATATTAATTTCCACAATCTAAACAGGGCAACAGAACTGCAATTCCAGCCTACAGATGATTCATTCTGTGATGAAGATGGCTTATTCACTTCACTTAAAATGAGCAAATATAATCTTCTGCCTGGCTGGCAGACATTTTGCCACTTATTTCAATCAGATACTGAATCTGCATTCGACTTCCTTAACACAATTACAGAGATTTCTTATTTCAGGGAAAAAGTATTAAAAAAAAGTGGTATTTTCTTTTGTCCAGAGACAAGAGGGTAATACATAATTAACTCATTTAAATTGAATGCATAGTATTAAAAAAGGAAACGCAACTATGCCTCAAAGGCTGTGCTAGCTACGTCTTTAAAACTGAATGCTTTCATGGGTCAGTTTGTAGTTTTTAAAAGCAGAAAGGATGGTTCATCACTGAGTGTTGAAAGGTTTTTCTGTAGTCAGGTTACACTGACATCAAATACTCTAAAATACCTGCAAGGTCAAAGTCTGATAATGATGCATGAAGTATCCAAATATTGCTGCTACTGTTGAAACAAAGGAAATTTTTAATAAGTTTGATAGGGGTCTTCAGCCAAAGAGGCTGCAAACCTGATAATTCTTATCAGTTTCACACTGTTAGGTGATTTTAACAAGAGCATAAAACATATTAAACAATGCACTTGTTTCTACAAGCACACAGTACTCTTCACAAAATCTCTAAGAATCTCCCTGCAAGTAGAGAGATAAAACTAAACAAATTGATGTAGCTATATTTTAGATACATGTCAATATCATAAGAGTTTAAACCAAAGCCTTACTTTTCTCTTTCTTCAATCTCCTTTTGCCTCTCCAGCTCCCGCTGCCTCTGTCGCTCCTCTCTCTGACGTTTCACCACCTTCTCGTAGTCATTTGGGAACATGGGATCATACTCATCTGCCAGGGGAATCAACACATCTCCTGCAGAAAAACCACTGGGGACAGGATCCTGAAAAAAAAAAAGGAGTTTTTTCAGCTGAGATCTGAAAACAACACCCAGTTGGAAAGCAAAAATTTAACACCTCCAATTCCTGACTTCTATAATGTCAGGTAATATCCTAATCCTACTGGTACTAGAAGAAATCTTGACTTTACTTAAAACTAACATTTCATTCAGTCTCCCATTACCTCAAATTTTCCCATGAAGAAAGAATCACCCCCTCCCCTTGCCAAATACAAAGCAGCAGCAAACTAGCATGGACAAGAATTTTTCAAACCCTATTAATTCGTTATTTGAAGCTTTATGGCATCTTGCTGCAGCAACCATCTGCCAGGGCCCTCCCACACAATCTCATCAGGCTTTTTATCAGCTGCTATTAATATAGTACCAACAGAGGCACACAGATTGTTCTTCTCTAATCTGAAAGAACTATTTCAGGACCTTTTCTTTGAAAAAGCCTCAGGGAGAAAGTCTCTCTTGATCCCTTGCCATGAGACATCCATTTAAAAGGTTAGGTGGCTTTGCTTTTATTTTTCCGTTCATTATTATACAGGTCCAGTTCCAACACTGGTGCAATCACAATTATAGTCATTATTTAGCTCCCAAATTGCTGTCTTGCCAAGTACTTTGAAGCTGTCCAGGAGAAATATTCTAGGAACACTGTTTTGTAACTGCGCATTAACCATGGTAATTCCATACTGTATCACATGGAATGTGATATCAGCTGAAATGTTCATTCATTAAAGAACTCTCAGCAGAGGAAAACATTTTCAGAAAATAATCACTTTTTTGGCCACTAGGAAAGATGATGAAAATACAGACTGCTATCAAAGAATCCCATTTCCAAAACATCTGTTAACAGCTGGACCTTTTAGCTGCCCTGGCCTTACCTTCAGCCCAGCTGCTACATGAGGGGGTGTGTCCACGATCTGCCTCTCATCAGAGGAGCTGCCTCGTTTCAGGTCAATCACCGGAGCAAGGACTGTAGTTTGCTTTGTTCTCTGACTCTGCAAAAATCACCAAACCACAAAATGTCTAAACAAGATAAAACAGTTTTCTACAAAGCAGTTTGCTTCATATACTTTGCAGTGGAAGGTGAATGGTTCTAGGTTTAGACTAGGACCAGAAACACACATTAAAAATTCATACAATCTCTTCAGGTGAGTTTGAACTGAGTTAGTTTTTAAGAAGATCATATTTATTCTAAAGATCTTGTGTTCTTCACATTTATCAACAGATAAAATATATTAATCTATTCTGAACTCTTTCGTTTTCTAATCCTATTCTATTTTACTATTAGGCTATGGAGACACTGCACATCAGTTACATGGACAAAGAATATAACTAATACAGTAGTCATTAAGTTTCTTTCATGCAGTTTGTTCCAGTTATCAACTAAATCCTGCCCTCAATTTCAGCAGCATAAATAAGGAGTAATTCCAGTAAAAAAAATACTGTGCCTACTTAAGTGTTTGGCACCAATGCTATTGCTGCTTTTTTAATTAAGTGATCTCACTACAGAACCCACACACCCCAAAGAGCACATGTCCTGCCTGAACCAAAATACCAATATTGCTCAAAGAAAAAGGGTGAAATAAAAGGAGGAAATGGTTCTGTCACAGTTTAAGGTCAAGAAATTAGCTTTTACTCCTCCCTTTCATCTACACTAGAAATATCTGCTCTAAAAATTTCTAATACACAATGATTTGCACTTTAGCACCAAGAGCATTTTAAGTTGCAACCATAAAATGATGCAAATGTGCAAATAATCAATCACAGTGTGTCCCTACTTATGTTAAAAGAGAGACTGTACCTTTGCTTGTGTGAGAGCTGCTTTCTTCACTTGCAACTGAGACTGCAGCAGTTTGAAATTCTTGGACCAGCCTTCTGTTTTGGAATCGCTGGTCTCAACGCCCAAATCATCGTAAAGTGACATTTTCTCCTCAATTTAAAACTGAAAGACAAAGGAAGAAAAACTCCAGATGACACAGCAAACCTATTTCTGGTCATTTGCTACTACTTTGCATATATGGGTACACCATATTCCATTTTACTTTTTCTCAAAGCCAGAGAAAATTGATCTAATTACAGTAAAGCTGTATAAAAGTAACAGTTTGAAAGGTAATGAAAACTGTTCAAGAATTTAATCCTGCAGTGGAATATGAACAATTAGGGCTCAACAGAATGGAGTTTACTGCAACAAGAAATATGTTTTGGAGATTATCAAACATCTGGGCACACGGGATGAAACACGGTGGGGGTTATAAGGCATAGGCACACAGGATGAGGTCAGGGCACTGTAGGAACTCCCACCTGCCACAGGGGAGTAGCATTTAGCAGCAAGAGTGCTGCTGTCCTGGAGAAGACAAGATGCACTGTGGGGATCACAGAATCAATTAGGTTGGAAGAGACCACTGAGATCGTCGAGTCCAACCTGTGACTGAACACCACCTTGTCAACTATACCATGGCACTGAGCGCCACATCCAGTTTTTCCTTACACACCTCCAGGGACGGGGACTCCACCCCCTCCCTGGGCAGCCCATTCCAACGTCTAATCATCCTTTCTGCGAAGAAATTCACACTGATGCCCAACCTGAACCTCCCCTAGCACAGGCTGAGACCATTTTCTCTTTTCCTGTCCCTTGTTCCCTGGGAGCAAAGCCCGTCTCCCCCCGGCGGCACCCTCCTTCCTGTCAGGGAGTTGTGGAGAGCGAGAAGGTCCTCCCCGAGCCTCCTTTTCTCCAGGCTGAGCCGCCCCAGCTCCCTCCAGACCCTTCCGCAACTCCGTTGCCTGTCCCTGGACAATGTACGAACGGATGAATGCAGGGACGGCGCTGTCACCGCGGGGAAGGGACAAGGGAGGGAGGCAGAGAAACTGCACCCACGATCAAAGGAAGGGTGGGCTGCGATCTCCGTCGCTCTGGGAACAGAGACGGCGAAAGCAGGCCCCGACCCCCCCCAGAACCTCCACACAAGCCCAGACCCCTTCGAGAAGCCGCTGAGGGGCGGACACCCGCCCTCCTCCCGCCCTGTCCTGTCTCCCCCACACCCCGCGGAACCCGGGACCGNCGGCGGCGGGAGGAGGGAGCGGCCGCCACCATTCCCAGCCCTCACACCCGTCCCAGCACGGACCCGTGCGGGCTGGGAGGGCGGCACAGCGCCGGGATGGAGGGGAGGTGGCAGGGGGAATGCCGCCTCCGCCTCAGCTGGCCTCCCCGTCCCAAAGAAGCTGCCTACCCAGAGAATAAGGAACCCGAGTTCCTTTGGGTTCTCACAGCGCACGTCGAGTGTAATCGGCACTTTTGAGTTTTCCTGGAATCACTGAATCGCAAAGAGTGTCCAAAGGGGATGGGGAAGGGTCTGCAGGGGAAGCCCTGGGGAGCGGCTGAGGGCACTTGGGTTGTTCAGGTGAGGGGCGACCTCAGTGGGCTCTGCAGCGTCCTCCCAAGGGCCGGAGGGGCTGGCGCTGATCTCTGTGGGGACCAGTGGCAGGAACCGAGGGCAGAGCTGTATTTATGCCCAACACTATTTTCCCTGTATGTTATAGCACAATTTCCATACTGTGTTTCTAACTCCTTGAGAAATCTGTGGTAGCTTATTGAATGAGTAACCTGTGTCCATGGGCATTCAGCATTCCCAGTTGCCTACTGAGGGCTCCTGAGATTTTGGGGCAAAAAATGGAGACAATTATATGACAATTATTGAGAGTTTGGCAACACAATGTACTGAGAAAGTTAGAAAGAAAACTTATTTCTCACCAAGTGTATTTTGAACATCTTTCTACTATTCCAGCATGTTTGCTGCCCTTTTACTATGTCATCACTGCCACCACTAATGCTGAGATCACTGGGTAATTGTTATTGCAAAATATTTGGCTATTAGATGTATTTATTGCATTATGTCATTTGGGCCTAAAGTGGACCAATTAAGTCTGCAGAAATAATTTTTGTTTTCTAAAGCAAGCCTTAAAATTCTGTATCTGTCTGAGCCTGGATTTTACCCAATCATACCAATTTCCCACCCTAATGTCTTGCACTAATTATTCAATATCTTCTTTTTGACAGTGAAAAAAAAGGATGTTCTTTTTTACTTATACTGGACCAGTGTATCTCCTGCTCATACCAAGCATGTCAGATCAGGTGAGCTGAATTTTCTAAGAATTATGGCCACTTGCACATGATGAAACAAACAAACATGCAAGAGTGTCTGCAAAGCCAAGCACAACCTCCAGCCCTGAGGCAGATGGATCTGGCACCTCAACCTCAAAATACTACAAGCACTATCTCTATATTAATCAGAAAGTCCTTATCTCCAGCATTGCTTCTGACTGTGCTTCTGTGCAGTTTATTTCCCCATGGTTAGCTGAAAAAATGGTGCTGGTAAGTAAAGCTGCTACTTCCCCTCCTACTTATGCTGCTTTCTATTAACACAGCCTTTCTAAACGCGTTTACAGATATGTCTATTTTCATAATAACAGCAAAAGCTTCTTAAATGTAGGAAGAAATTGTTTTCACTTTATTTATGGAGGATCTCCCGAGTATCTTCCTGTGGTTTCTTGTCTTAGCAATGCCTGCACTTTTTAAAGGAAGGATTGATATAATTCAGATATCTGTAACATTGTGGAAGAAAAAAAAAATCTGCAAGACACTAATTTTACAGTGTCAGAATCCCATTGAGAAAAGAACTGGTATCCTATGTTAAAGGAAGGAATCAAATGATTAATTGCATCAAAAGGTACTGAGAGAAATCACTGTGGATTGAAATGTCACAGAGCAATATCACAGCATGACAGTCACTGGGAGAACCTAAAAGGAGATTAGAGTCTGCAAAAGTGGAAAACATGATAACAACAGGAGATTTTAGTTCCTCCTCGGAACAAGTCATAACAGGGAGGGTAAAGGCTAGATTATCAGACTTGTAAATAACCACCTATTAAAGCCATGAATCAGATAATTCACAAGGAGAGAAGCAGCTCTTGGTTAAGTCTGGAAGTGCATTAGGCATGGATTGAATTGATCCATCACTGTTTGTAACAATAGCCGCAATGTACTTGTGCACACCAGTTTAGGAGCAAAGGAGCCCACAAAATCCTTCTCATCAAATTCAGGAAGACTGCAGGTAGATAGAGAAACCTCACCCTGCTGCCACGTCTGGAGGTCCCGGACAGACTGGAAATGGAGGAGAAATTTGTGAGGTCCTCCCTGACACTGGACATCTTGAAGGTGGGTAATGGTGGTTGAAGTCTCCTTTTCAGCCCTATCTGCAAAGGTGGGGGAGCACTGGCCAGCTCTATGCCTCCAGCAGGCCCTCAAAGATGTTGAAGTCTCATCTTCCAGCTATTTTTATTTTTTTCCATTCAGGTTTCAAAGCCTTCCATGTTGGTGCTTTTCCTCTTGAATCCCACTAAGGATTGCTGTGTCAGCAGTTCTACCTCTGTGCCTGCCTTTATCTCATGTGGCTCTGTCTTTACCTTTTCTTGCAGCTCTTTTCTCCCAGCTTAGCAATTTTCTCATCATTTTGAGATGAGTTTGATGCAGCTGGACCTCCTGAACTCTTGGGAGAGGAGAGGAGAGGAGAGGGATTATAGAGATGGGATTAACTACAGGCAAGACCAAAAAGCTGTGAATAGAGTAATTTTCTGACTGTGAGAAGAGCCACCAACCTTGCTTCAGACCCTTCACTGTACCAACAGGCCACCTGGAAAAGGTGAACTGCCAAGGTGATAAAATTTGCTGCAAATCCCAAATTATTCAGAATAATCAGCCAAAAGCTGAAAGCAAGAAGTTGCTGAAGGATGGCATGGCACTGGCTGGGTGATGAGATGGCAGATGGGACCCAGTGTTAATGAATGCAAAGCAATGCACACAAGAGAAAACAGCACTGACAAAACACACACAGCAGCAGCTCAAAATCAGCTGCTTCCATTAAGGAAAGAAATGCTGCATTCATTGTGGATAATTTTCTGGAAATGCCTACTTAGTGCTCCGAGGGAAGCAGGAAAGCAAACAGGCTGCTGGGAAGCATTGAAATTTTGCAAAAGGAGGAAATAGGAAAATATCCTCATAAATCCAACATGCACATGCACCTTTGAGTGGCCACCTGCACTCCTGGGCATCTCATCCCCTCCAAGAAGCAGCAGTGCAATACAAAAACTTAAAGAAATCAGATGTGGTGGGTGAAAAGAGGCAGCTGAAGTGGACCCTGAAAGCATCAAGCCCCCAAAATGGTACAGAAAAGGTAAACAGGGCATTCTCATTTTTCTCCCTGATGGTGATCTCTAAGAATGTGTGATATAAAGCAATTCTGGGGGGGGAGGGAAAAGCAGCCTATAAATGTCTCATTTATGTCTCGTTTCCCTCAAGCACTGATAGCAGTTTTTGGGGGATGTGGATCATTTGTGGTACATTACAGATCCCCTCTGAGGGCGAGGGTTGCTAATATACCAAAATGGCATTAGAGGGCACTGCATGGCAACCTAACTGGAGTTTTTTGGCGTGGCACTCGTGGTTGTGGGAAACCACCACTCAAAACCTCTGAGGATCAGGAGAACAGAGGGGCTCCCACTCACACAGGTGCGAAATGGTGGGGACCACCATGTGGCACAAAAGCAAAACATGAGGGCTGAGCAGTGTCAACCTGGTCAAAAAGTAGTTAAATCCCATTAAAAGGTGGTTTCCAGCCAATGGTGGAGATCCCAAGCAGAGACCCAACCCTGCTACACACCACTTTTGTGGCAGCCCTGGCAGCACCTCGAAACCTTTCTGGATCTGATTTTCTTTATTTTTCCTTTCCTCAGAAAATACCTGCTTGCTTATCACTGTTGTCTTCCCAATGATCTTCAGCTTTGCCTACGTGGTAAAATGAAATATGAAAAGGAAAGTGCCAGTGGAAAACTTATTCTGACTTGGAAAGATTGGCTTAAGTTTGCTGGCCCAAAAAAATCCCCCAAACTTCAAGGAGTAGCAACCTGAAAGAATTGAAAATGGTTAGAAAGGCATTTGAAATATTCTTTCTTCTGCTAAGGGAACAGCTGAAAATGTGGCTATGAAAGCAGTGAAGGAAACAGCGCCTTTTTGCCATATATAGAATAACCCAAACCCCCAGAAAATTGTGGGGGTTTTTCACTTACTTTTTACTTACTTAACATTTTCACCTAGCTTCATACTTTGGCTGAGTTCCATTAACTAAAATGAGTAAGAAATGTCTCAGAACAGAAACATTTCATCACGGATGAAGTTTCCAACACACATATTTCAATATTTTTGATGACAGCTAAAGAAAACTGCATTGCTTCTGACACTGCACAAGGATTGTTTTTGTTGGCCAGCAATAGGAAAAAAACATGCTTTCAATGAGGAAATGCCCATTTTGTCCTACCACCACTGTCTCAAGCTTGTTTGAAGAAGTGAGAAAACATCAAAAACGTAACAGTGAAAATATTACACATGGCTAGACTCAGTACAGATGGGATGTCTGCCATCACTGAGGGAAAAAAGGGATTTGCTGCTCTGCTTAGAGGAAGGATTTGGAAGAAATTATTCAGAACTCCCCTGTGTTAGCCATAGAGTGGGTCTTTGTGCCAAAACTGCAGGTTTCTTACGTGCTGAAAATCCCACTGCCTGAGAAATTGGAGGGATTTCAAGAGGTTTGTCTTTTTAGAATCCTGGAAGACCCTGAGTTGAAAGGGACTTACAAAGATCTGGGTTAAGAACCTTTGCTGGGAGTTGGACTCGATGATCCTTATGTGTCCCTTCCAGCGAAAAATATTCTATGATTCTGTGATTTTATGAAAATTAAGGGGGTGGGGGGAGTTAAACCTCTACTTTGGTCACCATTGGTCACCAGTTTTAAAATCAATAACTGAGAAACCTATTGGAAGCCAAGGCAAACAGTGAGGGAGGATTTGGTAAAGGAGATCAGCTTTACAAACATCTGAATGAAAGCTCTGTTCAGATTTACAGGTGGACTTTTTGGGCTGAAATAAAATTCTGGATATGAGATGAAATTCTAAGAACTGTGGGCTGTTACCAAGTGGAGCAACATCACTCTGGAAATACCTCTGTTTTGATGACTCACAGAGAGGTGAGGTTACCCTTCCCCTTTCTCAAGATTTATATCAAATTCTCGTGAACAACTATTTCAGTCCAAAACAGCTGAACCCAAGAACTTAAGGTTCAAAGAGAATTCTCTGATGTCCTGTCGTGATGGCTGTCATGACATTCTTGGCTTAAACAGAGCTATTTGGTGTTAAAAGCTCACTAATGGGCACTAAGATGTTCATGGATGGTAACAGGTTGCCCAAAGAGGTTGTGCAGTCTCCATCCTTGGAGGTTTTCAAGCCCCGAGTGAATAAATGCAGGTGGGATCTCATAACCAATCTGAGTTATTTGATGAGTGCGTGGTTATTTCTATGGCTTTGTTACTTGCTGTACTTTTGCAGAGAGATGAATGAGAAGATTTAACATACCCAGTTAAATCTCTGGATTACTGTCCAAGTGCTCTGACCACTGGGAAAATGCCAAAAGGAGTTCTCCTCCATTAGGGATTGCCAGCTTTTAAACAGAAATTCAGCCTTTTTTTCCGGAGACTTTTGTGCGGGGAGATGGTCTTGTCTGTCTTTTTTTATGGATTTCTTCCCTTATGTGTCATGTGCAGCATACTTGGCCCTAAAGTATGTTCAATGGCATTGATATCCCAGGTGGATTTTGGAAGCTAAGACAGATGTTCAGAATCTGTTGAATGAAGGAATGCAGGTTTAGGGCAGTCCTAGAGGATGTACACATCAACCTTCCAAGAGTGTCTCTGCCACAGAAGTGTGTGATGCAGACAGAGACAGGAATACTCGAACATCCTCATCCCTGACCAGTCTGCTCTGAAAGATGACTCTGGTTTAGGATTCAGACCTTCAGCAAGCCCCGGGCAGCATTTTACGGCTATTTAGAAATGACACTTTCCATCTTACAAAAGGGCCATGTGTATAGGATATATGGACTGAGGTATGATGTCTTATAAAATTATAATTAATCCCATCCAATTTTAGCTTTCTAAAACTGAGATGCCCAATACATTTTCAAGCATGGGCAATGGCCAGGTGGTGAATCAGCTCTAGAACATAGTCCATGGAACAGCACTTTCCTGATTTACTGGGACACTTTCCATATTCCAATTTATATCCTAGGACTTATTTTTGTTCATAGTTTTCATTTTATTAAAATAAATAATTGTGTACCTTGAAGTTTTTGATAACTCTGCAATTCACAAGATGCTGCTGGGGCAAGAAACAGAGAGCTGTGTGTTTATTCTGAGTATACATCGCATGCAAGAGAGAAAAATATATGTTATAAAACAAGCTAATGATTGGAAGTTAAAACAAGATTAAGAATAAAAAGCTGATTATTCAGCTTTTGTCTAGGTAGGATTTCTTGCATCTTCCTTCAGAGATATTATCCTGATTATTGAAAAGGGCCTGATACTGAACTACCTTGACAGGTAATGTAGCCCAGCCTGTCAACTCTATAGTTCTTAAAAAAAAAGCAGTGTACCCAGAGACAGAGTCCCCTAAAGTCCTCAGTGATCTGATCCCACCATGGATCAGATCGTTGTATCATGGCAGGCAAATATGAAAATTGAACACTGAGCTTTCATCTTTTTCAGTCTGACAGTGTCACCGTCTGCCTTGTTTTTCCTTCTGCACTCATTCCGATACCTCAACCGTAAGTGAGCGATGGCCAGGTGTGAGCACTGTCCATCCTTCTGTTCCTGAAAAACAAGGAAAACGTAAAAAAGAACCCCAGACCTACTCTTCAGGTAAACAGCATTATCTCCACCATCAGACCAGACCACATGTGCGTAAAAGGATGTGTTATCAAAAATATCTGTAATGGTGACCTTAAAAAAGTACAAGAAGTGCTAATGAATTTCTTGTTATTTTAGAAAGGGACTTTCTTCTCTGTTGGTGCAGAGAGCTTCCTGAAGCAAAAACAAATGAAGCTTTTCTCTCTTTCTTTTTAAATATAAGGTAGAAACATTTTGACTGAGCTTCTGCTCTGTTGTTTTCTAGTTATTCAGAATTAGGAGGAGAAGCTTTTAATGATCCTTCAGCCTGGAGAAGAGAAAGATCTGTGGAGACCTTAGGACATCTTCCAGTACCTATACAGTCTTGTAGAGAGCTGGAGAGGGACTTTGAACAAGGGCATGAAGTGACAGGACAAGGGGGAATGGCCTTAAACTGACAGAGGGCAGGGTTAGATGGGATTTCAGGAAGAAATTCTTCCCTGTGAGGGTGGTGAGGCCCTGGCACAGGTTGCCCAGAGAAGCTGTGGCTGCCTCATCCCTGGAAGTGTTCAAGGCCAGGTTGGACAGGACTTGTAGCAACCTGGTCTAGTGGAAGGTGTCCCTGCTCATGGCAGGGGGGTTGAACATGATGATCTTTAAGGTCCCTCCAAACCTAACCCCTTCTGTAATTCTGTGATTCTAAGACAAAGCCCTGTCTTTGTTCAAAGTCTGCACATGGCATCAAGCAGGAGAACATAGAGACACCTCTGCAGTTAACATGAAGAGTTTTATCAAGAATTTATTGTAATCAAGAGTTTACAGATGTTGAGCAAGGGGAAAGGCAGGGAAGTGTTTTCCTAAATCCACATTTGGAGTTAGTGGAGGAGCCAAAATTAGGACGAGGTGCTCTTAGCTGTCTCCTCTGGGCTCCTCCTTCTGATGCTTGTTGCATCAGAAGCAGCAAGTCCTTCTCAAGAAGCTCTCCCTCTCTTAACTCATCTGTTTTCCATTGACATTTGTCCATTACCATTCCTCATTTCAAAGCTCCAGGTTGGAGCTGGATGTTGCCGGGATGGAGCATTCCAAGTGCAGAGCCAGGCTGTGCCACCATGCGGAGCTCATGGCAATGTTTGCGGCAGTTGGTCAGTGCCTGCAGCTCTGCTCCGACAATGTCACTTTTTGGGGAGCAGGAGAAGCTGAGCTCTTGCTGTGCATGGATCTTTGGGATGCCACAGCAACCAGGATGCAAACCCAGTTGCATTAAAACAGGTGCAGTTAATGCCTTTGTGCAAATATTTAATTTTTGAATCTTCTTGATCCCATTTAAGAGAGATGATACAATAGTCTTGGTGCATACTCTTTGAACACTGATCAGCCAAGCAGGTAGATACTATCATTCTATTATAATTTATTTTTTCGTATTATTTTTCATCTATTCTTTTTATAGCATCTGAGCTGCAGATATCTGGCAGAGTATCTGGAGTACTTTCCACTTCTAACTTTAAATGACCTGACAAAACACTCCAGATTGAGGAGGCTCAGAGTCTGGCTTTTATTAGTCACCTCACATATTTGAGGTTTTCCACTTGCTCACCATGAAAACGGCTAATGAGATGTTTTTTGAGATCTGCTCTTTGTATCATGCAGGTGACAGATATAATGAAGACGGTCATGAGGGCACCTGAGTGAGAGGCACTCTGGCTGGTATAAAGTAAATCAGCCCTGGAAATTGTCCTCTCTTTGCTCCTTCAACACAAGTGACATCAGCCTCTGTGTGACATGAGGCCGTGTGAACCCCTCTACCCAAAATATTCTCACTTTCAGAGACTTATTTAATAATTTCCTGTATTAAAAGTAAGATGCAGTTGCAAGTCAAACTTTTGAGACAAGGAAATTTTGGTCTCTGGGAATTAGAAATAGAGAAATTTAGGAGTTGAAACCATTCCCCGTAGGAGAGAGCCTAAAATTATAAGATTGTTTAATGCTTTGTTCAGAGGAGTGTATTGTCCTATAGGGCTGTCTTTGGTTATCAACATGCAGTGATCAAAATAAACAGGACTTCAGAAGGGCTGAACTGTGATAATCGAAGGTATCAGCAGAGAAGAGGGTGTGTGTATGTCCACAAGAGATATAAAAGATCCCACATGTTGTTTTTTTCATCTGATTTCCTGCCTGTAGTATCACCGTACCCTTTTGAAGCACAAGACCATCCCACAAATGATGGGATTCTGCTGGACCAAGGTGGTCTCCAGCAAAGTTTGCACATCTTGTACAGTTGGTAAATTCAAACAGATTCAAAGCCAATTGCTCTCACTGTCTGAGCTCAGCATTTTGGGGGGAGGACCCTTTTTCAGCACTGAATGCTCTCGCGTTAAAATGAGCTTTGTCCTGATCTCTGGGAGAAAGTTTGATGCCATTTGCCCTGCATGAACGATTCCTCTGCAACCTCCAAAGCCAACCACCAGGCAGTTCCCTCGGTTGGGCGGATGAAATAAGGTCTGGCTGTAAAGTGTGGACAGTTTAATTCCTTAGGGTCAGAGGAAAACTTCCTCAGGGTAAGTGTACTTGTGTTGAACAGCCTGATAAATAGCTGCTGTTTTCTTGAAAGAACAGCTACAGGGCATGAAATATGAACAGCTTTATGGAAATAACTCATGCATTTCATTAGCCTGCTTTACAGTCAGCTTGATCCTGTCGAGGTCACCTTGCTCTTTCCTTCTCCTCCCAAGCACTAGAGAGGCACTGACCAGCTGAAGCTCTGAACAGAACAAGTGTTAGGACTGTTGTGGGCATCTTGGACTTTTCCATACAACAGATGTGCCAGCTGCAGTCCATTGCTTTCACCTTTGATTACATTACCCTTCAAAAGTGAAATTGTCCACAATTCAGCCCCAAACCCACCGTGCTCCAGCATTTATAACCTGTGCACAGGAGTCAGAGAGATGGTGGGGTTGGTGACAGGGTCTGGATCCTGGACATTTGACAGATTTCTAGCTCATCTGATTTGAGGGATTAAACCTGGTGGTAGAGAGGTTGTTTTTGCCAAGGTCTCTAAGCACTGTGAGAATGTTATGGACACCAAGGCAACGCAGGGCAATGTTTGGCGTTTGTTTGCGGCAGCTGGAAGCCAGGTCAGCGGTTTGGTGGGTATCCTCAAACCAAATGTGACATCTGCAGCTTTCGGGTGTCTGACTTGTTCGTAGCCAGAGCAGAGGAGCAGGCACTTCATGGTGGAGCTCATTTCACCCCAAAGCAGACATCAAAAATAGGTCATCTGAGCTGCTCCAACTCCCCTCCGTTGGCCGCGGCAGTAGACGGATGACTAACTCAAAAGTCTGTGTCAACACCAGTATCTCATATTGACTGAGAAAAGGTGAAAACCACCTTGTTGATCCAAAATTCTTTCCTCCTCTTGTCTCAGCAGTCAAGCTCCCTCAAGAGAAAGACATGGAGTTCTCTGGAGTCCTCCACAGGCCTGTCAAGTTACTCAGAGCTTTGCACCTCAAATATCCCTCATCTCATGGTCAGGGAGACCTTAGAGCAGCATTCCAGTATCTAAAGGGAGCTTACAAGAAGGCTGGTGGGGGACTTTTCACAAGGGCATGGGCTGATAGGAGAAAGGGAAATGGCCTTAAACTGAAGGAGAGTAGAGTTGGGTTAGATATTAGGAAGAAATTCTTTACTGTGAGGGTGGTGAGGTCCTGGCAGAGGTTTCCCAGAGAAGCTGTGGCTGCCCCATCCCTGGAAGTGTCCAAAGCCAAGTTGGACAGGGCTTGGAGCAACTTGGTCTAGTGGAAGGTGTCCCTTGGCAGGGGGTTTGGAATAAGATGATCTTAAAGGTCACTTCCAACCCAAACCATTCTGTGATTCTGTAATTCTGTAATTCTATGATTTGATAGTCCCAAGATCTCCATCCCAACCCCACCCTTCTTCACTGCACAAATAGTGTTCAGTCAATGAAAATGGTACTGGTTAACTGCACCAAAATGGATCATGGAGATCTGACCCAATGCAAGGGATGCCCCCCAGTGAGTTATTTATTAATATCTCACCCAAAATTTTCTGTCTTCAAATGTCTGGCTCTGTTGAGCATCAGTGCTCCCTTGTTAGCCAGGGCAATGCTTAACTGTCCCATTTCAGTTTGCCTTCATTTACAGCCACTTGGATACTGGTATCACTGCAGCATTTGAGAACCACTGAATGTGCATTAGAAAAATACGATTACAGAGAAAATCCTAAAGCAACCATAGGAAATAATGATTTTCAAATTCTGTCCCAAATCATCAGGTCTGACTTTTGTAACCAATCCCAGCCTTAGTTACTCTGGCAAAATTTGGAAGGATTGCACTTGATTTTGCAAGAAGAGGATTTGGGACTCATCAAAAAGATGTTGGACAAAGTCCTGAGCCTCATTAGAAGCAAAGAAACAAGGCATGAACCCTTATTCTGCACTGAATAAAAGGGTCAGCTTCAATAATTTCTGCTCAAGAAGAAAAAATTCCTATTATTTTCTGTTTCTTTAGCCTGGCTGAAGCAAAATGCATCCTGAGCTTTCTATATTCAGCTTGCCATTTTCTCACTCTGCACTCGCTTCCTGAGTACCACACCTATTTTCTCACTTGAACACCAATATTTCTTGGTCAGTGGTTAGATCTAGAAATTTCCAAGTTACTCGAGCTGAAGAACTTCTCTAAATATTTCCCACTACTATTTGCATTTAGAAGTTCTTATTTTTTTTTCGTTTCTATAAGGAATCCTCAAAATCCATCCAGTTCAGAAAGTTTTTTTCACTCCCAGGGAAAGACACAAGACTAAGATCTAAGAACTGAAATGCAACAGTTTACTTTTAATTTCCGTTGCAGAGAATTTAGCCCCAGTTCTTGGAACATCTACATCGACTTCCTATGAGGTGGTAAATTCAGAGCTGACTCAACAAAATTCACACAGCCAAGATTAACTGTGCTTTCACTGAACTAAAGGAATGCACTGAGCTCTGCCTTCCTAAACAGAAGCATCTACCCAGCTCATGAAGCTAAAGAAGGTGGAGAAAGGTGCTTTATGACATGCAACAGAAAGATTTCTATTGGTGACCTTCAACCATGGGATGTTCACTTGGCAATTTGAGGGCCAAAGGTGGGATGGGAATAGTGTGGTGTGCCAGACTGAGCATTAAAACTTGCTCACATTCATCTCCCCTGATTTTAGATGCCTCTAACAAAAGGTATCTGCCTTATTTAAGACAGTTCCTAGACTCTATTGCTGGAATTAGACTTAAGGGCTTATCTAGTCCCTGCCTAGTTCAGCTCCATCACTGTCACTGCTAAGGCTCTTATCCCCTCTCCATCATCATTCCTCAGACAGCTTCAAGTTATTTGGTCTTTTCTTTTAGAAAAGGTTTTCTAGACTCCTTTGTCATTCCCAGTGCTTTCCTCTGAACTGTCTCCAGCTGCTCCACGTTTTTCTCAATGAGTAGTGCCCACAACTAGGGTCAGCATCCTGTCCATGCCTTCATTGTCACAGCACAAAACAGGGGATTTCTTTGCATGTGCTGCACGTTTCAGAATTAGATTTAAGGTTTTCATGTGTGGCATTGCCAACTGGTCTTCATCATCCAGGGAACTGTTGAAAATACTGAATAACCAAAGACTCACGTGGGCACCATCTTTCAGTGCATCCTCTTCTTCTGACAGTTAATCAGTGCCACTCAATATGCACTTCCATTTGACACAGTCTTGAACCATTTTAAGCTCACTGCAGGGGCTATCTTAAGACTTGGGCACTTTACAGGATTAAATGTACTTGATTCACTATAACCTCATGGTAATAGAAAGGAGAAGAGAAGGAACAAATACGATCATGCAATAATACATTTCATTTACCAGTTCCTCAATTTTTTTTTTGCTCAGGGCAAAGGAATGATGATTGCAAATTAGAATAGAAAGGAAGCTATCTGTGCTATTCAGCTGTATTTGCATGGGGAAGTATTAAAGGACCCAGTCTAGGCATTGGTGTGTTAAGAACATTGTGGCAGTACTCACTATGTGAAAAATAAATACATCCAAGAGTTTTTCATGTTCCTCACATATTTACATCACAACTCATCATCAGTGAAAGGAATAGTTAATACAAGCATAATAAACCATATCCAGGGTGTTTGACAGGAAAGACTGTTCTCAGTCACTAAACAATCAATTTAAATTCTATTTTCAAATTCAGTATGGATTTTCAGGATGGGTTTGTCTCATCCATCTGGGGCGGGCTGCCTGAAAGACCTGTTGTGCTGGTTTAACAGTTGTCTGCAGATGGGAGGGAGGGAGAGAAGTTGAGAAGAGCAATTCATCTGGTGGATGCAGATGTCCAGAAGAGGAGGTGAATCACTCTCTAGATGCTCTTATTGACCATCCACTGACTAAAGGGGGAACTTTGGCAACCCTGTTGACCATACTACTGTCTCTTGAGTTGAACCTTGTAGACCTTGCAGAGATGCTCCATTTAAGGTGTGAAATTTGTGTGCTTCATGTCAGCTCCATCTCACACTTATGGGAAATAAAAAGTGATTAAAAACAAGTTTGACCATTATAAATAATTAGATTGGATGAAAATTTTCGTTAGAATTAAAAATGATCATTTCCAGGTCATGGTATAGCTAGGGCTTCCCCAAACCTGTGCTTTGCAGCAGAGCTGGATGCTGCTGTGGAGGTCAGGAAGAGCCCTTGTGTGTGGCCCTTGTGCATAATGTGAGTTCACAACCACCATTACCCTAATTTTAAGGATGCATAAGCAATATGCTGATTAACAGAGTTTAGTTAGTTATTAGAGCCACCCTCACCCCCTCCCTAGGAAGCTCCATATGAAATGTTATTCCCTTGAACAGAGGACTTGTGTAAGAGTGATTCACAGCAGAAAAGCTGAATAAAACACAAAGCTTGCTAATTTCAGCGAGTTATATGGATATTTACCACTGCTCTGAACTAGCAAGGGCTGCAATAACATCACAGTGTTGTCTTTTCTTCAAGCTGGCTGAGGGACCATTTTAAGGAAAGGACAGTCCTCCAGACCAAACGAGTTTGTGCACTAGAAGTTATAAAAGCACTTGCAGGGTTTCAAAAGGCCCTTGGTAAACCTAGATCTAAAAAGACTGTAGCTGTGTCTGTGGTTTACTCCCTGGCAACTCCATTTCATGGTCTTGTGACACTGAATAAAAATAATCTTTATAATCTTGTCTGTGGTGGCCTGAGCTACGTGACAGGCTCTTTTCCTCCCAGCTCTCTGCTGAAGCAGAGGACTTACCCAAGCAGCAAAACTCTGCTGATCAATGGAAGCAAGTCAACGAGCAGCAGACACCAGCACCTTCTTTTCCTCCTACACCTTCCTTGATTCTCAAGATGCCTTTTTTTTTATTTCCCTGCACCAGTTTCCAGATATCCCCTGAGTTTTCACAGCACCTCCCTTCCTTCATTGCCACACAAAAATCTATTGATGTCTCTTGTTAATCATCTGTCCCGATTTGGACAAAGTCACCCCAAGACATCATCTAAATTATAATTGTAGTTATAGGTTTTTTCTCATAAACCCCTATTTTTATGTGTGCCTGGATGCCTTTCCCCCTTGATGGGTCTGTCTGTTCTCACACTCCCTTTCTCTACCTCGCTCTACTTTGGGTCAGTTCCTTGCAGAATCAACACTGTTTTTTTCCTAGAATCATTCAGCAAACTGACCTATTTCCCAACACTGACGTGACTAATTCCTCTCACAAACCATAACCATTTTTTCTGGTGTCAGTGTTGAATTACAGGTCTCATGCAAACTGTGTTTGTAGCAATGAACCACCTGATGTCACCATTCCATCCAGTACAACTGACTGTACTTTTCATGTTCATTCCTGGATAAAAGCTCACCCTTTCTAATAAAATCTTAGTGGTTATGACCCACATGCGCTGAGAATTGCTACTTGAAAGCAAATGGTTACATGAAAGATTGAACTGGAGGACTGCAGAAAACATCCCCCATCTCTGCCTCCATCATGCAAATAGCTATGGAATTAAATAGTTTGATCAGGAAAGAAATAGAAGCAGATGTTGGCAAGTAAATCTCTTCACCTCAAAAGAACCGACCCTGTATTTAGTAAGAAAAGGAAAAATTGTGGTAAAAAGTTTGGGATTTCTTTCCGGGCAGTGTAATAAATATGTTTTAACTTCCAAGATGCCTGCAGGGTTCAGGCAGTTGCATATCTCCAGGCAGCTTGGAAAAAGGTGAAGAATTGAGGTCTAAGACTTTCAGACAGATTTTTCAGGAGCAAAACTCTCCAAGTCCTTCAGAGGGCTTTGGCATGAGCTTTTCCTCTTTCACTGTTAAATGTGGAAGATAATTTGATACTAAAGCAAAGGCAGTAAATACCTGTGGAGCGTGAAGCAGCCCAGAGGTGAGCCGAGCATTTTACCCACAGCAGTTGCTTCAGAAGACTTACTTGTTCTCCATGCCCTGTTGCATTTGGATTTGGGAAGTAATCTCCTGGCCAAAGCCTTGCAGCTGGCAAACCCTCCAGGAGAATTTGTGACTTGCCTCACAAAGCTGCACAAAACCTCTCATGAAAAGGGCAAAGGGAGCTTTATCAGGAGAAAGGTAGCAGACTGATGGATGCAGCCATAGCAGTGTTTAAAAATATATCACATCTATTCCTTAGCTTGCCTGTTAAGAAGATTTATTTCATTAAGGATTTATAAAGGAGAAGTAAATGCCCAGCGTGTAATAATCATGATAGAATACCACAGATAGCTTAAATCTGTTTTTTCCATAGTCTATCCCAATTAATTCTCTAGTTATTAACAGGAAATAATTTTTGTGAAAATGGCTGAAGAAAAACTACATAAAGTCTGATACTTCCTTGATAATTTTCAGTTTTCCACTGACATTTGGAAGAATTTCACCGAAGAATGTCACACCCAGACAATTTAGGAACTAGGGAAACCTTTTCCAAACCTGTCAGCTTCACCCTCATGTTTTTGATTTTTTTTTTTTAATCAAGCTGTCCATCCTTCAGAAGCTCAGCTATGATTCAGAGAAATTGCAAACATGCTTCCATCAAAACCAAATGCAGCATGGCTTCATTATCACTAACAGAAGACCTCTGGAAAGCCAAAAGGATAACTCCTTGAACATTTTCTTTGCAGGCAGAGCCCACAAATGGTGCCTGTCACACAGCAGCCAACTACTTCACAGTGATGGTCCCTCTCTAATACCTGTCCAGCCACAGATTTGAGGCTGGGCACCTGCACAAACCTATTAAAATCTTCACCCTTCTACTGACCTCAGCTGTAGTGAAATGTGAAACAGCTCCGGAGTCAGTAGCTCTGATGTGTCAAACCACTTCCTACACACGATGGCACGCTCTGCCACACCGAGCACTAAGTTTGGTTTCCTGGATAAAAGACTAATACCTGAACAGAAAGCAGCCTTTGTTCTTTCCTGTAGAGCCAGCAAAACGACGATTTGCTGACCGAAGTCCTCGCTGCACACGTGGGTGATGCACCCAGACAGGCTCATCAGGCACTGAGCAGCTCCTTGGCTTGGGTAGCAACAGCTCATCGCTTCTGAGAAGCTTCCATCCTCAGCGGTGCGGAGAAAAGATGTGGACAAGTCCCATGGAACTCAAGTGGCTTTTGATGTGGCTCTTGTTTGGATTCATCAAGGGGAATGAGCCAGGTAAAAGACTCTTTTTGCCTTTTGGGGAGGGAAAATATGATTTGGGGTTTTTGTGGTGGCTGTTGAAGGGTGTTCACAACATCCTGACTCCTTTCAGCTAAGGAAAGATGTTAAGGAGCTTAAGGAATTTATTATTCTAAGGAAATGAGAGAAATGGGGTTTCTGCCCACAAAATGTCAACTGCAGAAAATCCAGAGCTTTAGGGGATATTTTTTGTCTGACTATTATATATATCCTCCAACCCATCATAGGAACAGTGGGCAGATCAAAGCAGCCTAAGGTAGGTCTTTGAATTCGCTTTTTCCATTTTGCTTGTGACTTTAGGAAACATAAAAATAGACACTGAAATGTCAGTACTTCTGTAGGTAAAAGTGATGGCAATGCTATTAGTTAAAATGTACCATCCAAATTTGCTATGGGTACTATAGATATGAAATATTTTTTCAGCCATGCCTCTCAGTCAGTAGTGCCTATAAACTGTGAATGGAGGTGGAGGCAGCTAATTCATTCAGCATAATTTCACACATTTATAAATGGTGACACTGCTTATATTTGGCTTATTTATTGTGACAAGTGTGTGCATTGAGAAATGGTCTGGTGATGCATTAGTGTGTTTAAATTTAAACTGCTTTGTTCAAAGTGGGGGGAAAAAAATCTTCCATTCTCAGTGCTCCATAAATGTGATATTTCCTTCTGTGTCTGATGATGATGTCAGGCTGAGAGTTATGAACAGATACAGCCTAAGGCAGGTTCTCAGATATGCTGATACTGTAACTGCTGATGGATCATCTTTAGCAGGGCTGGAAATTTTTCCTCAGGGCTGGCCATCTCAAGGGAAGAGTGTTGCTAATGACTAAGCTCATTATTCAGGAAGGACCATCACAAATGTTTAACCCCCAGGTGATTTTATCCTCGTTATTTTGCCAGTAAATGCTGCACCTTCTCCTTCACGGGGCGTTTTCACTGCCAAATGAGGCGCCAGAGCCCACGGGAAGCGTTTCGGTGCTGCGTGCGGGAGCGGCACTGAGAGACGTTCAGCCAGAAATGTGTCAGTAGGATCAGTTCTGGGATGAGTCAGGTCCCCCAGATCACACTTTCTGTATTACTGTGCCTGGAACATGTTGTGAAATTTCTTGCTGGCAGGTCTCGTTTATCAGAAACCTTTCTGGTTTTTGGGAAAGGATCGAGGGGTGTCAGAGCAGTTGCATTTTGTGCTATTTGATGTGATTTTATTCGTTGCTGAATGAATAAATGCATAGCATTGCATTCCTCACTGTATCGCTCAGCTCTTCTTTCCTCAGCTTCCTGTAGCTATTTTCAATGTCTCTCTCAGTGTTTAAACATAATATTTGTGTATATATTTGTAATTTCTCCCTGCAGATAATATGCTAAAGTAGAAACACCACCTTTTACCAATTTAGGGATTTTTAATTGTGGAGACACCTAAGTTATTGTGGCTGTAAGACCTGTTGGTTTTAATTCCTTAGGGGGATCAGCTGGGAGACCTGGGAATAGATATAAGCAAAGCAAAGGGAAAGAGGCTGGGTCAAACTGGTCAAAAATCAACCAGGTCTCAGTGCATACAGTGCTTTTTTTTAAATTTTGCCTCAGTCTTTCTGCTTGTCCCAGGACTCCAGGTTTGTAAACAGATCCTGCCCTAGATGTTTGGCAAAATGCACTATCAGGAATAAATATAATTAGAGGAAAAAGAAAATAAAAAGCCTTTGCTTTACAGAACAGTTTCACCGATAGTTCTCAAAGTTTTTTGAGAGGGCAAAGTCCTCTGATACACAACTGAGGAAACTAAAGCATGGGGAGATCATTCATTTAATAAAAATTAAACTACACCTTAGTGCTAAGGAGAAGAGAAATGCTGATTTCCTTGTGAAGAGCATCACATTTATCTCCTTTACTCTGCATAGCAGCAGTGCCTGGAAGCTGCAGGCATGGGTGAAGCTTGAAGTGAGGGTCAAACACAAGGTAAAAGCTGGTCTGTGCTCCTACAACCTTTCCATCTTGCCATTCATCATACGGGGATACACTGAATAGATTTGCAAGTTAAACCTGGAAAGGATTAAAACTCACAAAAGAAAGAGTTTCATTCACACAAGATGGGTACCAGATCTCAGTCATTTAAATAAGAGGAATTTCTTTCCCATTATACTTGCATATTAGTGCTGGCTGCCATGGATTTGAAGTGCAATGCAGAATACATTAAAGTTGTCAAACACAGACAAGTGATTCTTGTAAGGTCATCTAGAGAGCAAATACCTTAATAAACCTTTCAGCTAAAGTGGCCCTCAGCAACAAAGGGCCCAATATACAGCTAAAATTAAAAAAATGTTTAAAAAAAGTTAAAAAATATGTTAAAAACCTCTGATCCTACTGAGGCAAAGCAGATATTACAGACAGAGATCCTGCAGTATCTCCTTCTTCCTTCAGCTGGAGGAATTATGTCCTTTCCTTATATTGCAGAAAATAATCAACTCTTTATCTACTTCTGGAAAGCCACAGCTTTTGACTTTGCTCACTGTTGCCTTCAGAGTGTTGTAATTATGGTCTCCCTACATTCTCGATGTTCAGCTTTGCCTGCCCTGTTTTCCCTGTTGCATTAATGGTATCTTCAAAGCACAGCTCCTGGATATTTTCTACCCGTGGGTTCCATTCCCTGACCTTGGTCCTGAATCTTGGAACAACGTGGTTTACTGAGTCTTTCCTCCATCTCCTCCAATGCTCCTCCAAAACTCACATTTCCAAAGTCCTTCCATGACTTTCCTCACTTGATTCCCTGTTCCTCAACCCTGCCAGGGGAGCAGCACTCTGTCACCTGCTGCTTTTTCTTGATGTTCTTGATTTATAAAGGGTGAGCTCTCAGATAAAGAATGTATAACTCTCTCTATGTGGAAAAGTATTTCACGCATGACAAGGTCAGAAAAATCATTGGCACATGCAGAAAATTTCCATTGCACTCCTGAGAGCTCTGGGCAAAAGCTCCATGACCATGCCAAGTCCATAAGTCAAGTGAGATGAGTCCTAAGGCTGCATTTGAAATCAAAAGTGCCCCACTAGACCTTTTTTTCACTGTTGTCCAAGACTGGGACACACACTTGTCAGACCATTCCATTATTTTCGGAGAGGATATTCTCTACTGCCCTTTCAGCCCTACAAAAGGCAAGGCTGAGAAAGTTCCAGACAAAGGAAAGAATCTGTATCTCTGCTGCTGTTTAAAAAGCCAATTTTTGTTCTCGGTAATTTTTTTTTCTCCTTTTAGAGGAAAATACCAAAGACACGGGTGTTACTGAGGTTGCATATTCAAGCAGAAATGTCACACACCAAAACAAGGCTTTCACGTATGATATTCTCAAAGCTTGGTTCTGTGTTCTGCTACAAAACCATGTGCCGTGGTTGCATTTAGAGAGTCTGAGCTCTGTGGCTTTACCACACAGCCAAGGATGTTATAAACACCCAGAAACAAAAACAAATGTTCCCCATTCTTCACTTAGTGCATTTTCTACTCAGCACACTGTGCTCAGGCTAGTTTTCCTCCCTCTCCCTCTTTCCTAATGTTCCATTTTCTGATTCCAAGTCTCCAGCCCAGCCTCCCTGCTAGGGCAGGTGTGAGATCCATCAATGCTTTAGGTAAACCACTGTAAATATCAATGTGTGTAAGAACATTCTCCCACCACTGTAGCTGATAAAAAGAAAGGAGCACCTTTAAGCTTTTCTTTGGAGAAGTTAAGTCAGGTGTCTGCTGTCCTCTAGAGAGGTTTGTCCAGCTCCACTTCTCACAGAAGGAGATAAGAAGGCAGATTCCTGAGGCTAAATTATGCTTAGCATGAGAAAGCTTAGTACATTGTCCAACCCACTCTAGCCTTGCTGTATATGGAAATTTTTTGCCTTAGATTCCACTGCCTAGGTCAATGGCAAGCAGCTGGTCAGCGTGATTAATCCAAGAGATGAGAGAAGTGCATTTCTTCCAAACCTGGTTTTCTGTGGTCCTAAAGTTCCTGACAGTTCATATTCCAGTTTATTTTACATTGGTTTTCTAACAGAGACATGTCCTGGAACAGTAAATGCAGCAAGCACTGAACTGCCTAGTCCTTAGAACAAGACATCCCTCTTCTCCACTGCTGGGAATATTCAAACCCATCTCCTGCCCCATAAGGCTGATCTCTCCTCCATTGCTGTTTGCATTAAAACTTGTGCCTGGTCATTTCATCTGCACTGTATTTCTGTCACTTACACTGCAGACTCACTACTACTCAAATTATTTTTAAGATAATCTCTGTGCAATCTAGGGTACAGCTAATTGAAATCTCACAGGCAAATTGCCATAAACTTGAGGTCTGTACCCCAACCCCACAGCTAGGATCTATTCCCATCCTACAAATCCACATAAACAATAAATGACATTAATGTGAGAGGAAAGAATCCTGCAGAGCTGAGGCTTGCTTGTTAAAGGACCCTTTGGGAATAAGTTAGTAAAAGTTCATTACCATTTCAGTCCCGTTGTCGGTATCAATTCCTTTTCTTCACCTGTATCAGTTTCATCTTCATGAGACTGCACCATTTAGAGAGCACAGTTTCACACAGCACATAAATCCCCAGGGCTGATTTAGCTTTTCAGGTACGTCTGGGGAAACATCTTCATTTTGGTCTGATTTGATTTCTTGGTGTCTCTGGGGAGAGGTGCTCTTCATCTCTGAACTGGGCAGGTGTGTGCAGTCCCTGGTTTCTTCCACTGCTTCTACCCAAATCTTCAGCACATCTAGTTTCCTACCAATCCCATCTTACTGCCTTTGTAGTAAGGGGAAAATCACTATTTTTGTACCTTACTGTTTTAACTCGACATCAGAATAATGTCAGCACTGGTGACACACAGCCACGTGACAGAGGAAGTTCTGCATTTAGGTTATTGGGGCATGACTCACTGTCTGTGTATTACCTAATGCTAAAAATACGTGTTACAAATTTTCCCCAGTCACTTCTTGTGGACTAAAGGTGTTGTTCTGACGCCTCATTTAACACTGCTCTGCCAACTCAGACATGGAAGACAAATGGGCAGGAGGGTTTCATGAAGCCTGGTACTGCCAGCGCACCCAGTAAGAGCAGTTTTGTGGTTGGCTCAGTAACATATTTGAATGGGAAACATGAGGGAAGAAACGTGAAAGAACTGATGATGATTTAGCTGCTGGGCTTCTTTCCCTCCACCATCTCCTATGTGATATCTGACAGCTCATGTGGAAGTCCCAGATGCCCTGAGACACCTCCAATGGCATCAGGCACCATGGCTTAAGAAGGAATAACAGGACTCACACATATCTTTTGGCTCAGATGACAAGATTTGCAGGTCTCAAAAAACTTACCAAACTTAATTTTGGGTGCACTCCAGCAGAACCAATAACTAATTTAATTAATAACTTCTCAATTTTTATGTTTCATGGATATCTATTATCTGAATTCACTAGTCTCCTTCTATTTCCAAGGGTTTCTCTCCACCCACTTCATCATAATAATTGATACCAGCTCCAGAATTTCCAGAAATACTGTAGGCACCAAAAATCCATGAATATGTGGAGAAACAGAAATTCCCATCTGCTTTAGGAAAGCTACATGTTCTTTCAATTCTACAACTGATAGAAGGGCTAAATCCCCATGAACACACTTACACTGACATCTCTGGTCCATTTAGTACCTCTAAGTGCAGAGAAATGGAGTCCCAGGGCACTTCTGGGATGTGGGAGGTGAGAATGGTAGGTAGGGGCCAGTGAATCTTGTGAATGAAGGAAAGGGAGAACAGTGGACATTGGGACTGAAAGAGAAAGAAATAGTCACACACAACATCTTGTCATGGGGATGAAAAATTGGAATATGTGGGGAGGGAAAATGAGGAGGCAAACAAAACCTCAAGAGATCTGAAGGCAATGTGAGGGCAGTATTGTAAACCAATAATAGCAGCCCTGGAACAGCTGTGGAGGGAGGCAGAATCCAGGAAAAGCTGGGCTGTGCAAAACTGGGCCACCACAGGCTGTGAGGCAGGTTGTGCCCAGATGTGCTGGTCCTTTAAAAGATTGATATTTTTATATCACACCAACTCAAATTGATTGACCAATTCCCAACCAGCTGCAAAAGAACAAAGGAAAAAAAAAAGCAAAGCTAATCTCCCCTAAATGTAAATGTAAAATGTAAAATGTAAAAAGTCAGAAATCTAGTGAAGGAGTAAACCTACCCTGCCATTCCCTAGTTCCCTGGCTTCTTCCTATCCCTTGGCTCTTTTGCTACCCACACAGCAAAGATGTTGATTGTTTTAGGGGCAAACCATGCAGTTTCCTTGGACACAAAGATGGAATGAAGTTTTAGGCACGATTCATTCCAGAGGTCAGTATGGTCCAGACCCCACCAGGTCTGCTTCCTCTCTGCAGTCTTCCCACACTATGCCAGGAGGTCCCATGACATGAAACACAGGAAAGACATGGAGGTGCTGGAATATGTCCAGAGAAAGGCAACGGATCTGGGGAAGGGCCTGGAGCACAAGTCTGATGGGGAGAGGCTGAGGGAGCTGGGGAGGCTCAGCCTGGAGAAAAGGAGGCTCAGAGGGGCCCCTCTCACTCCGTACAACTCACTGGCAGGGGGGTGCATGGGTTACATGTTGAGTGCCTACCTGTTCTAGAAAGGTGAGTAAAAACCACACAAAGAGAAGCACCTCTGAAGATATATAAAATACTTTGATACAATTAAGAGCAATCATGGTGAAGGGTATCTTGCAATATCCGTATTCATGCACAACTCCTCCCAGTGTGAGGACTGGTACAACAATAAATCCAAAAGTCGATGACTTTGATATCAAACACATTGGTGATAGGATGGGAAGAGAAGCCAATGTTTTGAAAGGTTATGAATGGTTACTAAGGAGAAGGTTCTTGAAAAGGGGAGCAAAATATTTGATGTGACAGTGAAGCAGTTAAAAGTCAAAGGAAGGCAGGTAGAAGGTCACAACGAGACCTAGGAAATTCATCGTTCAAAATTCTTTCTGGATCAGAGAAAGGAATGTTGTTGTAAAGGCCAAAGAAGATACTGCAGTTATTTAGATGTGAGAAGACAAGAATTTGAGTGATGTGGATGAAATTAAAAGGCTGGATCCAAGGAAGGTTGTGTGCAATCCAGTTGCAATGTGACAGTTTGCCTTCTCCCAAGTGCACCATTTCTGCACAATTCCTGTCTGATGTGTGCAAGTTCAGAGGAACCCAACATTTGATCATCAATTAAAAGAATGTTTGCCCTTTATGATGAGTAGGTTAAATGTTGTGGGTTTTCTTAAGAAGAGACTAATGAGTTGTAGGTTTGAGTGCCTCGTGCTGAGATTCAGATCTGTAATCTGCTTCAAAGACGCTTTTGAAGTCTTGAGGGAAACAAGCTTTTAGCTTTCAGGGAAAGTGAGAGTACATGATCTCAACTTGCTGCTGATCTGATAACTCTTTAATTTTAATCACCCTGACAGTCTGTGGTAAACCGTGTGGTTAACTATTTCGGGTGCAGTCGCTTCTCTCAAAGCCACAGTCTGATGTCGTTTACAAGGCGAATCCTTTGATTACATGAAGATACAAGGGGATTAAAACAACCTTTATGCAGATTAGTTGCTAAACTGCTCACATACTTTTCATTGTTGCCTTCTTCAAACTTTGTGACTTTTACTAAGCAGCAAGATAATGAAAAGTAAAAAGGGCAGAAAATATCAAAGTGAAGAAATGAAAGCAAAGGGCATTGCAGGGCTGGGGCTGGGAGTTGCTGGTTTGAGTTGCTGTTGGTCTTTCAAGGAGAAGGCACTTTGGGAGTCAAGGGCAGACACCAAATGATGAACAGCTATCAGGAACTCAAGGGCCTTTCACAGTCATTCCTGCTGGGTGCTAAGGCTGCTTTAATTACTGCTGCAGAAAATGTGAGGATGTGATGACTGAGAAATTTTACTTGTAACAGCTGTTACTATTGTGTATAAGCATAAAGGGCCACGGATCATGCACCCAGAGATCCACAGTGCCAGCCCTGATGCAGCCAGACTGTTTGATCTTTTAATTTCTCAGCCTCTAGGCCTTAAATAATCATTAAGCAGTGCCTTTATCAACTTCTGCGTCTCCAGCTCAGCTTCAGCAGGCTTTTCAAGTTCACTGAAATAATCTAACTTAATTAATTCCAACTGATTGAGAAGTATATTTAGATGTGATTTGCTGATGACACAATGCTTCCCGTCCTTGTTTTGGGACAAGTTATATTTAGGTTTGCAAACTTATTTCACAGTAAGCTGTTCTTTGGTGTCCTCAGACAGAACTGAGAGTCTACGCCCATTCCTGATGTTTGCTTATAGATGATTGCAACTTTTAATTGCTTACTTTTGCTTATTGTGCCTCACTCCATAGACTCAGGACTGTACACTCTGATGCAGGTAGCTGCTGTCCAAAATGATTGTGTACAGCTTCATTAAGAAAATGATTGTGTACAGCTTCATTAAGAAAATATTGATAGTGTTTCATGTTGCCTATCTGCTGGACATGTCTGGTATTGAGAAGACAGAAAGATGTGGAAGTCCTTGATGCATAAAGTAGAATGCCAGGCTGTCCTAATTCTCTGGCTTTCTATTTGCAGAAAACTGCCCACCTCTTCCAGTGATTGAATTTGCTGATGTTACTGCTGAAATGTATCCACCAGGGACCACATTGTACTACAATTGTGATACTGGCTATGACAGAAAAGCTGGCACATACCCAGGAATTACATGTGAGAGTGAACAGCAGGGTGCCTTTTGGAGATACACTGGATTTAAATGCACTGGTGAGTGAGTGTTGCCTTTTTTCTATACATAGAGGTGTTTTTCCAATGTGTTACTTGGTATAAAACACATCTGGGCATTAACAAATGATCTTTTGTGCTTATCTTTGTAAGTTAGAACTGGAAACAGTTCTATCCCACCTCTAAAAGTTTGTGTGCTTTGGCTTTGTTCTGGTATTTGTCCTGCTGTAACTCAGCAAATGTAACTTCTCCACAGAAAAGAAAAATTTGTTGTCAAGTGCATCCACGAGGGAGTTAGAACTTACACAGAAGCCAGAAAGAAAACCAAGGAGCCCTGCACCCCAGAAGCGAACAGACCTTCCAGAGTTCGACCAAAAAGGTAAATAAGAGCCCATTCAATACTGTGATGGTTCTCCTGATGATTTCCATGGAAGCAGTATAAAAATGGGGAGTAATATGTAATTATTTTGCAAACAGAGGGAAAGAAACAATTGCTGTAATACCTTGGCTGAACAAATGATATGGTGTAAGCAAGTGAGTATTTTATATCCTAACCAAGAATTAGAAAGGCTTGGTATATCCTGCTTGTCTACACTTTCTAAGAATACAAAATTTTCAAGAACAAAAGCAGTATGCAAAATCTGTCTGCTTTAATTGTGTGCTGCCTTGTGCTCCCACAGGTTTTTGTGGTCCACCCGAGGCTATTCCACATGCCTCCATAAGCCTGCTCCAAGAGGGACAAGTCTTACAAGTGGGACAAGTCTTACATTTCAAATGCCAGAGCGGTTATGATAAGACACGCCCCACCTTTGGCAACAGGACGTGCAAGAAGGTGAATGGCAAAATCATCTGGACCTCCCTTGACATGAGATGCACCAATGACAGCAACCAGTGGCCACCACAGACTATTGAGACAGGTAAGATGGTTGTTGTTACACCACATCAGTGTCATGACCTGCTCATGTGGGGTCCAGACCCCCAAACTGTCGTGGGAAGAGTGGGAGCTTCGAAAAAGTTTACTAAAGAAGTGCTGCTGCTGACTCTGAGGGGAAGAAAGAACTCCCTTGTGTATTCAAACTCCATCACAGAAAGGAGTTTAAGTGAAGGTAAATCCCTCCATAGCCTCAGATTTTGGCAATGGTCTAAATTTAAGGAATCACTCTGTCCCACAAGCTCTAATGATGGCAAATCAGATGTATTTCTGTAAAAATGAATTGTTTATGAAGACAAATGAACAGACAGGAGATAACAGGCGAAAGATCTTAATCAGAATTACTACACAGTATAAAACTAAAAGAACTAATAGTAGAATATAACATAAAACAGTGCACTATACCAAGGTACCTATATTGAAGCTGGCAAAAGAAATTTTATTAGGATGTAACTTACCACCAAAATGATGATAATGTACACAGATTCCTTCACTTAATCCCTTACTCACTGGACACATTGTTCCAGCATCAACCCAGGACTTTCTTCCCTGTTCCATAAATCTGTTTCCCTCTGGTACCTGGATCAGAGTGTTCCAGGTATAGAAGTCACACTTTGCTGTCTGGTCTTTTCTCTTTCGTCACAACACCAATCTTTCTTCCATTGGAAATTTCACTTGGTGCTTTCAGGATGAAAGGACTTGTTGCTGTGATGGAAATAACTCATCAATGTACAAGTCCTAGAAAATAATACAGCCTATTGAAATTACAAATATTTTAAAATGACAAATATTTTAAAATTTTAAAATTAGAATTGTGAAAAACAGGACACTGGATAATGAAAGAGGACTTCTTGGCCTCTAATTCAACAGAACAATAATTCCAGTTTCTTGCAAAATGCTCTCAAACCTGAGCAAGGTCAGGTCCTTGTAATTTGAGCACCAGATACTTATTCCCCTAAAGTGTTACCTTTCTATTTCTTATGATGTGATGTCTCTAATGAGTTGGATAAGGCACGTACTGTCCTTTCACAGTTCTCTTGTTAAAAACCTGTCCATATCTCATATTGGTATAAGTTCAGAGCTTCCTTTTCAGGATAAGAGAGAAATTCAATGAATTTCTTGCACCAGGGAAGTTTTGGCTCACATTTCTGGGCAAAACCAGGTCCTGTTTGAAACCATGTTTCCAAATCCTAGCTTGGCACCTTGAAAGTCATCCTTCCAGTCTCATATGAAATAAAGATCTTAGATGGATCCCATTCCAGTTCGCTTCATGCTCACCATTGACAGGTGTCAAATCAGCACCTATGTTGATATCCAGGCTGGAAAGATCTATTGATGGCCAAGAAAGAAACACAGAAATTTTTAAGTGTCTATGCAGAGGGAGAGCTGTCAGACTCTACCCTTGGCACTGCTTTGATGCTGGAATGAGCTGGCTCTTTGCCTGACTCTGTCCTCATCACTGCTCTGGTACTGTTGGTCAGAAGAGCAAATCGATGCAAAAATCAAGAATTTCTCTCTCTTCATAGGTTTGACTCATCCATCCCCTTCCTCATCAGGGACACTGCCAGTGACAGGTATGCCGTTTTGTTAAAGATTTCACTCCATTACCCAGGGCACTTGGCCTTTCAATTTGTTGTTCTATTCCAAAGAGATCTATTTCTGTTAGAAAAGTGAATAAATATGCTGCAAGACACATCTATATCCATATATTGGGTGCAAAGTTAGTAAAGACAGTATAAACAGATTGTTTAAGCACTTAAGCTTTTATAAAGAAGTTTTCAAAGACTCATAAGGAATGTAAAAGAAAATGGACCAACCAAAAGTCTGTTTTTTAAATGAAGCCATTTTCAGATTCATCTCTGAGACTTTCTGTGAGGTCAGTGAATCACTTCAACTGGAAAAAAGCAGGAAAAAATGTAAATATTTAAATGATGCAGATTTTTTCACATTTTCAAAGGAAAAAAAAAGATAGGCAAATAAAACATTTCCTCACAGCTAAACCAGTGCATTTAGATCAGTCTGAAGAGATTTTCTTTTCCCCCTTCCCCATCTTCCACTCAGCCATTAGCTGATGAAATAGAAATTGTCTCTTACTGTGCATATGCTCAAGACTTTGCACAAGGGCTCTTGATTCCAGCTGGAGTCTGCTGAAAACTGTAATGCACATTATAATGAAGAGGAATAATGGAGTGAGATGAAGGAAAGGAAGGAGGAATATTGCAAACTACTCCAGAGACAACAATATCAGTAGTCCCTGGTTATTTGATTGTGGTCAATCTCTAGTTGCCTAAGTCCCCTCTGGTTGGGTCCTGGGAGCAATGGGACAACATGGAAAAATTCTTGCCTCTGGGCATAGGGGCAAGATGAGACCCTGTCCCAGTTCTTGCCTGTTTCTCCCAGTTGGAATAACTGCAATAATTAAGATAACACCAGGTGCTAACCGTATTGATTTTCTGGTTTTACAGCTGTTTGGTTTGTTCTGCTTGTCATTCCCACTGTCTTTGTGTGAGTCACCGAGCAGACAATACAGTAAGTAGGACAGAATGAAGAAAATGTGAAATCCAAACAAAAAATCCCTAGTGGTGAAAGAGTTACCAACTGCATCTGCCATTTCCCTATTGCACTGCTTAGATTTCTGAACACCTTCTTTGGTATTAAATATGGCCCTGGATTTTGGGGTTGCCTGGTTCAGCTGTTAAATACTGGCACAAGAAAAGGAGGAATCAGAGCTTCTGAAATCAAAAGTCCTCAGAACAAGTTGCCCAGAGAGGTTGTGGACTTCTCATCCCTGGAGGTGTTCAAGACCAGACTGGATGGGGCTCTGAGAAACTTGATTTAGTGGAAGGTGTCCCTGCCCATGGTAGGGGGATGGAAGTGGATGGTCTTTAAAGAGACCGTCTTTGGATGGTGCCTTCCAACCCAAACCATTACATAATTCTGTGGTTCTAAAAAGCCGGCTTTGTCCCAGCCATCGCTGTTCCTGTTACTACACTGAGATGCACCAAGGCTGTTCCTGTTCACAGGCTCCCCAGCCTAGTTAAGCCAAGACGTCCCTATTTGACATTTGGGAATTCTCCTCCTCTCTCTTTGCTAATCCTCATCCCCATTTCTCTTCATGTTCCTTATTAATTACTGACACTTCTTAGCTGAATGGGTTTTTTTCTTGAAAAGTGAAAAGGGAGGACCTCATGAAACCACATCAGAAGTGGATTTTTGTCACGTCATGACTGGATAAAGTCATATAAAGTGTAAACAATGCTTTGAAACATGCTTTAGTGAAGATGGTCAACCATGGTGCAAATTGCCTGGGCCATTGCAGGATTTCTGAAAATATATTAAGTGAAAAAGTGTCAAGAATGATCTATATTTCACTGGCTCTGTGGTGGAACAAGTAGTAAAATAGCCAATACCAGATGAAAGAGTAACTGCGTAACAAATGAAATAGCAACTGAGATCCTAAATGGTGTCTCCTGCAAAAACTACTCTGTGTTTCTCATAGTAAATATAGAAGAAGCCATAGAAAACCTGCTTCTTCCCACCTGTAATAAAGTCTTTTTCCTGTTGTAGGGAATACTTCTCAGGGAATTGTGGCATTCAGATGCAAACTCGTGAAATTAATGACTTGCCACAGAGAAAACCAGATTGTATCAGCAACTCCAAGACCAGCAGTGGCAAATGAGGAGGAAGCCTGGACACTCGAATCCAACGTGTGAAGGAGGCAGAAGATATTACGGCTTAATTCTTACGGGGACAGAGTGACTTTCCACCTGCAGAGTGCTGGTAGGAGTGCACCCCATCACTGACAGATGGGGAAAGAGCCCTGCCTGAAACTGCTTCCCAAACCCATTTCTCCTCCTCCTACCGTGCAGCAGATGCATTGCTAATATAACTGCAGCCCTCCCAAGTGACCTGGAGTACATATGGACCGCTCTCCCAAGCTCATTAGATGGAGCCACCGTCATTTCAGCCCACACAGCACCCTCCCCGCAAACAGAGCTGCTTTGCTGGACACCTGATGTCCCCCTGCCCCTTCCCTACCCAGGTGGGTCAAGTGCAGGCACACTTTCCTCCTTCTCAAACTGTTCCCTTTGGAAATTAAACCCGTTCACCCCCCGCACATAAGCTGAAAACCTGACTGGACCCCCTTATGGTTCACTATATACGTGAATTCATCATCGTCCCACTCTTCCTAATCCTTTTGGACTCGTCCCTTCCACAACAGTTACTACATCATTCCTCCAACTCAGACAAGGATGCTGCAGATCGTGGCAGCTGATTAATTTGACAGCTCCTTTCGTAGCTGCAGAGCATGAGAGAAGCCAGCACAAAGGCATCTGAGGACAGGCTCAAGCACACACAGTATGTGGCATGTTCTTATATCATCGGGAATTTGTGAGGTCTGGATATTCTTCTGCCTCTTTGTAGCCACGCTCAGCCTGGTAAGATGGGTTTCACCGGGGTGAATGCAGGTATCTGTGTCTGAGGCAGGCAGTGGGGATGAAAAAGTGCCTTTGGAGAGCTGTTCATCTCACCCTATTGACTAAATAGATATAATAATAATTATATATTTTATATATATAATAAATATACTATTATTCTGTAATATATGTATGTGCACATGTATTTATATACACACACACAGATATATAGATTTTTATATATATATATATATATATATATATATATACAGGTTAAATGACTCAGGGTTATGACCTGTTTCTCTGCACTGACTTTAACAATGCCCAGCCTGACCAGATTAACTACAGGTGCTTACATGGCATATGACAAAAGCCAAACAGGATGGGTCCCTTCCTTACAATTCAGAAGATATGAAATCTTGGTCTAGTTTTCTGTTTTGAGATAGAGTGTATGTGTCATTGCTTTACTGGTTTGTATTCCTGTTGAGTTTTTATCAGTTTATAGCTTTGATATTTATATTTCCCATGACTTTTTTTTATTCTTGTTGGAACAGGACTTATTTGTACTCAAGTGAACCCTCAGTAAGTTCACAGATGACGTCAAGTTTGGTGGAAGTGTTGATCTGCTGGAGAGTAGGAAGGCTCTGCAGAGGGATCTGGACAGGCTGGATCGATGATGTGAGGCCAACAGAATGAGGTTCAACAAGACCAAGTACTGGGGCCTACATTTCAGCCACAGTAAGCCCAGGTAGCACTGCAGGCTTGGTAAAGAGTGGCTGGAAAGCAGGCCAGTGGGAAAGCACCAGGGGGTGCTGGTGACAGCAGCTGAACAGGAGCCAACAGTGTTCCCAGGTGGGCAAGAAGTCCAGTGGAATCCTGGCCTGTACCAAAAATAGTGTTGCAGCAGGACCAGGACAGTGACTGTCCCCCTGTACTCAGCACTGGTGAGGTCAAAGGTTGGACTCAATCATCTTGGAGGTCTTTTCCAACCTAATTAATTCTGTGATTCTGTGATATGGCCCTTAACTCTGAGTGAGAAGGAGGGTTTGAAGAGAAAAGTGCAGGCAGCAAGAGTAAAGGAAGCCATTTCCTCTTCAGGTGTCCCTTTTCTTCTGAAAAGGTCCACAGGGATGGATGGCAGAAAAGGGGACAAACCCCAAAGAGGTCAGTGTTGTTGAAGTGTGGGGAGTAGCCATTCACACAGACATTCATTCTCCATTTGACAGGTCTGTCTTCTAGATGACTTTGAAACATAAAAACACAACTTGGTTTTAGAAGAGGGCTCTTAGGTGAAATGTGAAAATACCTGTAAGTTTAATGTGTGCTTTGCAAAGAGAGATGTGTTCTAGGACTAGTTCTCAGATTTCCATTTTATAAATTTAACTGTCATATGGTGCCTTCATATAGAAAATTCTGGCACCACCATTGACACTGAGAAATTTTTATGTGCATTATGTAGGAGCAGTCCTTGTGCCACATGAGTAGGAGCTGTGTGCTGGAGTGATCTGTGTTACTCGCTGTACTTCATGGGGCTTAAAGGATGGGCAGGTTTGGATTCTCCGTCTGCAGCCATATTCCAGGGTACATGCTGAGAGAGCCGGGGGGTTCAACCTGGAGAACAGATGGCTCCAGGGAGACCTTGGAGTCCCTTCCAGTACATAAAGGGGCTCCAGGAGAGCTGGAGAGAGACTTTGAACAAGGGCATGGAGTGACAGGATAAGGGGGAATGGTTTCACACTGCCAGAGGGCAGGGTTAGATTAAATATTAGAGATACATTCTTAACTGTGAGGGTGCACCAAAAATGTTGCCCAGAGAAGCTGTGGCTGCTCAATCCTGGAAGTGTCCAAGGACAGGTTGGATGGGGTTTGGAGCAACCTGGTCTAGTGGACAGTATCCCTGCCCATGGCAGGGGCTTGGAACAAGGTGATCTTTGAGGTCCCGTCCAAACCGTTCTGTGATTCTAGGAAGCCCCAGGGAGTGAGACACTTGTGTCTTGTTTTTCCCCCTTTCCCATAGTAGTATAGCTGCTAAAAAAAAATTTTCTGCAACTGTTAAAAATAAAAAAAAAGGATGTGATGTATCCACTTGGAATATCTGCATCTGTATTCACAAGAGCTGACTTATACATTCCCAAACTATGAGGTCAATAGCTCGTGTTCTGCCTTCCTCACCTGTGCTCTCTGATAATCACAATCTGACATTCCAAAATTGCTATTTTTTGAAGACTTCTCGTGCTTGAAACTTGAAGACACTTAGCAGCAAAACCTTCTCCTCATATTTTTTCTTTTCATTTTTTTTTCTCAAAAAACAAGATAAAACCACTTGCTTTTAAATCTTTTTAGATATCTAAGGTCCAGAGTTTATCTAGACACTTACAAAGACACCAAGTGTTTGTGGGTAGCCTTAGTCACTAAATTCCACCTGCATATAAACCAGCATGGCATGGATAGAGATAAATCATTGCTCCTAGCAGTTACTCTCTGAGGGATGGAAGCAGTGCAGCCTGTTTACTTCTAGCTCAGAAATCACTGGTTCAGCCTTCTTGAGCTTGCAGGTTTATCTATCATATTTATATCACACAGTTTCATTTGCTTTGGTCTTTGAATCTTGCATGAGGTAGTGGGGAAAAATGTAACTTCATATGAAAAGAAAAAAAAGGGGTGTTTTTTTCTTTAAAAAGTCCAGTTGGAAGTGATCACAGCACCAAGCCTGTCTGAGTTCATCAAGCATTTGGACAACGCTCTCAGGCACAGGGTGGGATTCTTGGGGTGTCCTGTTCAGGGACAGGAGTTGGACTCAATGATCCTGATGGGTCTTGTCCAACTCAGCATATTCTATGATTCTGTGATTATAGATGCATAAAGAGATGAACATGTTTGAAATGTACTCCTTTGGAGTCTTTCAGCACCTCTCCCATGAGGCTGAAATATCACTTCTGTACAAGAAAAATTTCTTCCCATTTCCCCCTTCATCCTGGCTGCTGTGTTGCCATAAGACGACATCCTTTCTTGGATAAATATCCCTCCTCAGCTCACGGGCAAACTGCTCAGGCTGGAAAATGACAACCAGCTCTGTCAGCCTTCCAGGAGAGCCATCATCCTTTGCGGAAGGGTGATTGCTACATGGATGGTCAATGTGGGTGGTCCTCTAGGTTTCTTTCACTGATATTCCACTGTCTGCAGTATCCTATAATCCTTTGGGATGGAGCAAGCTCTGGATGAGACTGTGGCAGATGTTGAGGTAGATGGTTTTCTCCACTATTTTCTGTTGTCTTAGAATGGCTTACCTGGGGGAAATCCAAGCCATGTGGGACCTGGATCTTTTGGTAGGGCAGAGTAACAGCAGTCAGTGGGGAAACACAGCCCCGGAGAAGCAGCAGAAGCCTTTGGGTCTGGAGGACGGTGTGTGGCTGCACTCCCTGTACGCTGCCGTGCCTGGTGCTGCGTCAGGAGTCATGGGACTCTGGCCTTTGGGTCCTGGAAGTGCTGGGAGGAAGCCAACTTGCATTCCCAAGGCACAGTGCTGCTGTTGAACGACGTTGGCATTTTCTGGACTTCTTCAGCCTCTGATGTAAAACCCCTCAAACCACTGGCACAGCAGAACCACCCATCCAGCACTTGAGATAGATCAGGCTGATCTTGAGAGTATTTTCTCTCACAGTTCTCTTCAATAAACGAATCTGCCTCCTTGGAAGGTTCTTTAGATTATGCAACATTTTGAGGTTCTGAGTTAACAATCAATCACGAATTAGCAGTTCCATGAAAATAATGTCAAGTAAAATCAGACTTTGTTTGCTTAAGTAGTTGTTTTCAGAGGAAATGTGAATGTGACCTGGGTTTTCAGGAGCAGCTCCTGTTGTCATGGCCTTTCAGTATTCCTTAGAACGGATCTGATGTTTACATAGACATTAATAATCATTTGTATAATTTTGCTGAGCCACTCTTAAATGGAGTACCAGCCACTAGGGAAGGATATATTTGAAAGTACTAAAAGACTTTATATGTTTGGATTTTGTTGTTGGGTGTTGGAGCTCCAATATTTGCACAGTCACTGTGTGAAAACTGAGTGTGTAAATCCCATTGGAGGAGAACCCAGATGATAACCAAGAGCAACAGTAAAAACAAAAAAATTTGGGAAACTCTCCTATTGTGTAATTAGTTTGAATAGGTTTGGTGGTTCTTGTGTACACAGAGTGTAACTTCACAGGATGCCGTCCAGATATACAGTAGATAAGTAGTTCCTCAGAAATCAAAGGAGGTTTAATCTTATAAAACTTGCATAATAGGAAGGTGTGGCCTTTGTATCCAGAGGCTAAGCTGGTTAAGCAAACATCTGATATTGACTTGATTTCTTAGTCTGATTTTGTATAAGAAAATAACATGTGAAAACAGAGATGTTTGGGTTTTGATAAATTTAACATTCCTCTCTTCTAATAGGTTCCAGCAAGATAAAGCACTTAATGAAAGTAGTAGTTTTTTTCCTTTTTCTAGATTACTATTTAACTGGAGACAGGAAATTCCCAGAGGGACCTCCTGTGAGACTCAGGAAGGACCCTCAGGTCTTTGATCATCATTTCCCAGGAAAAAGCCTGTCCCTGCAGGGTGAGATGAAGAAATGTGCATTTTCCCTGGACAAGCAGCAGGAGATCAGCCTGGCAGTGCCACAAACAGAGTCTGTTTCATGCAGAAACACACACAGTACATTTGTTGCCTACATGAAGGAGATCCAATAGCTCCCATGTGTCCATCCCAGCAGATGGAGATGGCATCTCCTTCGCCCAGGGGATGGCAAAGCCCCCAGTAAGCAGTTCCCAGGCTGCCTTCCCAGTGTGGCAGCCAAAGATACTCCTGGATGGACCAAAGCAGTTTTGCACTGCTGCTTTCTCAAGCAGAGGCCAGAAGATGCCAATGTCTTGATTTTCTTGTTTCTTTAATGGAATCTCATCCCTTGGTGCTACTCGAAAAAAACTAAGCAAGCTGCATGATCCAACCCACTTGCAGTGAAGTGGGTTTAGCTCCCAGCATCTCTTCACAGCTCCTGGGAAAAATCATTTTTCCTTAGTGTCTAAAATCCCAGGGACACACTAGAGCCCAGAGCTCTCCCCAGAGATGGACAGGCAGGGATCAAACTGCAAAATTACCCTCCCATGTCAGTGCAGCTGCATCTTCCCGGGGGACAGAGGTGCTTCCTACCCCAGTGTGGGCATGGAGCAGCTCTGGGCTCGGCAAAGGGCTGTATCCCTATTCCTCATTCACACCAGGGTCAGCAGAAAACAGAGGCAATCACAGATGAAAGGTGCCTAGCGGGATGCTTGAGGAGCTGGGGCAGCCCTCTGCTCAGCTCCAAGCTGGGCTGTTGTGAGAATCACAGAATCTTTTGGGTTGGAAAAGACCCCTGGATCATGGAGTCCAACTTTTGACCGATCATGACCTGGCCAACTGGACCATGGCACTGAGTGCCACATCCAGGCTTAAATACCTCCAGGGATGAGGACTCCACCACCTCCCCAGGCAGTCCATTCCAATGTTTAATCACTCTTCCTGTGAACAAATCCTGTTAATGTCCCACCGGAACCTCCCCTGGTGCAGGTTGAGGCCTTGTCCTCTCATCCTGTGGCTGGTTGCCTGGGAGAAAATGCCGACCCCCACCTGGCTACACCCCCTTTTCAGGGAGCTGTAGAGAGAAATAAGCTCTCAGAGCCTCCTCTTCACCAGGCTAAAGAACCTCAGCTGCCTCAGCCACACCTCACAGGCCTTACCCTCCATGGCCTTCACCAGCTTTGCTGCCTTTCTCTGGAGCGGCTCCAGAGACAGCCTCAGCCCATCGATCCAGCCTGTCCAGATCCCTCTGCAGAGCCTTCCTACCCTCCAGCAGATCACCTCTCCCACCAAACTTGGTGTCATCCCTGAATTTACTCAGAGTTCACTCAATCCCCTCTTCCAGATCATCAGTAAAGATGTTAAACAGGACTAGGCCCGACACTGATCCCTGGGGGACACCGCTTGTGGCCAGATGCCAGCTGGATGTGGCACCGTTCACCAACACTCTCTGGGCCTGGACATCCAGACTGTTCTTAACTCANTGTGGCCAGATGCCAGCTGGATGTGGCACCGTTCACCAACACTCTCTGGGCCTGGACATCCAGACTGTTCTTAACTCAGCTGACAGTGCAGCTTTCCAAGCTGTGGGCTGACTGCTTTTCCAGGAGTATGCTGTGGGGACAGTGTCAAAGGCCTCTCTGAAGTCCAGGTAGACACTTCCACAGCCTTTCCCTCATCCACTGGGCCAGTCATATGGTCATCAAAGGAGATCAGGTTGGTCAGGCAGGACCTGCCTAGCCTAAACCCCTGCTGGCTGGGTCTGATCCCGTGGTTATCCTGCATGTGCCATGTGATCACACTCAGGACAATATGTTCAATAACCTTTCAGGGAAGCAAGGTCAGGTGGACACTCCTGTAGTTCCCCAGATTCTCCTTCCAGCCATTTTTGTGGATGGGTGTCACAATGGCCAAACTCCAGGCATGTGGGATATCCCCAGTTACCCAGTACTGGTTAGAACTGATGGAGAGCAGCACCCATTACACATGAAACAAGGCAGAATCCAAGCTGATTCTTTTCTCTTCTGGGCTTCCCATGTATTTCACAAACTTGTTGTGGAGGGCAGGGCATTTCTGGGTACTGCAAGGAGCAAAGGTCCTTGGGACAGCCCAGGGAGCTGATGGAGGTGGGACTCATGGGGGTGGTCAAGCAGCCCGGGGTTCCAGAGCCTGGAAAGAGGGAGCAGTGCGGCATGGGATGAGCAGGGGTGAGGATGAGTGTGGTCTCAAGCCCCAGCAGGTGTGGAGAGGTGGGTGAGTGAGTCAGAGGGAGCCCCCTGAGGTACAGCAGAGGGGTCTGCAGAGGTGTCTCAGCCTGAAATTGCACTGATGCTTTCAGCCCTTTAGGGGCTGTGTCAGCATTTGATCCCAGGAGAAATAAGATCCATCTGGGCAGAGGACCTGGGACCGCAGGAGCTGTCCAGCAAAGGCTGGTGAGAGTGCTGTCCCCACTTTGTTCTCCTAAAAAGCAAAATCTTCTCCTAGGTCTCTGTGCAGCCCAGCTGGCATAAGGGTGCTCTTGCTGCTCTGCCCATGGCAGCCGGAGGCAACAGGAGCAGAATTCCATGGTGCTCCAGGGCACTGCCTGGAGTGTCTCTCCCACTCCCACAGTGTCTGCAGTGGGAGTGTGCTCAGGTGTCCAGAGGCCCTGGAGATGCCCTTGGGCCGTGGGCCTGGCCTCTGGCTGCTGGCCCAGGTGGGTGTGGGTGTTGCCCAGGATCCTGCAGCACATCAGCCACCCCACTGAGGCTCTCCATACCTCAAGGCACCTGCAGGGGCCCAGGGTGCATCTGTTTATGCAGCTGAGGCAGGCCTGGAGCTCTGCTGGCTGTGGTCAGAGCTGGGACACCACGACACCTGGAGACACCTGCATGGGGCTGCCTAACTCTGCACCTCCACCAGACCCAATGTTTCTGTGCAGCCCCCAAAGAGCTTTGTCCTGGGTGAACAGTGAGACCTTCCTTGCAGGACAGCGAACAACAGCTCCTGAGCTGAGAAGTCCAGGCTCAAGCTGGAACCTCTGGAAGTGACACACTTTGTATGAGCTGTTTGCATCCTGGTCCACTTTGTTAATGCACATTCGTAGGAGAAGTGTGAATACCTGGAGTCTGATGCTGACACTTGTGTGGGTGTTATGGCATCCTCTGATTGCGTTTGGACACCCGACATCCGGCAAGGATGCTCTGGGCACTGGGGTATTACTGGTGGTGGGAATTTCAGTGAAAAGCAACTTTTGGTTTACATAAAAGGTGACTCTGCAATCCAGCACTGCAGCAAATGATTTTTATTGTAAGCTCTTGCAAATTAAATGGCACACTTTGATCTTTTACAAGAACTGAATACATTTCAACAAAGTGGTTTCCCATAAATCTACAGAAAAGC
>VZRJ01002461.1:0-102890 GCA_013397565.1 Ptilonorhynchus violaceus
GGTTAAAATTAATTCCTAGTTCATCAGTTATTACTGTGTGCTCACAAGTGCTTGTTCAACTCCCCCGTGTCTCAGGAGCCTGTTGTAAATTCTTTTACAACTTAAGCTTTTGAAAATATGTCCCTTTTTCTACCTGATGGCTTGTTTTGTGTCTTTTCCAGTCTTCATAGGTGTTAAGATTACGCTTGAGTATCAACAATAAATATTATGCATATACACGTGTGATTAATAATAGAGTCACTAGAATAACTACAATTACAATTGAATGCTTTAGTCAAGATAAGTCTGGTAACCATGAGGTTAAAGTTTTCCAGATGTTTGTCGACCCGGAGGCGTCGTCTTTTGTAACCTCACGGAGTACTTCGGCGTGTTTCCAAATAGTATGGATGTCAGTTAATATTTGTTCACTTTGGTCTACATATGTACGACAACTGGTATTCATTAGAGTAAAAACCCCTCCCATCTGTGCTGTTATTATATCTAACATCATTTGGTTTTGGAATACTACTCCTTTTAGAGAATCGACTTCAGTTTGTAGTTGTCCAATTGCGTCGGCAGTGGCATTAAAATTAAGTTTCATTTCTGTTGAAATATTTACAATTGTTTTCTCTAACCGGCTAACACTTAAGGTGGGAGACAAGGCTCTAACAAAGTTATGAAATTTAGCTTTATATTGTATGAAAGGGTTTGGTGGGACACTCCGGCTAGTTCTCTTACCCCATAGGCCTCTTACTATTCCAGTGAGACTGGAAATGTTAATGAGTTGTGCTGGAGGTATCACTATTTCCATGGTACACTGGCCAGTCCAGTTTCTGGGGAGCTGTTTAATTGTAATTCTGTTACCACATAGCCACTAATGTCCATCAGCTAGGTTACAACTGGTGGGTATATTAATTTTTTAATTACTTGTGTGGTGTCTCCAGAGACGGTCTTGCCGTTTCTGCCATTGAGGGTCAGTTTTGGGGGTTTTTGAATTTAGATTTGAACTGTTTTTCTCGATGGCCACAACAGATTGTCACCCGGTGGTGCTGACAAACTTTCCAAGGTCAGGACCTGAAAAGTTTGAATTAATATAGCAAATGGTAGAATTTATTAATACTAGTCGAAAGGAGGGGTGAGCCACAAAAGACCCATCCTGTCTTTTCTGCACTAGTATTATGTAATTATATGGATCTAAAGAAGTCCAGTTACTAACAGGTACCCCTATCAGTGGTGATTGGAATTGGTCTGCCTCTTCACACAGCCAACAATCTTTAATCGCTGTATGGTTTACAATGCTTTTAAGAAGGGCAACATAATTGTTTGCATTGAACAATTCAATTGTTCCCCAAATTACCGTTCCCTAACTTACAAACATTAACCAAAGCTTCATGTTGCGCGAGTGATCTTTAATCTTAGTCCATCCCTGCTGGCCGAGGTTATTGCCCAGGGAGTGTTCGGAGATAGTTCAGAAAACTGGCAGATATGTCACTTGAGGATATGGTTTAGTGGTGGACATGACACACTTGGGTAAACAGTGGATAGGATGATCTTAAAGTCGTTTCCAAGCCTAAAGAATTCTGTTCTGTGGCTTGAGCTACATGGTGCACATGCTTGTAGATGCCTGTGAAATAAGACAAAATCCATCCTGCAGCTGCTTCTGTGCAAATGTGGGCTGACACCAAAGATGTATTTTCGCCTTAATTTTCCATGTTTTCCTTGAGAGGTGAGTAGCATGTTCCAGGTTATTGAGGCAGTTGCAAAAGTCTTAGTCTGGGACTCCCAAAGGGTTTTATGTTACATGAATAGAAAAACTGTTCTTGACCAGCCCTTGGGAGGCAGCCAGTAAAGGACTAGGATGCAGACTTAAGCAATCTTGTGTGGAATGAATCACTCTTTTCCCAACTGTTGGTATCTTTTGTTTCTTTTGCCAATAGTATGTAATTTGCTAATACTGATATAAGATTGTAAATAGAAAACACAGTGCAGTAGTGTGAGTTGGTTGGGTGAATGCAACACAGGCAGATGGTGATGTTGCTTCTGCTTGGGTGGCATCTTGGCAGCCTTGCTTTTGAGTAATGTGTATAGCGAAATGTTGACTTGCTGCTGACTTCCTGAAAAAGGGGTTGAGAAAAGTCCTGCTTTGTTACGAGCTAATAATTAAACAATTCAGTGTATCAAATAAAAGACACATCACAGTCTGTTGCACGGCCAAAAGGAGTGGCAGCAAATAAAAACATGGGAATTATTTCCAAAGAAAAGTGTCACTAGACACTTTTTTTTTGTAGTGGACATCATGAGGTAAGTAACCCTCTCCCAGCCTGGAGTAAAAAACCTTCTATAGTATCTCATTAATTAAAAAAAATTACACAGAAGACAACTTTCTGGCTTGAGAATTATTTTTACTTATTTTTTTTACTATTTTTTTTCAGGTACTCCTTGCTATGGGGCCCAGACAAAATAATAGCATCTTCTACGAAATTCGCACGTATGACATTAAGCCAGCAAAGATGAAGGAGTTTTTGGAAATGGTCAACAAGCACCTTCACCTTCGCACAGCTCACTCAGAGCTGGTGGGATTCTGGTACACAGAGCTGGGAGCGATGAATAAGGTGTTTCACATTTGGAAATACGGTATGGTCAGCATCCCTTTGTGCTGCTCTGCTCTCTGTGTGTTCCCTGTCTCCTAGGCAAGAAGATGAGGGGAATGCTTACCTGGCTTTGGTTTGTTGCTCTTAGTGTAAGGAGGTGCCCCCAAAAAACCGCTCCTGTACTGATTAGTGAAAAGAACACTTCAGAGTTTGTCAGAACGACTTTGACATGTTGGGATGAGAAAGTTACAAATGTTCTTGAACAGCAGTCTCTGCACAAAAAAAGTAGGAGGAGGAACTGTGGCAGAGTGTTTTGTTCATGGTAAATACTTTAAGTTAGGGCCAGTTTCACAAATGTCTTCAAAATTTGAAAATGAATGGAAAAAAGGAAATATGCACACGTATGCCGTCTATGTGTGTTTATATGCATGTATAATTGTTCTCAAATTTTAGCTCAGAGTAACAGTCACTCCCATAAAAAAGTGAACACATGGTTTGCATGCTTGAACTCCTCCTGCAGTGGCCCTGTGCTGAGGTAGGAAGCATCTCCAGCAGGTCTGACTTCTCAAGCACACAAAGTGTTTTGTTGCAGCTTTAGACTTGATAGCAGTAAGCTTTTTGCAGTATCATCAACTTTTTGTTGTTGAAGTCGGTGCTGACATGGAAGGTGTGGGTGAGCCAAGAAAAGCTACAGTTATACCAGAAACTAGGTGTACTGGCTGTGCTTTTTGGAGCCCAAGGGAAGTTGATACTTGGGTTACAGAGGGGTGGGAAGGCGTCTTGGTGTAATTTCCTCCGAACACCTGCTGCAGTCCAAGTGTATCTGCATGTTGAGACAGTGTGCTCATTGATGTCCACCTGTCTAGATTAAAGGATCGCCCCTTTTGTTTTGGAGGGGTGAATCATGGAATCATAGACTCGTAGAATGGTTTGGTTCCTCTCAACTGTGTTGCTCAGGGCCCCATCCAACCTGACCTTGAACTGTTCCGGGGATGGGGTATGCACAGCATCTCTGAGCAATCTGTTCCGGTGCCTCAACATTCTCACAGTGAAGAATTTCTTCATTGTATCTGATCTAAATCTTGCTCCATCCCTGGAGGTTTTCAAGGCTAGGCTGGATGGAGCTCTGAGCTTTGTGCATAGCCAGAGAGTTGGAACTAGATGGTCTTTAGAGGTTCCTTCCAACCCAAACTATGATTCTAAATCTACCCGCTGTCAGTTAAGAGCCCTTCCCTCTTGTCCTATCACTACATGCCCTTTTAAAAAGTCCATCTCCAGCTCTCTTATAGGTCCCCTTTAAGTACTGGAATGCTGCTGTAAGGTCTCCCTGGAGCCTTTTCTTTTCCAGGCTGAATAGCCCAAACTCTCCGAGCCTGTCCTCACAGGAGAGGTGCTTCAGCACTTGGATCATCTTTGTGGCCTCTTCTGACATCAGTCACTCTTCCCTCATCCAACGCTGTAACTCCATCACAGAAGGCCACCAAATTTGTCAGAATCAATTGACCTTAGTGAGGCCATGTTGGTTGTCACCTGTCACCTCATTACCTTCTGTGTGCCTTGGCATAGTTTCCAGAAGGATCTCTCCAAAGGAGATCCTCCTTTGATCTTGCCAGGCACAAAGGTGAGACTGACCAGGCAGTAGTTCTGCAGTTCTTCCTTATGTCCCTTTTTAAAAATGGGCTGCCATAACTTTTCAAATATAATGGATAGTGGCTTAGCCCCTTCCTCTGCCAGTTCCCTCAGGACCTGTGGATGTATCTCATTGAGTCCCATGGGCTTGTGCATCTTCAGGTTCCTTAGATGGTCTCAAACCTTAACTTTTCCTACAGCAGGTGGTTCTTCATTCTCGCAGTCCCTGCCTTTGCCTTCTGTGACTTGTGTGGTCTGGCTGGAGCACTTGCCAGTGCAGACCAAGGCAAGAAAGGTCATTGAGTACCTCAGCATTTTTCATGACCTGGGCAGCCATGTTTCCCTTTCCTTCAAGAGAGGGCCATTCATCTCTCAGTATTTTGAGTTCACTTGCATTCATAAATTGTCCTGCTTCTCAGAACATTTTAGTCTTGGCCATTATTACTATCTCTAAAAAAAAAAAAATTAATAAGCTATGAGAAACTTCTAAAATGCAAAACTAAGGAACAACCTATACTTTTTGTTTCCTAACAGTGTTTCACATGTCTAATTTTGATGGTTCACCCCCCCCCCCCCACAAGGCTGCACTATGATCTGAGAAACGAACAAATTTACAACATCATTCCTCCTTGATTCATCAGACCCCTGCTTATATCTTTTAAATAGTTCGAAATAATGGCTTTATTTACCTTTTGTCCCAAGATACTGATATTTCTCAATGTTCTTTCCATTCTGAGATGCTGTATTTTTCTTTTGTAATACTGGGGGCTGTCTGCATAAATACATTGCTTAAGATGCCACTGCAGCCTAAGCAACTGAAATTCGACACTCTTAATTAAGTGGATTTGTTTTTCTTTAAGTAAAAAAGAAGAAGAAAAGGTTTGGCTTTTGGGCATTTAACAACTTTTTGTATAACTGACCACACAAACGTTACTTCTACACTTTTAATGTCACTTATGTATATAAGCCAAATGGTATACTTTTATCAATTTTTTTCTTGGTAGGCTATTACTTCCGATTTTTTTTCCCACTTACTTCTGTATCCACTGTGCTTTCTCTGAATCTACTTATCCTTGGTAACTGTTGCCATATCTGGTAGTCCCTGCGATTGCCATGTGTAAATCTTTTTAACAGTAAAATTGCTTAACTTATTTTAACTCTTTTGCAAACTTTATTGGAAAATTTCACTTGGTTTGAAACCATTTTAATATTAGAGCTAAACCAGATTTTAAAGGAAATTTTGCAGAATTTAAAGAAAACTTACCACATCTGCTTCGAGCTAATATGATGTCTAAAAATACCAGTTTCAAAATTGGATAAGTGCAGCTTGTCCTCTTGTAATTACACTTTTTGATTATCATGTGACATTAAATGCATTTTTTCATAGTTTTTTTTCCCTTTCTTACAGATAATTTTGCCCACAGAACAGCAGTCCGGCAGGCAATAGCCAATGACAAAGACTGGCAGGGAAAATTAACGTCTGTGATTCTCCCCTTGATAGAGAAGCAGCACAATGAGGTTGCTTATCTGGTGCCCTGGTGTGAACTTGGGAAGCCTCCAAAAGAAGGGGGTGAGCTTACCTTCTCTTTTGCTGATTAAAGTTACTGACACTAACAAAAAATGGTTTAAAGTTTAAACCAGGTATTGCATAGTTTTATAACCCTTTATGTAACAAATGCATGTACATGCATCCATGTGGAAAAGGTGACATAACACAGATGAGGGACAGAGTTTTTAAGAAGGATTTTATACTAACTTACATCAATAACTTACTAGAGTCCTGATCATTAAGGTTGTTAATGATCAGGGATGTGAATTGCTAAATGAACACACAAAATGGCAGTGCCGCAGTAGTGGTCAGAGCAGTCATACCGGACTTCCTTTGTCTATCCATCAGTGAGAGGGCATTTCCTGGATAATAGTTGCTCTCTTTCACAGAGATTTTTCTCTTTTATCAATTTGCTTTGATGTTACTACTTCTTTTGCATAATAGTTTAAAAAATTCCCTACTTTTTTAAAGATACATGCAAGTCAAGCATACTTTGTAACAATCACAGGTTAGGTGTAGAAGTCCTGCCCCTATATATTTTAATTTTCTCTGTAGCAAATTTGATGTTAATGGTATTGACTGTTTCCCAATTATGAACATTTGCAGACTTTGTTGCATGAAGTGACATGTAACAGACCTTGCTTCAGCCCTCAGCACATGTATAGATACAGTAATCTTTGTTCTTTACATCCCCAGGATTCAGAATTTTATGCTGCTACAGTTGAATTTGAAAGCAGTCCAGTTTTCTCTAAAATCTAGGGATACAACTTTTCAAACCCTTGTTCCTGTTGTAGTTTATCTCCAGCCCATTGCTGGTGAATGACACCAGGCACTGCCATGTTGCAAGTGCCTGGCTTTCTATTACCATGTCAGCAATTGTGATCTGAAGTAACCACCTGAACGGAAAGAAGACAAGTAACTTCTAGCAGGACTGGAGTTTTTTTGGCAAATTATGCAATTTCTCTACAAATAAGATTGCTTGGCACAGTAGAGGTGCTAAACTAGTCCTGCTGTGTTGGTTGTGCTGTCAGATCTTACTGTGACCAACTGCCAGGAGTCAGAGGAGTTTGTAACCCTCATAGGTTACGTAAGTGGTCATAAACTACTTCAATGCCAGAAAACATCACCAGTCTTAGAAAAGATCACCCAGCATTGCTCAAGCAGTGACCCAAATCCCTCAAACATGTGTGAGCACCTATGATTTCCGCAAAGTAGTCTGAATCTCCCAAAATTTCCAGGCAACATTGAAAATTGCTAAGCTGGGCTTTGTGTGAAGCCTTCTGTTCTTCAGGGCCCTGGTATTTAGATTTATGCTTTAATTAAGTCAGTTAGTGAGCCTGTGCTCTTGTGAGCCCCTGGAAGCTGTGAGTTCTTGCGCATGTTGGGATGAAGGGACAGTTTCCTGCTGTCCCTGAATGGCAGGAAAATGCCATCCTGGTTTCACAGGATACATCGTGGCCATGACACACTCTTCAAGAACCAGTGTATTAAATTGTATTTCCTTCCTTGTGGCAGTGTTTGCCTTTTCTTCTAGGGATGTACGAATGGGTTACTTTCCAGATGAAGCCTGGTGGGCCAGCATTGTGGGGTGAAGCATTTCGAGCTGCAATCAATGCCCACATCAACACAGGGTATACCAGGCTGATTGGTGTTTTCCATACAGAATATGGATTACTTAACACAGGTACTCATCAATTTTTGATACAGATTTTGGCATGGGAAGGGGTAGAGGCAGAGCAGTAAGCCCCTGTCCTGGATCAGGATTGGCCAGCTTGCTGAAAATGTTGTTGTGGATCACCAAAGTCCTGTAAACAGTCCTTGAATCCACCTTTGTGTATTGGGTTATAGGCTTAAGCCAGTTGCCACAATCTTAAAAGACTCTCAGATTTGGTGTTAAAGTCAAACCATGTAACAGCTCGGTAAAAGATCATCCCACCACTGGCCTGGAGAATTGTTTCTGCTAACTGCAAGGCATGTAACAGATGAAGGCAGATTGCTAGGACTTACAGGACATGTTGTATTGCAGCATAACAGTGTTTAACTGACTTTATTTGTACTTTCTCAGTCCATGTGTTATGGTGGAATGAGAGCCCAGATCAGCGGGCAGCGGGAAGACACAGGGCCCATGAAGATGCCAGAGTCGTAGCAGCTGGTAAGATATGATGGATCCAGAGAACTCACTCATGTTACCTGCATGCATGCTGAGAAAAGTATTACTTCTCATTGGAATACTGTCTTAATTAAGCATTAATTTAATTTTAGTGCGTGACAGTGTTAGATTCTTGGAGTCCCAGCAAAATGCGCTTCTGATTCCTCTGCAATGCTCACCGCTGAAGTAACCTTCTTCTTAAAGGATGTAGCTGATGGCAGAAGAGACAAATGGAACTGCAAGTGACATGGATCCCCATACTCTTATGAGCTGAGCTGTTCTTCAGTTGACAAAAATTGGATGCAAAATGCTGATCGCTAGAAACGCAAATCAGCACCCTGATAGCAGTTGCTAAACAGAAGTTTATGGTGGTGTTCCTACATCTCCAGTAAAAAGAACTTCAGCCATATCGTGACACAAACCATGCTTCACCAATCTTTTATTTTAATCCCTAAGTTCTTAATTCCTTTTTTGCATAGCTAGATCCCTTATCAGACTTGGTAAGTTAAGTGCTCTTGTCCAGCATTCCCGCCAGGGATGGTATAATTTTCACAACATATTTTGATGCCTCTTATAATTATCACATCTTAGTTATTCCATACTGGTTTAAGAAGGAAAGCTCCCACATATATCTTACCCAATTATGTTTTAAGCAGACTTCTCATCGGGATGCTTTATATTGTGAGCAATGTAAAAATATCAATGTAGCTGGAATTGCACTTAGGTGCTACAGTGGAGCTGATCAGGTAGTGTGTCCTAATGAGCTCTGCCATGAGACTTTTTACTCAATAACTTGTTATGGTTCACTTCAGCCTTTTCCTTTTTTGTTCATTTGCCTCAAAACTGTGAGTTACCCACAAAAGTGCTTTGCCTTGAGTATTTTAATATTTGTTTAGGGTGTTGAAGCTGACTAGTCCTTCTTGTTCAATTGTGTCATCAGACTCAGCTGATCTATATGTGTTTGCATTCTTTGAAATACTTTTTGTCAGACTGTTAAAAGCTAAATAAATGAGCATAAAGCATAAATTTTTAGTGTTTATGGCTCAAGCTCTTACTCTTTTTAAACCATGAAATGAAAAATTCCATTCTCCAAGTACAGTATTCATTTTGCAGGTCTTGCCTTCTGGCCAACAACAAATTGCTTTAGAACCAGTAAGCTAGAGTGAATAGCAGTAGGGCAGAGGGCGCATGGGCTGAGAAGTCAACTACTTTGTGTGTAGTGGTACGGAGCACCCTCTTGTGCAATATATAGGTACTAACTATAAATTGCAAAGCACTTGGGAGGCTTTTCCACATGTTAATCATGGACCTGCAATGAGCAATTGATTTAATTTCTCTGCTGAAATATCTTTGTGCAGTTTGCCTAATGATTATTGCTTCTTTAAAGTGCATTAAGATCTCATAGAAAGCACTAAAACCAGCTCTAGGCAATTATGCTTATGTCCAAGGTGAGTGGATGGGATCTGGCTGCTGTAGTTAAGGGAGTGTAATAGGTCCCAGCTGCTATACCCATGTCTTCGTAAAGTCCTCCCTCCAACAAAGCCATGTTTAGCATTTTCAGGGCTAACGCTACTGAACACTACTTCAGAGACCATTGTCTTACAGTTTACAAATCAACTTTTTAGGTATGAACAGCTGATCCATCATTACATCATTCAGAACATTGCCTTACAACAGTTCTCTCGAAGACCTTTTTTTAATAACAAAAACCTGGGCTGAAAAATGGGGAGAGAGCTAAAAGGACCTTTTTTCATGTGAATGCAAAAATTGTGTTACTGAGGCTTTTTGGTTGGTTGTTTTTTTAATTGAAACTATTTTCCTTAACACCAGCATTGACAGTAAAGAATATCTAAGATGTTAGAAGTATGCTTTATCCTGAAGTGCCAGCTGGACACTAGATTGAAACAGAAATCCCAGGAAATTAAGAGGCCAACCACATGAAGTTCAACAAGGGAAAGTGCCAGATTCTGCACCTGGGATGAGGAAATCCTGTGTGTACAGACAGACTGGGGAATGAGATGTGGGAAAGCAGCACCATGGAAAGGGCCCTGGGGGTTCTGGTCAAGGGCAAGTTGAACATGAGTCAGCAGTGCCGTGGCAGCCAGGAGGGCCAACCCTGTCCTGGGGTGCATCAGGCACAGCATCATAAAGACATTAAGCTATTAGAAAGGGTTAACAAAGATGGTGAAGGACGTTGCAGGGAAGGCTTATGAGGAGCATCTGAGGTCCCTTGGTCTGTTCAGCCTGGAGAAGTGGAGACCAAGGGGAGACCTCATTGCAGTCTACTGTTGTAGGATGACAGTCTACAACTTCCTTGTGAGGGGAAGCAGAGGGGCAGGCACTGATCTCTTCTCTGTGGGGACCAGTGAAAGGACTGAAGGGAAAGGCCTGAAGTTTCATCAGGGGATGTTTAGGCTGGATATTAGAAAAAGGTTCTTGCCCCAGAGAGAAGCTGGGCACTGGAACGGGGTCCCCAGGGAAGNAAAGACATTAAGCTATTAGAAAGGGTTAACAAAGATGGTGAAGGACGTTGCAGGGAAGGCTTATGAGGAGCATCTGAGGTCCCTTGGTCTGTTCAGCCTGGAGAAGTGGAGACCAAGGGGAGACCTCATTGCAGTCTACTGTTGTAGGATGACAGTCTACAACTTCCTTGTGAGGGGAAGCAGAGGGGCAGGCACTGATCTCTTNCAACTCAGCATATTCTATGATTTTGTGACATTTTAATTGGCTTCTTTCTCAGGATGAATTTTCCTGAAGAGTGTAACTTCAAGAATTGGTTGGATACTGGAAATTGGTTGATAGTGATACTATAGGCAGGAGCAGACAACATTTAAGCATCACTCTTTATTTGAGCAATCACACCAGTATTCTGCTTTCATTTGTAAACTGCTGTTAAAAATCAACGTGGTGGATAGGGTGTTTTTAGCCAGGAGGAGCAATTAGCAAGAGTTGCAACTCACATCTCTGTAATAAAAATTCAGACGCAGGTACTTGAGTTAGGATTTGGACATCCAGAGAATTTTGTTATGATTTGCAATTGAATTTGACGGTTAACCAATCACTTGCTAGAGACCTTTTTATTTACTAAGTTTAGAAGTTTAAAGTAGCACCTTTCAAATCTTGCATCTCTTCATTTACCTGAAAATAGTATGTAGTCCATACTAAGTTGTAGAGCTACTGGAATGTTATGCATCAAAGTTCACAACAAAACAGGTAAAACAAAAGCTTCTAGCAGCACTCCTCAAAATAACAAATGCAAAAATTACACTTGTGAAGACCAGTGGTGCTATAACAGCTTTATTTTTTACTTAATACAAGGCAATTAGAGTGCCTTTTAATACTTCACATAACAGATATTAGCAAATACAAATATATATACTTTTTTTTTTTGCTTTTAATGAAAATGTCCATTTAAGGATTTAACTTAGAAATTTCAGTTGTGAAATCTCTCTAGATTTTTGCAAAGTTAACAGGTATTCCAGTGCAAAAATAGATCCCATTACAGATAGCATAAAGTGCTTGGAACAAAGGACCAACTATAATTCAGGAGCCAAAGGTTAGCACAAAGTGGTTGTTTAACCATGGAGAAAATACAACAACTCCTTACTGAAATACAAATGTACTACAAAGAGGGATGCAACATGTCAATAGTACTGAAGTTTAAAATAAGTTAACACCTCAGTGCAGTTTCATTATCAAGAGTGGTTCATATAGTGTGTATGACTCTAGAGTGATTTTTTCCCCAACACATATTTGAATGAGTAAATTAGTGGCTGTCTGAACTTATTCCATGACAAATCTTCATGCCAGTGTTGCATTACACTGTCTGTTCAGTACAAACAACGCAGATCACAGCTGTGAAGTAGTTTGGTTAATATCCACATTTACTGCAACATTTTGTCACATATAGCAGACCTTTTAAGCATGACAGTCAGGAATCAAGAATCTTTTTGTGGGCTAAGGAAAGAGTATTATCATGCAACTGTTGTTTCCTGATATATTAATAATTTAAATGAGCAGTTACCAAGAGCAAACCACAGCCCCTTCAGGACCAAATCTGAATCCTCCTAGAACTCATTCTAGCTCTACCTGCACTAGCTTGGTGCAGCGCAAAACTTTAGCACTTCACTTCGGTTATTTAATGCTGATTTGTAGTAGTGATTTTTAGCAGTGGGAAACCTCCAGTACATGCTACTTGTTTCAATGATACTGCAACATACTTGCAGCCTATTCTGGAGTACTCATGGCTGTAGCTCAGCTGTTTCTGCACCTGTAAGTCTGCTGTATTCATCACCCTGTAACTCATCCCCATAGAGTGACGATGCCATAAAGGTAATAACAAAGCATGTTTTGAGTGAGGTATACCGATCCCCTTTACACTCCTTTTCTCAATCCCCTTAGCAATGAATTATACAGATTAAAAAAAAAAAGTACGAAAAAGGCACTTCAGCAGAGCCCGCAGTAAGCTCTTGCTTTACCTCAAGGCAGGACACATAGGGACAAGAAATTTGTTTTAACTGTGTTTTAAAAATGCTGAGTTGGTCAGTGTTACCAAGTATACTTGGAAATATGTAATTAATTTTCTTCAGGCTCACGCCAGCCTCTTCACCGTTTGCTGGGCTGCTATGGTCATTCACAGAAGAAAATGGTCCATGATTGATTCATGGAGTGGCATCAAGAACTAGGGCAGAACCTGTGTGGGTATTTAAGGCAGAGGCACAACATACAGGAATAGTTCAGAGCTGCACTTGTGTTCAAATCACATTACTGAACCAATTTCTGAATGTAACAGCAACACAGAGGGGCCCTGAAAGCATACTCTCCCATGACCGTTGTACAATGTGAACAAGAATTGGTTGTTTTTACTACATAATTTCCCCTCTAATATCAGTCTGGCTTCATAAAACTTGAAAAATTGACTGACGAACTGTATCACTATGATTTCGAACTACCTTGGTTTTCAAGGGGATTTTTACTGAAGCAGTTGTTTGTCACATGTGTAATAAGGGTGTATTCTCCAAGTAGGGATCACCTAATGACTGAAACTACACTGCACAACAGAAGCAGAAACTTACACATTAACATTACACCAGTTTCCAAACAGGAAAATTTTAGGTGAACAACTTGCTGTTGTTTGCAGATAGCAGCTGATTGCTAGAATCTGGAACACGGTCAGATCATGAATGCAGCTATCCACCGAAGGGATAGAAAGAGAGCATAGCATTACAGGCATAATAGAAAGAAACACCATGGCTACAAAGATCAACTGAAAGCGTTTTCAATCCCTAATTATGCTACCTACCTATTTAAAGTCATAAATAATACTGTTTAAAAAAAAAAAATCTACATCTCATTTCTAGTTTTATCTGGCAAAGCCAGAAATGGCAACATGCTTGTGCTAAGCAATAATTCCAGATGATGGGTACCTTTCTGGTGCAAAGCAGGGGTTAAAGAGCAGATATTACAAATCTGAGTGACATCTCATGATTTAGAATTTGCTCTTGGCATTAGCAGCTTGTACAACTACTGAGTTTGCCGCTGTGGTCCAAACCCTAGGTCTGCTTCTCACCCACTTCCTCCTAACAGATGTTCTTGCAGCTGCGACAGTACCTCAAAGGAGCAGGAAAGTACTTAACTGCACAAACACCTAGTCAGAGTATGTTGTTGATTGTGATGCTGGTGGGGCAATCATGCATTTGGAGGGTTCACAGTTCTGCAGGTCACCACTTGCTGATGAAGATGTATGGTTATGATGGCCTGTTTCTTGCCATCCCATCTGCACAGTACTGCTTTGTGGCCTCAGATTTGCTAGCACTGACCTACGCCAGTCTAGAGAAAGCCAGCTGATCAGGTAAGTTTTCACAGCCTAAGGCTACAACACTGGTGGTGACTTTTCTTGCCACTGACTGTTTTGGTGCTTTCATTGCCAGCAATGGATACAGCACCAGCAAATTCCCACTCCTGACATGAATGTTCTAAAGACTAAAACACGCATGTCTAGAATACCTGTAAATAACCATTTGCCATGATTCCTCAATGAATTATTTTAGCAACCCTAACAAAATCATACTGTACAGAACAAGATACAGTATGGCTGAAAGCCCACAGCATCTAGTGGGTGCTTTACCACAGCTTCAGAGTTATACTGTAATGACCTAAGTTCAAGTCTCACTTGAGAACAGTACAAGACGACTCCATGAGGCACTGCCCCTGTAAAGGAATTGTTTTCATTGCATTGAATTGCATTGCATTGAATGGATATCAGTAGAGTGTCCAGTTGCTTTTCCTCTAGCTTCTTCTTTGGGAGTATCCTATCCCATGAAAAGGAAGTTTGCATTCTGCTCATCATTTCTTGATGAAACTGGCTCACACACAACTTTCTTTTACCTTCTCATCTTGCAGGAAGGAGTTAAGGATTGCAATGTCTACCACAGTCTGGTTTTTGTGCAATGACAGGTCCTTAGTGTGGTCGTCGTCGCTTTGGTCCTTAGCAAAATTTACAAAAACCTACAAGAAAAAAGGCCACGTCACACACCACCCTAGAATTTCATTGATTCACAGCATTTCAAACACTCAGCATCCTGAAATAGTCCTGGAATTTAGTACTATATTTTGTTTAAATGCCCTTAAAAGATAGGTCCATTAAATTGCTGGATTTACTCCTACCTCTGCACAAAGCAGCTTTTGGCATCCAGGCTACTAAAAACTTACTTGGTCAAGTGTGGTCTGAGAAACGGAGTAGTCTTCTATGTGGAGTCTCTTTTTGTTCTGGGAGAGAATACTGAATATTTTGGCTAGAGAGGATGGTGAAGAGGGAAGTTGGTACTGAAGCATATTCCGATGCTTTTCCTTCAGGACACTTCCAGGGAAGGCATGCCCAAAGAACTCCTCAACAGGCTTCAGGTCTGGGTTTGCCCCTGCAATTCTCACCACTATGGTGTAACCATCTCCAAACCTGCAAACAAAAAGTCAGCACTAGAGTTAAATGCTTCTGAAATACAAGTGCAGCTAAAAATCTAGCATCATTTCCCATAGTCAGAATAACAACGGGATTGCTGTGTGAGGAATTAAGCCTAACTGTGTTTCCCTAAAAATGCAGACAACTCTGTGGTGTAAGTGAAAAGAAAACACCTACCTGTTCTTTAGATGCTGGACACTGCCCAGACACCTGAAACGCCCATTGACCATTATTGCCATTCGAGTGCACAGGGCTTCACATTCTTCCATGCTGCAGGCAGAAATAACTTCATTAGCACTGCAAACAGCATTGAAGGGTAGAGCAGACAAGCCAAGCTTAGCGTCCAGCCCTGGCAGATGTAAAAGCCAGGGTAGGACACAAGTGGACTGCTGCTTACCTGTGAGATGTGAGCACCACTGATCTGCCCTCCTTGATTACACTCAGAGCGCAGTTCCACAAGAAACGACGTGCTTTGGGATCCATCCCCGTTGTTGGCTCATCCTGCAAAATGTATGCAAAAAACAGATTAAGCTGCTATGTTCTACTAATGAATACCTCATCTTTGAAATGACCCATCCATTCTGATTATGGAAACACTGAAAATTAGCACGCTTGACTCATTTTCTAAAATGAGAAAATAATTTATGCTCTAGATTCCAAATTAGTCTTCATTTGAACCTGTTTTTAATGTTTTGCAAGAAAAACATTGATGAGCAAAGGTTGCAGACTCACCAGGAACACCACAGGTGGCCCTCCAATGAGGGCAATGGCCGTGGAGAGCTTGCGTCTGTTCCCTCCACTGTAATTCCCAGCATATTTTTCTCCGTATTTCACAAGGCCCAGTTTCCGAATTGCCCACTCACCAACCTATGACAGACAGCACACCACCACCTTGAATCAAGCACTGCAACATCTGCACAAAGAGATTTTCCTTACAAGCTGTGGCTTTAAAAACTGCTTTCAGAAGGGCCACTCATCAGAGGATGTAGTCTGGCATGGTTTTGAAACCCCATCCACCTCTAGATCAGGGTATATGCAACCCTGTCCCTGGGAGGCCTGAAAGAACAAATCGCTGCAGCTTATCAGCCAGTGGGTACGAGTTCATCAGCTGAGCCGTGTTAACCACCAGTCTAGTGCTCTTAGCATCACCAGCTTCAGTGAGCTTTCCTATTACTGTGGGTTTACAGCAGGGACACGGATACTACTGGCACACAGCAATCCCACTGTGGTGCATCTTAGCCCCTCACACCGAGGGATCTGGTTTGTTATTCAGTAGTATCGCTAATGGTGCCAGTAGGCAGGCACTGTTGCCCTACAGATTCAAACATGTTATGGGGAAGAGATTCAGCTACTACTCGAATCATATCTAGAACTGGGTCCTTTTTTATATGGAGCTGGTGGGACCACCACATGGAAGAACTCGACAGCAATCTCAGAAGGAGCTTGCAGGTTTCACCCATGATGTCTACTCTCACAGAGGAATTCAAGCTACTTGGACATACCCTAGGTATTATCTGCCTACAGCACCCAGGTCTCACACAGTAAAAACTGTTAATTCCAGAAAACGGTACTGAGAAAGGCGCTGCATGGTACTGGCAGCTGTCATCAATTGCCTAAAGACTGTTGCTGTAACCCTGTGTCTGCTGCAATAGCAGCACTTTAATGATGCACTGTGATCAGCTGGAAAGCTGTAACAGTCAGCATGAGGCTTCTGCTCAGCTCTAGAGTGTTTGCTCCTGGGGACTTCAGAGAATTAACTCTTGACAGCAGGTGAGGTTCTGCATGTCCTGCAGCTTCACAGTCCTTAAATTGTTAAAGGGAGAAAGTTGTTCAGTGGAGGAGAGCATTCATAGGAGAACGCAGGACCCAATATCTGCCTTTCCATTTAGTACACCTTTCCAGGCCACACTGAAAAACATGGCAACTTTTGGGTTGCTCCAAAGGAAAGCGGGGCAGATTTCACCATTCAGTATCTTCAGCAGCTTCACATCATGGCATTACATGAGTTGCAGGGAAGGCGTATGCAAGCAAGAACTTGCAAGTTGGTCACTTGGGTAGGTCCTACGACATTTTATTTACCTTGCAGACTTCCTTCTCCGGAACACCTCTCAGGAGTGCAAAGAACTCCAAGTGCTCTCGCCCTGTCAGCAGTTCATTAACAGCATCGAACTGTGGACAGTAGCCCATGTTCTGATGGACTTCTTGGATGTTGGACAAGATACTGTAAAAGAAAAAAACGTTTGTTAGGATTTCATGAGTACATACTGCTATTTTAGATGTCAAATGGAGGAAAGTGAAATAGTGTTCTTGGAATCACTGAAATAATAAAAATACATGATGCTAGAAGTCCGTCTTGGTCAAGTTACTTTTTTTCTCTCTCCCTCTTGCCCTTCTTTTTTTAAAAAAATAGACATTTAAATGTGAAAGAGCTGTTACTCAGATGTGACTACCAGACTAAATCAGTTTTCCTAAGCCACTGCAGTACTTTTCCAGACTCAAAAAAGGGCTGAAACAGATGCCAGGAGTTGTAAAAGGGAAAAGTGGAAGACATTTTGAAGTGGAACAAGAGCTGTGAAAACTGGAGGATAAAGCAGAAAAAAGATGCATTGTCTTTTACCTGTTTCCTTTGAGGAAAGCTTCTCCCCCTGTCACATCTGTATCACCAGTTAGCATCTTAAAAGTGGATGACTTCCCAGCACCATTTACTCCCAGGAGCCCAAAGCACTGGGGATATAAAAGAGCACAGTGCGTTTGAGAACAGGATTCAGCTGCATCATTTTCAGCACTGACAAGGTGGGAAGGAGCAAACTTGACCCTCAGGACAGCTAGAGGGACTCTTGAGTCCATTTTCAGAAAAGATCTTCTGTGTTTTTATTTTAAGTATAAACCTTTAGTCTGGGAAAATGAATGAACTGTGGTGTCAGCTTGGTACACTGCCACCTTAGTGTATCTGTGCCAAACCTTGGATACCGGAGTTTGGCCTCTGGTCTCAGATATTGAGAGTTAAATATCTTCTTCAAAGGCAGAGACACACAGAATCAGAAACTGCTTCAGCTTCTAATTTCCTTTGATGTAATTTGAACATTCATCTGGTTTTGATCTTACTCTACCCTGTGCTGTCTTGATGGCTCTTAAACACTGCAGTAATAGCAAAACAATGCATTTGACAGATAAGCTTACCTCTCCAGGGGGGATTCCAACACAGATCCTATCAACTGCTGGCTTTCGCTTCATTCTGTAAATCTGAAACCATAAGAAAAAAGAATGAGAAGGACAATGTCAAAGAGAACTCTAATTACAGCCATACATATTCAGTGCTCCAAACTCAATCCAGTTTTGACCCCACTAAATTCCTCTGATAAGGCAGAGTGAACTGCATAGTTTTCTGTCAACAGGTAGGAGTGCAGAGGTTCTCTGTCACCTTGGTTAGCTCCTTGATTTCCAAGATGTCGCTCTGTCCTCCTCCACTTATTATCCTCTGCCTCTCTCTGGTTACATCCTCATCTTCATCATTCACAGGAGGCAACCTGGCATAGACAGGCCTGGAGAAAACAACATGATAAAGCCTTAGCAGAAGATGACACGGCCTTCATAGGTAATATTCTCCCCATTTCATGGGGGACACTAATGAAAACTTCATTTGTCTGTAGTGGTGCAGTAGAAAGGACAACCTACCTGGGTTTGATGAAGAACCTGTACTGGATGAGCACCGTGATGACAAAAAACACAACACCCTCTACTGCCATGGCAAAGAGGTTCCTTCCCACCAGGTCCCATGACAGAGGGGACACAAAACGATTCTCTCCTGCCAAAATGAGATTAAAAGCACAATCACTTTTCCAGAGCAAGGGCACTGGGCTAGCATTTCTTCCCACAGAGTTCACCAAGTTGGGCACTGGGACAACAGGTGATCAGCCAGTTGCAGGAGGGAAAGGTTAGACCACACAAGGGCCAGCTGTGGCTGCATGCACATTTCTTACTGTAGCAAAGTTGGGACTCGGGCCCAGAGAATTCAGTCTGCCAAAGAAGAGCTAGCCCACGTCTAGTGAAGCACAGAAAGACTATGACTCAGACCTGGCATCTGCATGCCAGGAAAAAAAAATCCAGCTTTCCAGAACCTCAGCCACTCTTTACACTAGGCCTAATAATCCTCTCCATACAGTTGTCTTTATGGATTTTTATTTAATGCTCTTAGCTCAAAACTCTTTGGATCTATCTGCTAGGCCCTCTTCAGTCCTTATAAAATCCTAAAGTGGAAGACTATAGAGACTTGACATGTTTTATCAGATCTGTGCTACAAATTGTGCCTTTCAGTTCCTGAAAAGTTAGAGGAGCTCGTCTGGAGCAGACTCAAGATTTCTCTATTCCTCTCAGGCCATTGCTCCTATGACATACAGTTTTACTTACCAAATCTCTCCAGAGCATCAGCCATGGCCTGGTTTTTCACCATGTCAATCAGTCCCCGCCCCAGGCAGAAGTGGGGGAAGATGAGGAAGACAGACTTCAGGATGTCATTGATGTCCTTCAGCTTCTGTTAAGAAAAAAATCAAGTGCCAGTGAGCCAGTTGAGCAGAAAGCTACCACCTCCCAAGGGTAACCCATGTTGTGACTGACTCCTTCCCTTGTCCAACACTCCCACCCTACAAAAATTCACAGATCAGAAATGTTAGAATGCCTTCTCCCAAGAGCCAGGGCCATGGCTCCTCTGTTCAGCCAGTGTTATTGTGTTGCTCTTCATGCTATTAACACAAGCAAACTGCAACAAAAGGAGAGAGTTCTCCGAACACTCACAGTCTAAAAGGCAGTGTCTGCAAACAATAATATGCAAAAAGACTACAGGATGAGGAGACAGGGAAGTTGTGCTTGCACAGACTGCTTATGCCAGTGGCTGTGGGCAGCTCCACCCTATCCCATACTGGAAGCCCTTTTCTTTCGTTGTCTTCAAGTTGGCTTAGCCCATGGATTGAACTGATAGCAGCCTGAGTTCCTGTTCAGGCACTCATCTTCGAGCAGGTACTCATTCTTACTGTGCTAAAAGAGGCTTTGTAACAAAAGGGACCATCATCAAGGACTGCACCCTTATGCTCACAGGAAGAGGTACAATCAACAAGTAACTCCCATGGCATCTCCTGAGCCTCCTCCCACAAGGAACACTCCACACCAGTGTGGATCAAACAGTGCCTGCTAAGACAGCTTGTGTTATATATAAGCATGAGAGGAATTTGCACCTTCCCCAGGAGCCATCTGGTGCAGAAAAACTGAAGTGAGGTGTGCAAGTTTCCCAACACAGTTAGAGCTACCTACATTCAGGAGCAAAATTGAGGGCAACTAAATTCTTGGGTCATTAAATGGCCTTAGCAGATGGAAACTGCCCTTCACTAAGAACACACAAGAAATTCCATTCGAACACAAGAAAATTCTACTTTTTTTTCACCCTAAGAGTGATTGAGAAGTGGAAAAGGTTGCCCAGAGAGACTGTGGAGTCTCTCCCTGGAAATGTTAAAATCTGATAGCCCTGAGCAACCCACAGCTACCTGCTGTAGCTGATCCTGCTCAGAGGTTGGACTAGACAATCTCAGGAGGTCCTTCCCCACCTTAACTACTCTGTGAGAACTTCTAAAGGGAGTCTTAACCCATTTCCACCAGAACCTGTGTTTAAACTGCTGCTGAAGTTAATGGCTACAGGCCAGGGCCCAGTTTTCTGGAGAACTGGCTGCTAAAGGTAACATAGCACCAACATGGAACTAGATTGTACCAGCACAAGACAGTGAAGAGCCTCTGGAGAAACATACATCATTGGTGAAGAGCTCCAGGACAAAGGTGGCCACACTCCCATTGATGCCAATGAAGAGATTCACACTGGTCAGCACAACATATGCTGTGCTGGGAATTTTGAACACGAAGGAGGCTGGATACATGAGAGGGGTGATGGACCACCTGGCAAGAAGAAAGGCAGCAACATCAGGTAAGAACCTTCCAAGTCTAAGAGCATTCCCAGTCATCCTCTGAAGAGAAATTCCTTACCCATAGAGAAACAGAAGGAGAGCCAGCACAGGCAAGTTGGAGGAGGATACGTAAGACTTCTGTTGGAAGCAGATGAAGATGATGACAACTAGCGTGGCTGGAACAATGTAGTTGCACTGGAAGGTGAAAAACATGACTTTAGGTTTCTTTCCAGATGACACAAAAAAAAGCAAGATGATTTTCTGCTCTAATCCAACAGTCTTCAAGTCTCTTCAGTGTTTTCAATGGGAGACTCTTAAAAGTGTGGTTCACATGTGTGAACCACAATGCAGTACACACAAATTTACATATCTTGGTCCCTCTAGAAGTAGTCAGTAGACTCTCAGAGGTTCTGGATACCAGAGGCTGAAAAAACCTGGTTTGGATGGAGCAGAACAAGGGGCTACAGAAGTAAATATTTTGGAGCAAGTATTTTAGAGTGACATAATAAATTCTAATGATTGAGCTTGTGGTTGTCCTCCCATCCTCTGTTGTGTTCATTCTCCCACTGAGGTGAACTACTGTCCCATGAGAGTAAACACAAAAGTCATGGTCACAGTTGTTATTCACTGAAATAATGTACTTCCACTGGCCCAAACGGCATTTTGGACTCCAGTTTAAGAGATCCCGGAAAAACAGAATGGCGGACAGTTTACCCCAAAGTCCTTACCATATCCCACACAAAGTTGGCCACCCAGTAGATCACAGGCTTCACACCACTGATGAACTGTAAGTGTTTAGCCTTGCTGACACGTTCCTGAATAAGGAAAACCACAAAACTGGCAGGAACAAAGGACATGGCAAAGATCACACAGATGGAGACAAGGACATCCACAGAGGTGGTCATCCTGGACAAAAAAGGGAAGAAAGCAAATTGTTTGTATGCTGGTGCTGGCTCCTTTAAGATGAAATGAGGCAGCTCACGCAAGGCAGGACAGAAACTGTTCTTCTGTTGTCCTTATTCTGCAGAGTAAAGGATTACCGCACAAGGCTCTCTTAACTGCACGGTTTTTCTCTAGGCATATTACAAAGTGAACATACACAGCCTGTTGGCATCTCAAGGACAGCACCACAACCTGGAGACTGGTTAACAACTTCAGCATAGTCGACTGCTTTCTGCTTTCCTTATCACCACCACTTTGTTTCCCACCTAATCCATTTCCTGGGGTTGCTCGAGGGTGTTCTTTTTTGTGTTGTTTCAAAGTTCAGAGGTATCTGCCCATCATCTGCCACTGTTTTATGGATTGAAGGATGTATATGCAGATAGGTTATGAGTCCCAACTCCAATCATGATAGGAGTGGACTGATCAATGCCTCACTGAAGTAAACCCTGTGCATTACTGTGTCCCCCAGCTTGAGACAGTGGGCAACACTGAACAGGATCTGTCAGTGGTTCCTAGTCAAATGGTGGGGACAAAAGCATGACCATATTCATGGTGAGACACCTTTCTGCAGGTGGCTGAGAGGAATTTCCTAAGTGGCAGAAAGTGTGAAGATTACACTGGTTATTAGAAACTGCAGCTTCCAGGGACTCAGACAGAGAAAGTCTGCAAGCAGTGCTGTTCAACACCAAGTTCTCAGCAGCACAGGTTTTCACCTGCCCAGACCAGAGAAAATAAGGCCTGCATGTTAGAGCTGAAACAGCAGAGGCCACTGACTGTCACCAGCGAGGCCAAAACCTCCCATGTTGCCTGTTTCCAGTCATCAGCAGCTGATGAGCCCAAACCCACCCATATTCACGTCACAACTTACAGGGCCACTTCAGAGAGCTGCTGCTTGGTGAGGTTGAGTGGGTGATTGAAAGCAGTGATCCCGTAAGCACTGGGGTTTTCACCCTGCTGGAGGTTGGCCCGAAGGATGGCATTGTTGATCACATTCAGGAAGGATGCAATGGCATGCCAGCCCTTGTTGTTAAACCACACCTGCAAAACACCACATTAGCGTCAGAAAGGCAGCAGGTACATCAGCTACCCAAAAGGTTCCTAAGCCCTGCAGAACACCCCTTCCTCTATTGAGGGCATGTAATTTCTTTCCACATCCTTCCAGCTAGGTTGCTGAGGGGCAGAACACACTGTTCGATCAATAAGCACAAGAGGCTGCTGGAAGCTAGCACAGATCCAGGACTGAACTCCTTTTGGTACTTAGGCCTAGACCGCACAGGAGAAACAGATTTTGAGGAAACCCACATAAAACTACAAGCTACATTTACTCCACTAGCAAGTACAGAGAACTCTGGTCTACACAGTTGTCCAGGACAAACTGCTGTGACTCCAGGTTACCAGAACTTCAAACAGCAGGCACAGAAGTGAGGATTGGCTAGTTTACCTTCACATTGTTCTTTGTATCCAGGCCTTTCATGAAACTTGATAAGCTATTGAGAAATCGATCTCCAGAACTCCCCTGCAAACAGCAAAGAGACAGTTACTTCTCCTTTCAGAGTACCTTTATTCATGCTCTGGGGTCTAGCAGAGGCTACAATGTTTTTCACAGCTCTGACAGTTTTCTTCCCATTCAACAGCCTCTATCCACCAAGCTGGAGGTGGTGAGAAGGCTGAGTAACTGCAGCTTCCCTCCACTCTTTTCTTTCTGTAGTCTTATAGGTAAGAGAGGTCAGTCTTATGCCTGCTTTTTCCCCAGCAAAATGTATTAACCAAGGCTGCAGGCAACCTTTGGAGACATTACAGCCCACAGGCAGGCCGTCTCAGAGGAAAAGAGTGGCCCAAATTCTCTTTTGAGCCAAGGCAGATGCAGCACAGGAAGGCTCAACTGATGTTTTGAAGATGGCAACAGCCATTTTTTAATTCCCTAAGATAGCCCACCCTGTCCTGCCACAAAACACTCAAGTGTCTGCAATCCCCACCAGCTTGCAACTGCTGTTGGACAGAACCCACATCAGCAACCTGGACTGGGTAAGCTTCAGCTGAGCCTCCAAGCCTCCAGCTGTCTCCAAGCCACCTTCTACTCCCAGACAACAGCCTGGGAGATCCCAGTTCAGAGGCAGTGGGGAGAAGTCACTGGACACAGCTAAAACACACATGCTCCTCATTTTATGGCTTCTAAGTCATCTCCCAAGTAACAAGACTCAACATTAGTGCATCCTGGGCTTATGAGGGACAGATGCTCACCTGTGCTAGCTCCAAAATTTTCTTCACCTGTTTAACGGCATCAGTGACTTCATGGCTTGGAGGAAGCACGAGGGAACTGCTGGCTCCCAAGGAAAAGCCACCATACCTGAAAGTTCAGATAGAAAGTGATGCTAAGACTTGACTATTCACTGACCTACAGAAAATGCCAGTCATCCCTCTCCTCTTCCTCTTCCCAGATGTCTCCTCTTCCTGCACAACACCCAAGGCTAGTGTCTCCACTCTTACATGAAGGGAGGACTTTTATTTTCCTACATGGTTGCTTAGCCATGAAGCCTTCTACTCTTTGTTTCTGGGGTTAAATACTCTTATCACGACTGCTCAGCATGCTGTCCATTTAATAAATGCAGCTATTCTCTGCTGCCATTGCAGACAAAGCAGGACATCTCCCTGCTGCCCTTGCTTGGGAGAATAGCACCTCCCAGGATAGAGCACCAGCACACTGGTCATGCAAATCTTTTCAAGACTGCTCTCTGCATAAGGCAGACATGCTTTCCAGTCTTTCACATGCTCTGGGGTCACCTCAGTTTATCCTTAAACATCTTCCCCCAACATCTGGCAGCTAAGAGTCATATAAAACACACTGCAAAGCAGGGTGGATGTGTCCTGCTTAATACTGTGCTCAAGGTTTAGTGGACACATACAAGCTAAAGAATAGAAGTAACTCACCTGAACTCATTCACCCAGATCTTATTCTTTAAGCTGTACAGAGAAAAAAGACGATGAATAATATGTGGAACAAAACGAGAGACAGATATAACAATGTTGCAGGCACATGGCCAGAGAAAAGAGTGCAATAGCCTGTCACACCTGATATAGGTCCCACCATCCCTCTTCAGTGTAATCTCTAGGGTTGGTGCTCAGATCTTCCCCATAATCTGCCTACTAGGGGCAGGACACAGCATCACTAGCAAAGCAGAAACACCACTTGAGCTGAGGATCAGGGCAATCTGGGGAGCTGGGAGGATTTGGCTCACTGCTGAAGAGTTTGGGCTACTCAGGCTTATTTGCCTGATCATGCATCCCCTCCAGAGCAAGCAACACTTGGTGGGGAGGGAAAGGAGGGTGCTCAACAGCTACCTTTTCCCAATGATCTGCACGTAGGTCTTCACTAGGTAGTCTGATATATTGCGGCCTGTCAGATTCTGGAGGATGTCAGCTGTGTCTTGCTCACGCTGGTGTCATCAGTGAAAACACAGATAAATGCTCATCAGAAAACACAGATGCTGAGTGAAATAAATCTTGTGCAGTTGCACAAGTTGCATGCAAGAATCACACCCAGCCACCCTTCTCAGGAGCACTGCTCACTGCAGTACCCTGAGTGAGCTCCCTCCTACCTGTGGGGGTGGCAGCCCGCCTGCACCAGGGGGGCACACAGGCAGCATCTTCTTGATCTTCTCACTGCTGCACTCACAAGATGGGGAAGGGTTCTCCATGCTCCAGTTGCCTTTCAAGAAGATGTCCAGGACTGACTCTGGGACTGAAGCAGTGGTCCATTCCTTCTGCCCCACAGTACAAGGAGTGTCTCTGTGTTAGGAAAGAGGCAAAACAAGAACAGTTTTTAGAACAACTATGATGGCCTTTGTTTACTACTCATTGAAAGAACAAACTCCACAGTCCCCAGAAGAGGCACTGTATTTCTCAAAGGAGCTTGACCTCACTAAGACAAACAGCTCAGAGCAACACATCATACTCTGCAGCTTTTAACAGACCCCAGTGCCAAAGCAACTGAGGCTGGCCAACACCGAGTATTGCCAGACACTCCCGTCTTTGCATTATAATTAAGTGCTTTATTTCAGCCAGTCCCAGCATGCTCAGTGTCCAGAGTTCAGGGAGCATCTGGACGATGATCTTAGCCATATGGTTTAGTTCTAAGTAGTCCTGAGAGAAGCAGGTAGTTGGACTCAATGATTCTCATGGTCTCTTCCAAATTGAGATATCCTATGATTCTAAGATCACAGCAGACAATCTTCTTGGACGACTCCTTGGATAACATTTCTGCTTTTGGGGCATCAAAACACTGCTCCCCAAGGCAGCATCAGTGGGCAGCTTTTTCCCCATAGCCCATTGGTGGAATAACCCAGCTCTCATGTCTGTTATGAAGGACACAGCTTTATTTCCACCACTGGCCAGTGTAACGGACATCTTGCCTCCCCCCCCACCATCCTGTCAACATGAGCTGCAGTTCTTCCAGACATACCACTCTGTGTATGTATGGAAGACATACATACTCTGTATGGAGTGTATACCTCTTCTGCACTCACAGCCTAGACCTTCAGTGACTTGCCCAAGGCCATGCACCAAGTCAGGTGGCAGAGTTAGGAAACAACACAGATGCTGTCTGGCTCCCCACTCCTTCTGCTGGTGCTTGTGGGTAAGCTAACTTAGGTTTCTAGTGCAGCTGGAAACAAAGGATTATGGCATGGGAGTAGCTGCAGTCAACAACATACAATAACATAAATAGGTCCTTTACCATGTTCAGGACCAAATAGTAATTTGAGTAATTAGTTCTCTCCTTGCCATCTCCATCAGCAAGGACTTGCATTCAAACCTCACTCCTTCACCACACTGAGGGCCAGCAACTCTTAAAAAGGTTCTGAGCAGAAAAACTGAATGTAATTGCAACTCTTTTGGCTTAAATCCTGCTCCGGCCATTACTGTCATTCCCTAAAGCGAGCTAGATCTACCGGTGTTGTGCTTCACCTTCCCAGACCAGAGTTCTACTTACGGGATGGAATGTCCCTGCATACAGCGTGTCCCAAACCCAGGCTTATCAAGAAGGGCGTCCAAAAGCTTGTGAGTGCCTGCATCTTCTGGAGCATCGTTGCTATAGGAACAGCAGAAAAACACACTCAGTGTGATAACAGGCACACAGCAACAGAGCAAGGCCAAGAACACAGTGAAAGGAGAGGGGTGGGGATTTGCCCTTGGAGAATGCTTGGCCGAGGAGCACACATGCATTCCCAGTTTTTGTACACAGTATTAGGAGAGTCACAGCACCATTCAGAAATGGATATGGCCTTGCCCACAGTTAAGAGTTGGCATTTAAAGGTCAAAGAAGAAAATACCGTGACTCTCTTTTAAAATATGCCTCTGAGATAAGCACAAAACCCAAACCAATCTGTTAAGGAACTCAGTAACTCAAGTTTGCAAAGAAGAGCATTTATAGGTCACAAGAAACATACCTAATAAAAGTGTACTGCTCATCATACATCCACGGTTGTAATTCCAGGCTGGGATACTTCCCAAAAGGAGGAACAATCAGGCTGAACATGAGAGCAATACACACAAAGACAGCTGGCAGCACAATCTGAAATCGCAAGGAAAGACCAAGTCCTTTTTTAAGCAAATGTTTCCAGAGGCATCAGGAGTTACATATGAATCACTTATTGGATCAAAAATTTTTCAAAGTTTCCCAGGAATACTTTTGCTATTTACACCAAAGCAGTGCTAGACACGAATGCAAGATCCATCTTGGCATTCAATCAGGGAACTTCCTTGGGATGCAGAGGATCTAGCCTGCAAATGCTGCTCTCAAGGCCAAAATTGCATTCTGCTGTGCAAGGATACTGTAACCACCTGGTTTATCATGCAACTCCTTTCACTTGCACAGGCCTCCTTCTGCCCACATGTGCAGTGAAGGCTAATTTTGGTTATCTGCATTCCCTTGAGGTTTTCAGCCCACCATCAACTCAGACTACAATGCATGGTCCAGAGCTGTCCCTGCTGAGGGACTCTGCTCATGTTGGATGTTCTCACCTGGGCAAAGAAGCCCTTCCGGCTTCTCTTGGCAATGAGCATCCTCTTCCATAACAGAGCCATGAATTGCTGTTGGGTGAGCTTCCAGCCCTTCATCTGGTAAGAGCCTTTCCCATCCATGCCACTGAGAAGGTCTGTCTCTCTGGATTCTGCTAGCAAGAAGAAATGACCCTCATTCAAAAATTCAGAGATTCTCTCTGTGCTGGAGACAAAAGGTGATGGCGGGAGCAGCTACTCTCACTCATCAAAAAAAAAATACAGCACAGTGAGCAGTGGTAACAACAGAAATTTACAGGAATGTATTTTCTCCCTCATCTTTCTGAGCCTTGAATAGGAGGATTGAGCAGATTGTGGATCCTAAACTGTCCACTATTGCTAAAGGCAAATACATCACCACTCCTTTGGCAGTATCAGCCTTTGGACCTGCAGTATTTATAATACAAAAGAGCATCCACAAGAAGAGAACAGGCTTGACCCCTAGCAGTACCTGGATCTATGTCTGAGTCATTAGGGTCAAATGCATCATCTTCTGTAAATGGACGAAGGCAGCTCTGTCTATCTCCAAACACACGTCGATTCCTTCTGGCTGGCAATGTCCCATCTGAAAATAATGCAGTTATGGTTATCTGAACTGCTTCAGTTAATCTCCAGCTAGCCCCAGAAAAAGCAAAGCAATATTGTTTTAATTTTAAATGTCTTCCATTTGCAAACTGAGGAGCTGATCTGGAATTACTTCAGTGCAGGTAAAAGCAAAACCAAGACCGTCACTCTGCAGTGGGTGATGTTTTATGCATCATACTTTGTGTGATGTCTCAGAAACTTCTTCTAGTGCACTTGACACCTTTTTTTTCCTTCAAGGGAACAGCAAGCTGTTCTCATTGTAGGAAAATTCCCACTTGACAAGTATATGACTACAAGCGCAATTTGCTAGCACTAGTTTATCAGGAAATGCTGTTACGAGCACTTAGTGCAGTGATCTGCTCTCAGAAAGTCACTTGGACCCTACTGTGGTCTGACATGTCAAGAGTTCTTCAGATTAGACAACAGTGTCAGGCAAGTAATTTGCAATATACTCAAACACTAGAAACTCTTCTCTATTACAAAATAAACATGGTACCACTGAGTCAATTGAAGTTTACACCATAGAAAAGCATGCATTAAATATACTAAACCCATCTATTTTAGGTAGTTTAAAATACTGGGATAGAAGAGCTTCAGTTCAGCCTCAAACAGGGTCTGTCACACCTTGGTATGTGTCACTCCTGCAGGGGACAACTACACCCACCTGAGGTTTCTGCATCCACACCGCTATCATCAGCCACTTTCAGGAAGATCTGAAAAGGAACGATAAGTCAGTGAAAATCAAAAGAGGAGAGATATTGTGGGGACTGCTTCAGGAAATACCACGACATAGCAGGAGACTGACAAGTACAACAAGAGAGCAGAGGATACTGAGTTTATTCTCTGCATGATGGAGACATGGACTTTGTGGCTTCTCTCCAGTTTCCAGAAGCCAGCCTGTTACCACATGTTCCCTCCTTTCCAGTGTCAGTTCTCAGCACATCTCAAACATGAGCTCTTTCTCATGTCTCAGAAATAGACCTAGTAACTAAACTTGGGGAATCTCATCTTTCCCCATGTCTGCAAATGTTAACACTCTTGCTTGAATAGGCACCTTCACAGTGTTTGACCCATGGACTCCCCTAAACTAGAAATAACCCATTTTCAAATTGGAGATAACAGCCAAGGTCTTCACAGCTGTGAAGGACTTAGAGGGCAACTTCAGTAAGTGAAAACACCACTATTTCAGTTTCCCTTGTCATTCTTTAAAAATAAACAAATAAAGACATTTCACATAGAGATAAAGTGCATGATACTTCTGTGATAAAAAAGGAAGACTTGGCAGCGGGAACACAGTCACATAGAACAAATCCTAAAACCACAAAAACACCCCTGACAAGTGCATATGCCTAAATTGTTTATGTAATGTATGATGTCCAGTACTGGAATATATGTTTTCAGTTAAGTACAACAGAAAGCATCCCTAAAAACAGCACAGACATTAGAAGCCAAATCACAGGCCAACCTTCACGTGACATCTCAGCAAAGTGCAACTGAGTACATAGGACATATCTGTGTTTGCCTGTACCACATTTCAGTTTTAATGCACACCTCTATAAGCACATACTTAAACAGGGCAGAAGACAATCCATTTTGGAGAGGAACACAAAGCTGCCTGTTCCATATATTTTTACAGCAAGCAGTACGACTTCGTCTCATTCTTAATTCTGCCATGATTCATTTTGCCTAGTGTAAGACAAAAGGGAATCATCAGCTCACTAACCTCCTCCAGGGTAGTTTCAGAGATGCCGTAGCTGGAAATGCCAAGATCAGAAAGACGGTCATCAATTTCATGGAACAGCTCCACAAAAGCTCCCTCTTTAGCAGCTTTGTATGGCAAGACATAGGTTAATTCATGACCTATATCCTCCACTAGTCTTGCCTCAGGAACATGTTTTGTAATGAGATTTGAAATTGCAGAGACATCTAGAAAAACCAAATGTAAAACATAGTTTTGTTCTGGTTACTGCTCATTATATGGAAAAAAGAGCTCAGCCTGAAAAATCTTGCCAGAAGGAAAGGATGAAAAATGGGACATCTCTGGAAAGCAGCACATTTCCATGGAAAGTCTCATTTCTTTTTACATTTAACACAAACCCAGAAAAAATCCTGGACCCAAGCCTGCCTATACTTTTTATGTGCAGAACTTGGGAGAGCTTTTACATGCTACTGGAAGACCTGCGAAGCGTTGATGTACAGCTCATCAATGTTACATACTGCTAACAGGCCAAGCAACTACATAATCTTTGCTGATTAACTCTCTGGATAGCTTGAATTCAAAACAGCACACTCAAGAAAAACATTCCAATATTTACCAATCTTAAAATACCATCACTGTGAATTTAATAATTGTCCCAAGACTGTAGCTACATAGGGGCAATAAGGTTAAGGCAACTGTCCAAAGTGAACTATAGAACAATGTCAGCACTAGGATTCAATCATAAATTCTTTTCCAAGCCTCACCTATTGTCAGTGTATCACTTTCATGGTCACTGCCAAGGCCAGCATCAGAGCTGCTCTGGGAGACACTGTCATCCTGGTCACAAAAGAGAAGACAAACATTATTTCCTGCTGTTTAATCAAAATGGGGCCCACCAGATGCTACACTCTCTAGATAAGTCCAACCAGATGCTGCAGGTGGTGACATAGCACTGCAAAGGCTGCTACTTCTTAACAGAAGTAAGAGGTCACAGGTACAGAAGTGAGTGGTACAAAAGTGTACACTTCATCTATTTTGTATCTCTCTGATCAGCTTTGGACAACTGGCATTGAAAGAAACTACAATGGAGACGTACATCCCACGCAACAGGTTAACCAGACATGTTCTGGGACAGTACCTATCAAACAGGTAACACTTCTTTCAAAGAACAAGGGATTTTTCTTTGAGATATTCTACCATGTAAATTCTTAGCTGCTGCTTCTAAAAAGTCTAAGATTTCATGAAGAAAGAATAAACACGAGCAGGAAAGGTCAGCCATACCTTTTTCAGATAGGACACTGTGCTGCTGCTGTTTCGGCAGGAGCTCAGAGAGGAATCCGCATCCTTCTTTACCAGGGTCAAATAATAGCCTGTTCCCAGCTGGTTCTTGAGGAAGAGCGAAGAGCCAACACAGCAGAGCTTGCCATGAGAAATGATGGCAATCCGGTCCCCCAGAATGTCTGCCTCATCCATGTGGTGTGTGGAGAGAATGATAGTGCGACCTGAAAGAGAGCGAGGAAGACATTGCTGGTAAGTCAAACCAACCTGTGTTTCCACACCAAAGCCACAATCATCTCGATCTCACCATGAAGTTGGATGGGAGGCTGATGCCACAAGTTTGGCTCCTTTGAACAAGACTAGCAGCATGAGGAAGATTCACAACTGCTGTCATGGGTTTGTTCTCTCCACTATCTGCTGTCCCTTGTCACGCTCAGCAGAGCCAGTTTTAATTTCATGTCAGCAAGGTTGGTTACATGGAGCAGAACAGAATGCTGCTGAACACCAAGGGTGATCTTCTGGCTTTAGCTGCCCTCATAACCCAGTAAAGAAGTTTGTTTGTCAACTCTGACATGAACAGGATGAGAAAGCAATACAGATAAGAGATCCGAGCATCCTCATCCTGCATTCTCTCTGTTCATTCCTCAGTGCAGGCGACAACAGATTTGCAAAGACACGTTGCTATTTTCAGAACAGTCATGAATCTGATTGATTTTCTTTTGCCTTCCACGATACATTCATTAAGAGCAGAGAAAAAGAGCACATACCTTGTCGATACTTCAGAAGCAGTTCCCATATGCCTCTGCGAGAATAAGGATCCACCCCAGCTGTAGGCTCATCCAGAATGACAACCTTGGAGCCACCAACAAACGCTAAGGCAACAGAGAGCTTCCTCTGCATGCCACCTGTCAGGCACAAGACAAAAGAGGTGTTCAGGCTGATGCAGAGATGAGTGGAACAGTAATACTTGCAGCACGGTGGATAATGAGCTCTCTGAGAGAATGCAGACTGAGGAGAACAAGTACTGCTGCTGTTTCAGGCCTTCAGGGTTCCACCACTTTTTGGACAGTGCCTAATTCATCCGGATGGTCTCTCCTCAATGGAGTCTAACTCTCTTCCTAGTGCAGGGAAACACACCTTGCATGACCTTCCATAAGTGAATTATACTATCTCAGCATCAGGGGTAGCAAGTCACCAGCTTGGAGGCCTAACCATATTTGATGATCTGAAGCACAGGTCTCCAGAACCTGAGCTGCAGAAATAAGTCCCCATGAGACACTCCTTTCAGGGAAGTGTTCCAGATGCAGAAGCAGGGAATTATATTGCACTCTTCAACACTAAAGCCAACCACGGTCATCTGCTCCCCGTTCTCAAAGCCAAATGTGCAGTCTGTACTGATACTTGAGTAAGACAAAGGCTGTCAGTCACACAAAAATTTCAGTCACACAAGTATCTGGTACAGACTGACACAGGAATTCTGCCCCTCCTCAACAAAGGAGGACACTCCAGGTCACCAACTGAAGGGGCAGAAGTCAGCATAAGGAATGCACACATGGTTCACCAAGAGCAATGGACTTGGAGACTATGATCCAAGCCAGTCTCACCTAAACTCATAAACCCCCAATATTTCAGTAAGCTTTGGATAATACATAGCACATGCAGCTGAACTATGTCATGATGGAAACAAGTACAAAATACTCAGAGAAAGTAAGTGACTTGTTATGGCCATTAGATAGCTTGAGACAGTGCAAGATTGTGAAATTTACTAAGATATACAGATTAGGTACTTAATAAATCACTGATTTCCTTAAGTGCTTCATTGTATAGTAGTCTATATCGAATTGCAGGATCCAATCAAGGTCCATAATGCAAAAGCCAAGGGAGTGTCTCTGTGGCTGAGAAATGTAAAAGATCTGAACATACCGGAGAGTCTGCTTGTCCTAGCTTTCAGTTTGTGAGGCAAACCAACATCTGCTGCCATCTGCTCCATCTCCTCTTTCACCTTCTTTTCTGGCAGCCCTTTGAGCCGAGCATAGAACCAGATGTGCTCCTCCACAGTCAGCCTAGGGAACAAATGCAGCCTCAGGGCACAGTTGAAAGCACTATGCTGGGATTCATCCCTTATATTAGCATTACAGCAGGCATTTCTGTTTGCTCAGAAAGACATCTTTTAAGGCTGAGGCTTCAGGAAGGAGCCAGAGATGGGTGTGCTTAGCTTGGACCTGACTTCAGGGTGTGGCTCTATTCAGCACCCATGTATATAATCCTCCTTTAAGGGTGCTTGACAGTACCACAAACATCCCAAATCACTAGGCACCCGGGAAACACTTGGCCTAGTTGAGTGGAGTAGATTAAGAGACATGAAAGATGAAAGTACAGGCTCTTGCTGATCATTTACAGGCACTTAGGAACGTGCTAATAAACAGAATGTTCCTGTACCAATCTCACAACCCATTGTCTTGCATCATGCATACACAAAAAAAATAGGACTGTCAAAGCTGAAAGCTCACTGCTGTATCCTAGAGAACCCAAACATCTGTTGGATAGCACCAGCCCTGTGTCTCACAGATGATACTCACAAGTCAAACAGCACATTGTGTTGTGGACATACACCCAGGTTCTGCCTGATGGTGCTGAGCTCAGAGCGGATATCTTTGCCCAGGATGAAGGCTGTACCCGAAGTTGGGGGGAACAAGCCAGTCAAGATGGACCTGAAAGACAAATAGAACAGATAAGCAGGTTCTGCCACCAGGAAAATAGTTGCTGTGCATGTGAGGATGGCTGAATGAAGAGTAGGTGGAAGCCTTGGGGAAATCCCATATCAAGAAAATAGCCTGAGAAACATCTCACTAATGGATTAAAAAAAAAAAATCAGCTCCAGTGGTTTTAACAGTGATCAAAGAATACCCACATGGCTGCTTGAAGGAAAGATTTTTTTTTTCCTCTAAAAGCTTCTTGTTCTTTCAGTCCCAACTTGCTTTCTTGCAGTGGTAAGTCAGAATCACAAATGGCATTACCACAAAATGCTGCAGATTCATTTGACCCAACCTCAACCTGAACTCCCTCCAGTTCCAGTCCCCTGTATCTGTAAGGCAGCAGCACAACTAGACTAAATCAGCAGAGGCACTCTAGCCTGCACCAGCTTGCACACTGCAGTTCTATGCCTACCTCGACCGTATGGTTAGGAGTTGCAGTATTCAGCCACTTCCCCACTGTCTTAAAGCATTATTTTGTTCTTACATGGTAGTGGTTTTCCCTGCTCCATTATGTCCCAGAAAGGAGGTGATCTGTCCTTCATAGAAGTTCAGTGTGAGACCATCTACAGCAACTTTCTTGCCATCACGGTAAACCTTGACTAGGTTCTGGATAGAAACACCAAGACTCAGATGCACAGGCTCTTCCTCCTTACAGACTGGAAGAAAACACAGCATATGATAGGTTTTAACAAAAACTGCATGGGAGTTTTAACAGACATCACATTCCCCCAAGCCTGTGGAGAAACAAACGATATGAATAACTGACGACATTTCTTTCTCAGGGAGAGGAAACTTCCACAGAAGTTGTCATTTAGCTATATTCTCTCTCCTGAGCTCATCTGAGAGCTGGTGATCTCCAATATCATCAGGGTCAGCAACGATAGGAGGACTTCCAAACTCCATGAGCCTGGAGTACTCACCTGCACTCAAGTGGGCAAAGTACCCCGTGTTTATCTGGATACACCCACCTGATCAGCATACCCAAACTCTGATAACAAAAGGATGACCAATTTCACCTAGCCATGCCAGTCCTGCTGTCCTTGGACTCTCATTTCAAAAAAAGGCAGACTATATCACCTCACTACAGAAAGGTTCTGTGTCCAGCACTTACCTTCTGAAGACTCCTTCTGGTCAGAATGAGGGTGCTGTCTGTCCTGTGATTCCTCCCCAAACCAATATGACTTTGTGAAAGGAAAGTACCAGGGTCTGGGAATCCCATACTGGCCTAAAAAGAAAAGCATTACATGAGCCTGACTGCATCTGTCCCTTTTCTTTTATTAGCTTTCAGGACACAAATGGAAGTAACTCCACCCCCAGTAAGCCTCTAGGTGATGCAGGACTAAGGAGAGATCTTTTTTGATGAAGACACTGGCAGACTTTCGGTAAGAGACATCTAACTTCACTTCAGGGTTCAAAACCCTATGCTGCAAGGTGCTAAGTAGCACAGGTGGTACTGATGGTCTTAACTCCTCCCTGGCAGCACAGTCTGCGAACTCAACAGTTCAGAGGAGGGAACAGCTGAAGTACAGCAAAGCTTCTGGGACTAGCTCAGCCATGGCCACAATGGGGCCATGCTTCTGTGCTGGGCAACACTCAATGCTATCAGCAAGCAACAGCTTTGCTCTGATGCTGGTCTGTGGTTTTGCTCCATGACCTTTCTGCAGCTCTGCTTAAAAACAGGCCAAATTAGCACCTTAGCAAGTGAGAAAGGTAAAAGGATTTATTTAAAAGCCTTAAGACATGATTGTCCCTCAGAAGCAGATCTCACCTGGGAAGACAGATTCAATGTACCAGGTCATGACTCCATACAGGAAGGTATCAAACAGCATCATGACGGCAGATGTGGTGATGCTAAAGCCATCTTCTTCCAACGGGCTCTCAAAGAAGTTGTCCCACTGAACACCAACTCCCTGCTCCTCGAAGAGTGCAAAGTACTCACAACCAAAACCAAAGGCTACTGGAGACAGCAGGCTCTGAAAATGGGAAGTACAAACATGCATTGAGTTTTTTACATCTACTTTCCACCTAGTGACCTCAGTTGTAGCACAAGGCTAAGGCACATAATCCATACAAAAAGTCAAAGTTCCAAGAAATGTCACTGTATTTGCAGAGAGAGAGCAGCAGATTTGGTCTAGGTTCCAGCAAGGCCTGAAATCTCTGCTGAACCTCCATCCAGAATTGTTTGTTTCTCTATCTTCTTTCCCTTACTCTTTGGATTTTCATGCAAGGGAACAGGTCATTAACAGTCACCCTCTCCAGACAGGTAAGTGCTGTGCAGAGGAAAAGCAGCTGATTCCTTCAGCCTGCATATCTGGTGGTACAGCATTACAGCATACAGAGACCAAGGCAGCTTAGTCCAGCTGCATTACTTCTGCTACTAACAAAACCCTCCCAGCTGCTTCCAGCAGCTTCAGTCAACCTCTTCATCAAGCCCAGCCCTTCATAGTCTCTTACACTGAAAATTAACCCATTGCCACTTCCCCCCCTTGTAACAGTGTTCAGCTGGAGAGCTGCTGAGTGCCATGCTTGTGGAGGCCCAGTGCCCAGGAGTTTCATCAAGACTCACCGCAAAAATCTTGAGCGAGAAGCTGATGTGGTCCTGCCAGGCAACACACAGCACGTACGGCAGGTACAGTGTGAAATAGACAATGCCCCCACAGGCAGCTGCCAGGTTGGCCCTGGAGAACACAGTGCTGATGAGGAAGCACTGGATGATGGTCACAACGCCGAAGATCGAGAGGAAAATGAACACCACACTAGGGTCGCTGTAAGGCAGCAGATTCCCCACCTGGCAGGAAAACAACAAGTGCATCAGGCTTTGAAAGGGCTCTCCAAGGTACCTCTATTATAAGCAGGTCTACAGAGCTGCTGTTCAGGGGAAACTGGGCTTCCTGCAATTTGCACAACAGCTTTCCCAGAAATGAGGCAGCACCAGAGGCATCTTTCCAAGAGAGCTGAATCTACAACATCCCCTCCTGCTGTTTTCAGCCACTCAGTCCTGTTTTGTTCCAAAACTGTGTTCCCAAAAAGTGACTGGTCAACACACCCTCACAAACTCCTCCCCAGTGTGTCAAGTGCAGGCCATTGCTTAGCAGGCTCTCAAGGCTCTGGAGTCTGCTGCCACAGGCCAAACCAGGCAACTCACCTTCAGGATCAGCACCAGCAATCCTGCACTCATCAGGAGAGGGACAAGGCTGCTAATGAACCAACTTAACCAAAGGATGCCATTGTCAAGTCCCATAATCCTCATAGTCTCTTTCAGCCGGGCTTCCTTCTCATACACAATGCCCTTAATTATCACAGCCACTGAGTAGATCCAAGCTAGTGTCATGAAGAGAGGCATGGAGCGGCTCATGACACGCAGAAATCTGAGAAAATGAAGGAAAGGGGCCAGGAGAACTGAGTGAGAAACATTACTGCAACTTCAGGTACCACTTCAAGGGCTATGAGAACACGGTGACAGCTCAGGCTTCACTGCACAAAATAACTGATGTGCAGAGCCTGACAGGATCAGTGTCTCACCACGAGGTGATGCTGATGGTTTAGAGCACATCACCACTTAGGAGTGGGAGCTGCAATAGTCACTCAGTGGAAGACTGGGTGCAAAGAGCTGCCTTGCCTGGGGACTGCTCTCAACTATCCTCTTTCCACTCTCCTGTGCCTATCTGTCTGCTTTTTTCCCCGATGCTACTTTTGCTGGCATCAGGTGTGGGGATATGGTCACATCTCAAGAAGGTACTTTGCATGTTAAAGTCCCGTACTGACAGTCACTCCACTGGGCAGGACTCTGTAAGTCATTACATATTCTAAATCCTCCGTGTCGGTGCCGTAATTTCAGGGATTAGGAACACTATGGAGATTGCCTCCTCACTGATAATAGGGATATAAACCTTGCCTGGGGAGTGACAAAAGCCCATGCCTCCCCAGCCCCTCCTCCTGGCCGCTTTTGAAGCAGCCTGCATACATACATGTCATCCACGTAACACGGGTAGGGCATCTGCTGCACGTAAACTCCTGTCTTCTTCTCCGTGCCTGTCTGAACCCTGATGATGGCCTGTTCCACCACATCCTGCAGGTAGGCAAAGCCTCCCCAGACATAACGCATATCCTCAAAGGGGTCAGCACGGGGACCAGGATCCCAGTACCTGCACCAAGGGAACAAGACCTTTCCATTAGAAATCCTCCTCATCACATCCCTCATAAGAAATTGTTCATAAGGCAGGATGTCAGGGCTCACCCATCCTTGATCTTGTTGGTCCTTTCCACGTTATCAATGTCCATGCGTATCTTGTATTTCACATGTTGAGGAAGGTCTGTGCTGTCAGGAGCTATTTCAGTGAAGACTATGCCAGCCCAGAACCTCCTTTCATCCAGAAGTTCCAAGGACTTGTTTATAAGCCGGACTTCTGTGGCCACAGGCTCCAGTTTGTCCAAGTTGACACACTAGACAGGGACAGAATTGGAAGCATTTATGAGATACACTCCCAAACCAGAACATGCTTTGTTTTCATTTGGTACAGAGGAAGAGAAGAGAAGAGAACTCTCCAATGGTAATGCCATGCCCAGACTATTGCATCAGACTATTTTGGAATGGTTTGTTGTAGCCCAGCAAGTTGCAAGAGATGTCATTTCTGCCTGCCTGACAGTCACCTACCAGTCAAATATGCATCACTGAGAAATACCCCAGCAAAGGCATTTTCTGTACAAGAGGTTAAGTAGCACTGCAGTACTACCTACAGGATCTCATCCAAATATCAGTTTCCATATATGATCTTATTTCCTCTGTTACCAATAAACCAAGTCTGATTCAAAGCCTCTGAACATCAGTGGAGAGACTTGAAGGCTTTGGATCAGGCCCCCGACAGGCCATGGCCTATTTCTGTTTGCACTCATCTCCCAAGATAATCAGGCAACAAGCAGAACTAATTTTGTTCCCTCAGTTCAAAGTAGATGCTAGCTTCACCACAGTCCCCAGCTAAACCCAGACCAAAAATACAAGCTGTTACACTGTTGGACACAGCAGCAGCTCCCAGTCACCCAGTAACAGAAGGGCAGGAAACCACATGCAGTAGCCAAAGCAAAAGCTTCAAAAACAAGGCCTACAATTAGATTCCTACATCTATATTTAGGCACCCCAATAAACGATAATTTTCTCATATGCCGTGTATTCAGCCCTACTAATGCCTGGTTGTGCCCAGAAAATGGACTGAGGAACATCTATCCTTCCTTCCCAGAACACTCGACTGCATGAGTGGTGATCAAGCTGCTGCCCTCCTCCAGCTCCTTGCCCACACTGACAGGATCTCACCTCCATGAAGCGGGAGATGGTCTGGATAGCCCGGTCTGTCTCATTGAAGGCGTCCACCCACGTATACAGAGAGCCATTTTCTCTCTCAAAGTCCTCTGGATTGCTTGACAGGAAATGGGCAATGTCTTCCACTGTCCAGTTGGAAGCTGGCAAGTGCAGGTCCCAGAGGGCTTGGCCTTTCAGCAGCGTCTGCAGGTATTTTGTTTTCAAAGGAGAAATAGTTGTGAGAATTAATGTTAGATCTCCACTCTCATAACAAAAACGAACACTAGCAGGGAAAACACCTGTTAAAAAGGTGCAGAGAGAGGCCCTCTGTCATACTGAGAGGATCAGCAGAGTGAGGTCCTCCCTCTCACCCTCACATTGAGAAGGATGTGCCTCCCTCGGTACAGCTACACCATCGGGTGTGCTCTGGCTGCCTGCCTCCTTGTCCTGCCGCTCCTCTCCCAAGGAGAGGGCAGCAGAGAGCCACACAGAGCTCTGCACCCTACACATGCAAACCAGGGAAGAGGGAGATGCTTGCTCAGCAGAAACGCATTTGGCTAATGCTGGTGGCCAAGGTCTGCTGATTTCTCCCGGACAAATCTCTGCTCCTGGCTGGGATGGAGAGGGACTAAGGCACGGCTGAAGGCTCAACTGTCACTGCGCTGAGCAGAAACACCAGCACCAGAGGCCAGGTGGTTTTCTTATGTATTTTGCTATTGTGCCACCAGGGCTGGCTGAAGCAGCCCTGTACAGCCATGATGTCCTGCCTTTCATCTCCCATCTGGGACAGTGCTTTCTTCACCCGGTTTAACTGCTAGCTTTCCGAGGACAGGCTGTTGTATGCACAATGCCTAGCACAAGTGCAGTGCCAAGCAGAAGCACCCATCACTGAAGCAGAAACCAGTCCACGGGGCAGACAATATAAGGCTAGGCAGGAAGGGAGCATTAATTGCAAACGATATAGTTGAACTGAAGTCAGGGAAATAAAAAGAAAAATCTGCACAACAGAGAAAACTGCAAAAATCCTTATGAATAGAAACAGGAAATAGAAGAGAGGCAGGGAGCTTCCCCATACTCTGCTGTTACCAGCAAACCAGAAAGTAGTGGGTCACACAGTTACAAAAATGGCATTACAATCTGGAAAAACAGAACAGGCCAAGCTAGCAAAGGAAAACATGCAAAAAGGAAATCCAAGCAAACAGGAGCTGGATGTGCTGTGCTTTCTTCTCATTTGGTCTCTCAAGGTTAGCTTCTGTCACCCTCCACAGCAGAAAGGACACCATGCCTGGAGGGAAGGGGCTCAACCTAATCTCGTTCAGTTCCAACACTAAAGCTCCTTAACTCCAGGGGCACACATTCCCCTTCCTGAAGTTAGGAGCCGCATTAGCATCAAGCTATAAGTGGCAGAGATGAGCAAGCAAAACACTTCCTTCTCCTTCAGCAGGAAGAAATATGCCAACAGATTGTACAACCCAGAAAGCTGAGAGGTGATGACCAGTCAACCCAGCAGCATGGCAACTGAATGGGATGCTGTCTGGGAGCTGCCAAGGCACTGACAATGAAGTACTCCTGCTTGTGTGAATGTCAACGGGTGACAACAAAGGGATCCTGGCTAGTACACCAGTACAGAGAAGACCAGATTGCTGGGAAGATCAGCAATCAATTACCAAAGGCAACAGGGTTAACAGCAACATAAAATACAAAACCAGAAAAGCCCAGGGCTCACTAAATTTAAAAAATAATTTAAAAAAAGATGAGCAACATTCACTTTTCAGAGGACATGACCGCAAATCAATGGTTTGGACCTTGACTTTCTGCCTGAACTCCGTAACAATCTGTTCAACTTAGAGTTGGTGACCATCATTCTCACCTCTGATGCCACCATCTACAGCATTAACTTTCAAAAAGTCAACAGGGCTACAAGAGTGATGAAAATTATGTCTCTGATGCTCTAATATGTCATGTTTATGGAGAAGTACAACAGGGCATGTCACAGATTATTCAGCACAGCATTACACTGGAGTAAAAAAGCAATGAATTTCAAGGTTTATAAGACATGGGGAGGTCTCTGTATACAAAGAGGTGCACTATGATACCCAACCATCTGCTTTGCAGAGACAGCTGGAAAAGCTACTCTACAGTTGTCCCTCTGTTGCTCGATCTGTTTTACATCACTGTGCTTCCAAAGACATCAGCACAGGGTGCAAAGATCCAGCCCTCTGATTTGCACCTCAGGAACCATGGTGATGGGCTCATAACGCATTAGGGCAACACTGTGGACAAACCAGCCCATTTTCCAACAGAGACAGATTAGAAATGGGTGTTAAATGTGCACTACTCCTGTCTGCAGGAGATTGTTACACGAAGGAAGGAATGCCAATCATAATCCAAGATTAGTACAATCACAATTTCTTCTGGGAAACGGTCCCATCCACAATATTTGTCTACCCAATTCAGCAGTGAAGCACCATGAAGCACCATCTAAGATAAATATTTCATCACTTATTGCAAAAAAACAACAGTGGTGGTTCTGGCAAGGACAGCATACTGACCCGAATGAGATCCATTTCCTGACTACTTTCCATAAACGTCCAAATTTTTGGGCTTATCTCCTCCCACATTCCCCCGAGGTCACGAAACACACCCAGCTCTTGGAATGTCCTGTTCACCTGTCACAAAGAGGAGAGGAAGGTTATTTCAAAAAGCTGGCGGAGACCCATCATGGGCTGAGAGGTGGTGCATTGAGCCTTCAACACTAAGTGCATGGGAAGTGAGCGATTAGGGAGGCTGTGCTTTTGTAGGCAATCTTTTCTAGGCTTGTGTTTGGGTCCAATTTAACTAGAGAGGATCACCTGCACAGCCAGAGGACACAGCTCATGCTACATTATCAGAGGACAGGGCTAGAGTTACCTCAGACATGACCTTCCTTATGGCTGGTGTATCTGGAGTGTACAAGATCTTCCCAATCAGCAAGGGTTTCAAAGCCCTCCAGATAATCCTGGAAAGCGGGTTGGATTCCAGGTTCTTCATTAGCTCATTGCAGTAGGGTGCTGAGGAAGAGTACAAAGGTGAGTAGTTGAACAGCACAGTGACAACTGCAGAGGGCATATACCCCACTTGCATGGGCTTCAAGGACAATCAAAGCTGAAAGCAAAGCATTTTTCAGACACAAACCCCCTCCTTTACTGCAAAGCTCCACAAAAAGCCCCTTTCAGCTGAAGCCTGCAGTCTGCCCAGTGAACATGGAGCAACCAGATGTCTCCAACACTAAGAGCCACAGTATTCATTCTGCAACTCCCAAACCCCCCTGCATGGCACAAGCAAAATTTGTCCAGAAAAGGACAGATTTCCAAAGGCTGCACATGACTATGCTCCCTTTACCCCTAAAGTAGGTCCACTGCACAACTTTCTGTGGACTCTATAGAAGGTCCTTGGGAGTGTCTGCAAGTTGACATCTTCACTGGCCTTAAGGGCACTTGCAGGACAATATGCGCATGCCTTTGTGAAACAGCACCGAATATGTCCCTCAGGACCACCTGCTTTCATCTGTGAAAGTCTGGAAAACACTAGTGATGACAATCATGAAGCAGATGGGACCTCAGGCCATGCCAGGGTTACACTTACTTGTGGAGTTATCGTAGAAGTTAATCACATCATCTTCAGTGCTGTTGCCTCCAAACAGTGCTTTGTAATTGTTATCCTCATACCAGTTGAGGGATTTAATTTTGAGCCCTCCACCTTCAGGATGGCCGCACACAATGCGTGACACAGCCTGGTAGATCTGCGTGGAGGAGTCTGAGGCATTCACATTGGTCAGGAACATCACCTCTTGCCTCATGTCACTCCAGCTCTTCATGCTCAGCAACTGGAGGGGCAGGAGGTAGAAAAGAATGGAAGCAAGGATCGAACAGAATTAGTAAAAGGAGAAGTTCTTGCCGTGCGCCTTCAAATCACAGAACAGATTTTTGAACAAATGAGAATCCACACAACATTAAGGGTAAGGACCAGGAAAAACATTTCCCCACCATCACAGCGGGAGACTGTAGAGGGAAGTCTCTTCTGTGCCAGTACTTGGAATGTATCCTTGCCAAGTTCTTTACTCTTGAGTTTTCTCCTCCAGTGCTGTGGGTGGTTCCTGGCCTCCCTGCCTGCTCACATGGAAGCTGCTTCTCCTCCTGGTTGCACAATGGCTTCCGTTCCAGTGGAGTACCCTCACAAAGACAGGTGGGGTGGGACGCATTGAGTCAGAAGAGGGATTAAAGCAACACCGCAAAGGGAGTGCAGCTCATGGAACACAAACTGGATGAGCTACAGGCCACAGCAGTGTCACCTGGCACAATTCCACCAAGCCTCCACTGATTTACACCAGGCAGCCAGTTTGACCTCCTAGATTGGCATCACCTATCCCTGCCGCAAAAACTCCCTACCCCATTGTCACGCACATTCCTAGAAAATCCTTGAAAACAAGCCCTGCTGCAGCCAGCAGCCTGAATCACAGCATAAGTTGTGCACACAGCTAGTCACAGCAAGGTGCCTTCTCCTGCCCAGCTGACCGGACACCAGGCCTGAGGTGACAACTCACAACCAGCCAGAACAATTAGTACCTCCAGACTCATTGGACTGGCATAAGCCAGACAATATGTCTGCGAAGTGTCATGAACAAAAGCACCATGGCCTCAGCCTGAGACACTAACTGCATTAATGCTGCCATACTCAGGCATGGCCAAACTCACCACAACAGGAAAAGCAACCCACCCGTATGAGCACTGTTTTTATGCCACACTGGAGTGTTGCTCTCAGACCCCATTTAGAAACACCAGAACATCACCTCTTCGATGGTGACAATAAGTAGATGTTATGAAAAAATAAGACAAAGGCAAGAATCTAGTATACTTCCTCCATGTAACCTTCCAATTTCCATTTATTTTCAGCTCAGGGAATTTTATTTCCTAACCGTCATTAATTTCTTCCATGGTAAACTCCCAGAGATTTGAACATCCACTTATTTAACATTCAACACATCAAAGGAAAGAGTCTCTTCCCCTCTTCTACTTAATTTGGCTATGGTTAGCTCCATTTGGTGTCATGAGGTTTTGTTGGGGACGGGGTTTGTTGTTGTTTGTTTGTTTTTTACTGGAAGAGACAGTGAACATTCAATCCCTATCTCTTCTTCACATGCCACTCAACTCTACAGTTCTCTGTCATATCCCCAACTCATCTCTTTTCCAAGCTGACCAGTCTCAGCCTACTCCTTTTTTCCTTTTGTGAAAATCATTCTACTTCTAAATGTCCTAACTGGCCTTCTCTGGACTTTATTCCAGTTTTTCTACACCTTTTTGGAGAGCAAAGACCTAGATCTGTGTTCCATATCAAACAGTTTTATATAGTGCCATGGTAAAATGCTACAGATGGTTCTCTATCCCTTTCTGAGTGTTTTTTAGAATTTCATATGATTTCTTGACTGTTACTGAAATACCAGGTGACATTAACTTGGATGTTCTCAGCATGCTGCTCAGAACAGATACATGCAGTAATAAGGGCAAGCAGAGATGCTGAGACACCTATTTGTAACTGCTCATCAACTGCATCTCAGAAACAACTTCAGATGCTGTGGTCTAACTGCCCTGTTTTCAGAGACAATAATGGAGTCAAAGACCATCTGCCACTTTTGCTCATTGTGTATTGGTTCTGCCACCTTTGTTTAAATAAAGTGCAGAAAGCGCAGATAACCGAAGTCTAAGACAGCTGGCAAAGCCAGCCAGCAACAATGCTGAAAGCAGCAGCATGCTGGAACAATTCAATCCAAGTTCGTCCAAGGAAAGCACACTCAAGACTCTGGCCTTATGGTGGGAGGTAAAACTGACCCTTTGTGTTCATCTGTAGCACTGTGCATGCTTTAGATGTGCCAACATCTGGAGAAAAATTCTTGATGCTAAACAACAGCTATTACATGTCACCTACACAAGGAGCCTCTATTTTCAGATGCCTAAAAACACATGACACACTGATAAGAGGGAAGACAGCTGTGAAAACGGCTAAAGCCTGAGTGCATATGTCCAGAGAGACTTTCATTTCCAAGTGTACTTTCATTTCCTCGCTACTCACTGCTGCCTTTGCCTGCAGCCTGGTGCCACCCGCCCTGTCTCCAAAGGTTCAGGGTGACTGACAGTACAGTAGCACCACAGGACGTGAACGACAAAAGGGTCACACAAGAGCTTTTGTTTGTTACATATGCTCATGCAGATTTTTGGATTTGATGATTCCTCACCCAAAAGGCCATCATAGCCGCATTTCAGGTGTGACAGTTTGAGTGTGCAATTCAAAGTGACCGCTTGGGAAGTTTTTGGTATCTTAGGTAAAACAGCTCACTTTTCCTCAGCAAAAAGTCAGCTGTTTTAGCTAAAGTACCATAAACATGATGTCCCTAACAAGATGAGCAAAGGTACTCAAATAGGAAGTGCAGCTAATTCCCATGAACATATGACGTGTTAACCACCTAAAAGAGCGGTTGCATTGGCAAATACATTTCTACAAATCATTTTCAGCAAGGAACTTTGTTTCATCTTTGGCACCAGCAACTTTACAATTTACATGCAGAGCTGCTCTTTTTACACCACTGGAAGCAAGTATGTCAAACACGAAGCGTTACTAAGCTATTTCTTCTCCTAGACATCAGACCTGACTCCCAAACTCTTTCTTAATAGTTGTCCTTGCTCTTGGTGTTTAATCTGCCTTCCTAGAAGTTGATTTAAAGAGTCCAAGGACACAGATCCAATCAATCCCCATACTCTAAAACAAATATTTTGTTTAGACCATTTTCTAAATAAAATTCCCTGCTAGAAAGGCTCCTAGACATGGCACAAACAATAGTTCTCCCCACACCCTCAAGCTGCTGCCCTTTGAAACAAGGGACCAAGTCCCTCCTTTTCACACAGAAATCCGCCTGACAGACAATAAGAAGTAACTTTCGGTCAAGCCATCTGGAGCAGCTCATGCTATACACAGAGCAAAAAGCTGCCTTTGTTTGCACAGCAGGGCAGAATAAAAGGCACTCCTACCCAAAACAGCTGCCAAGCAAAAGGCACGTTACCCTGGGACGTTTCTGGCCACATCAGCAAACTGAGTATCACGTGGTTTCAATTATTTTTATCCCAGACAAGAAAAAAAGACAAGCTTAAATGACGTAACAGGAAACAGCTGTAGTCAAACTCTGAAGGGCAGCCTCCCTGCTAGCAGCAAAAGCTCTTCCATGGTCCCGACTGAAGCTGACCCTGGAATTGTCTTAATTTCAAAGTAGAGGGGGCTGCGCAGGTTGTAGGACTCAGGGAGGGGTGCGTGCCAGGAACTGTTGGCCGGTAGGGCGCAGGCTCCCGGCAGCTGCCCCTCCGTGGGAGTGAGGCGCACGCTAACCTGGAGTGACCCGCTCTTGTGCGCGCTCCCAGAGGTTACTGCCGTTCACGGGCGCGGAGCCCTCTCGCTCTGATGCAAAGACGGAAGACTAGCGAAGGGAGGAGGAGGAGGCGGCAGCATTGTTTAGCTTTAGAGGGAGGCGGCAGCACTGTTTAGCTTAGATGATTGTGATTTCTGCTCCAGGGAGAGAATGTTTTTGACTAATAGCAGCACTTCAAAGTCAGAGCCAGACAAAAAAACTAGGATAAGTTTCTGGCTCAACACCCATCCCCCACATTTGGACTTCTGACTCGTACTTAGGTATGCAGGGCTTTTTTCTTAATGCATCGTTTCACCTGCAAAAACAAATACTTGCAGTCTCTAGGATGCAAATTTGACTCTGCAAATCGCTGTTACGTTTATTGTTGTGATGCCATTGTGCTGAGTGCCCCACAAGACTGAAGAACAATCTCTGCCCCAAAAAGCAAGTTAGACAAAGAGGAAACAGTAGCCTACAGCTACTAATTTAAGTTATAACAGCTATAGCATCTTTTCCACATGCCATACCCTCACCGCACCCGAAACCCAGTAGATACAACCAAGTAATCCTGACAATGGGTTGGCAACTGAGTCAGAAAACATAGAAAGGAAAGCCTCAACATGCAGTTTGCAAGGTGCTACAAGGCAGCAGATCTACTGCAAGCCCAACAGTTGTGCCACTGCTGAGAAGGCAAAACACTACAGAAAATGTCTTAATTCCTGTTATGGTGTTTGTAGCTTGAAGTGCCAAGGGGTTGCAAAGTGCATGCTGCCTGTACTGACACAGGGAAAACAGCTGTAGGATGGGGAAAAGTTTCAAAACAAGCCAGGGATTTGACTTTGAGTTGCCTCTTGTACTCGATCACAGGCTAAGACAGCAACAATGGTGATGTTCTCCTGACACAAAGGCTCTCCTTACCTCTTTAACAAGCTTTCCAAAGCTCTCTCTCAAAGTTTCCACAGTTTCTGACAGATCCCACAAGGAGGAATTGAAAGAAAGTTGTCTCTGCAGAAAAACAGAAAAGGAAACTAGAAGTTACTGCAAGGCACAAACGAAGAAATTAAACTCTTGTAAACATTCTTGTAAAGAGCAATAAGGACTGTTTACATGGCAAAGTGCTTGGTGGGGAAGACAGAGCTGGCTTTGTGTAATCTTGAACTTAAAATACCATGGGCTTCTGCACCCCGCAATGTGACAGGGTCACCCCTTTCTCTCTTCACAGGTTAAGTAGACAGATGTCATAACCAGAACCATATCAATAAAATGTTAAATGCATGCACATACACTTACAGTGCAAAGGATGACTTGCATTCCAGATCATAACACAAGCACAGTCTACAGGACAGCATATAGACAGACCTGAAATCCTGCAAGCCAGTGCTAAGAAGGGGATGCAAAGTCAGTACAGCAGAGGAAAATACAATCTGGTAGGCACAAGTTTTCAGTGAGACTACACAGATACAAAGAACTCCCTACTGCAGTGTACATTTTCATCATCACTCAAGTCCTCCCATCAGGCGTTGATGGGCTTTATCTAAACCAAGGGTATATTTCAAAACAAATGGGTTCCAGGGAATAGCTGACATGCACCATCACCAAAAGAGCAAGATTGACAGGCTTCCAGAAGGGGAAGCCACAGCGTTTAGGAAAGTATTTGCTCTAGCAGAGAGTCACATTGAAGACAACTCTTTGTTTCCAATTGCTCTATGTGTAACTGGTGGCCTGGATTTTGGTTCATGGGGTTCTTTTCCCGTTCTGTTCACATATCTGGATTATCTTCCATAAGAAACATTTGGGCACAATCCTTGTTTCAAGGGAATGAAAATTAAAACAATTTCCTAAGATTTCACATTAGTAGCTCTATGTTGCAGCATTTGAAAGCATCCCAAAATTACAGGACTGCAACACACAGATGAACAGCCAAGGCCCTTGATTTTAACACACACCTTTTGAGCTGAAATCTTTTCCTTTTCACGTCTTTCCTGTGGCAATTTCTGGAAACAAAGTCTGGAGGCTTTCACTTGTTCTACTTGATCTGCTGGAGACTGGTAAGACCTGGTCAGTGCCAGCTGGTGTAAATAGGCACTGTTCTGCTGAACTGCTGGCATGTTTAAAATTCAGCCAACTTTGCTGAGTGCAGTTAGTGTTTGCTCCAAAGTCAGTTGCAAATTCAGGGAGGGTTTCTCTAACATCTATGGATTTCTACTAAATGGAGTCCTTAAAGTTTGGATAAATGAAAACCTATCATCAGGGCTAGAGGAAAAGCAATTAAAAATCTCCACAGGCTTAGACCTTCAAGACATATTTAAAGAAATTTAGCCAGCAAATAAAGCTACATATCTCCTCTACCACTACTACTTTAGCAATAACATGAGGTAGAAAGTCCTAAGTTCATGCTTAGTAAGAGATGTCCTCGTTCAGCTCCATCAATATCCACACAGATTTGTGTTCACTGCATTCAGAGGTGATTCAGGGACAGGGTGGATGAGAAAAAGTTTTCTGAAGATACTAATTGGTTCAGAACAATGAAAAGTCAAAATACAATTGCAAAGGATTAGTGAACAGCCTCTTACTGACACACTGCTACAAAGTGCCAGACAAAATTCAGCACTGCAAAGTAAAGCACATAGGGAAAAGACAGTTCTACCTTAAGATACCCCTTGTATGTCTCTGAATTAGCTAATGCCACTCAAAAAGGAAGATCTTAGAAATATAGTGATAAAACAGATCAACATCAATATAAATCCACAATGCAGTCCTGGTTCTCAAGTACTATGTGCAATTTTGGGTTCTCCATCTCTGAAGGAACTCAAGTACAGACAAAGACCACAAGTACGATTCAAGGTAAGACTGGTTTTTGAAGGAAGACCAATAGACCACAGCTCTTCCAATGGGACCTGTAAGGACAAACAGAGGCTATGACAGAGGTCTGTAGACTTAAAAGTGGGTTGGGGAATGGAAACAAAATGATTGCTCACTGTGCCTCATCATACAGGACTAGAGGACTGCCAGTGAAAGGATCAGTTTCAAACAAAACCAAAGGAACTTCTGCATATACAACTTAGTCAAAATGGAAAAAAAAAATCAGTAGACTCTACACAAGGCTGAAGGTATTGTGAATTAGAACAAAAAATCTTACCAAATTCTGTTAAACACCAAGATCCCAGCAGTAGCTGAGAAAGTCTGGGTTGCAAGCTACTGAAGAACAGAACATTACACTGAGGAAATGATATTATATACTTGTCCTATGGCTGCTTACTTTCACCTGCCTCCATTAAGGGCCACTGCTGGACTACCAGTCGAGGACACTGAGCTTAGCAGGACTTTTTCCTGACCCAGTATGTAAGTCTTAGGTGATTCAAGGAGCTTGCAAAACTTACCCTAAGATGTGAGGAGTACCCATCTATCCTTTCATACCACAACACCCCAACCTTTCTTCTCTAACAAATTCCTATCACTTCAAGTTCATTTCTCACCAGAAATTGCAACAGTATCATTGACATGGAGGAAATTTTACTTTCTCTACCACCTCTTGAACCTCAAAGCCCACTCAGGAAGCCTCTCATAAGTCATCTCAAGAGACAATAACAAAAAATCAGTCACAAGGGCCAGTCTTCTTTGAATAGATGAGCACATTAATTTCCCTGTAATATACATCTTTGTAGTGGCTCACTAAGTAGTTCATTACATTAATAAGAAACCAGGGTAGATCCAGTAAGATTGGTCCTACTGTGAGACTGCCTTTAGCAGGTATGTGCATTACATCTTGGGGCTGGGGAGGGCAATGACTCATTTACTGGCAAAGTGCTACAAAAACATCACCTGGCTGTTCTAGGCACACTGTGGAAAGACAAAGCACTAGCAAGTTTTGAACACAACTGCCCTGTACAATTACTGTGGTAGTGGCAAGTCACTAGATTTGTCTTTTGAGGCAGCCAACATCATAATACTCTTGAGGTACTGAGTGCACTGGGGGGGACTCTGCTTACATGTGCATGATACAAGATTTAAACTAGTGACAAATACTTGAGATGACTGGAGTTGACAGACAAGCCTTGAATAAATCCACTTGAGACTTCCTGGGGATGGAAAAATCTGATTCTTTAACACACATGAGAATGCATGTGTTTGAAGTGCTGGGAAATTATAAAATTCAGCCAAAATTTACTCTGCATGATACAGCTAACTGCTTCTGCTTAATAAAGACCACTCTGACACATTTGCTTTGAAATAGTTATTACAACTTTATACTGATCCTAGCAGAAACTTTTCACTGGCCTCTGCAGAAAACTCACGTGCTTTAAGCTTCTGCTTTTGTTTCCTGAGAGTGGAAGTCTCAAACCACTGCTGTTTAAAAGGATGATATCATTGTGCCTGACAGAAAATGCTCTCAAAAGAGCAAGGAAAGCCACAAGTTCAGTTGCAGAATGTATTTACATTAGGAGACCTTTTCTAGAAGCAATTTTTCAACTGTAATGCATTTATTATCTAATGCTTAGTTCATGCTAACCATTTGACAAAATACCACACATATTATGGAGGGAGAAAAAACAATTGGATTTTCACGTGCTCACCCACACTCCTTCTAGAACCAGTGCAGTACACAAGGCACAGTATATTTATGGCTTATTACAGATCCATACCGCTGGAAGCAAGTGTGGCAAAGCCCTTCTTAGGCAGTGCTGGCTAAGAGATGAAATCCCCCAGGACCAATCTGAATCATCATTTAACCTTTGCTCCACCAAATCACATTCAAAACTGGGGAGATTTGCAGAGGGAAATACAAACAGGTATTTCTACGACAGAAGACAGAAGTGTCGCACTGAACTGTGTTGTGATGGGTGGGAGCTTACTGCCATTGCTCTTGTTAGCCTCTCCCAAACTGTGTAGTTCCTCCATGAGACAATTGCTGGCCTGCCACTGGGAGAAAGCCAGGAAGGAAATTTGCATCCATACAACCAGATGTACTGCTTCACTGTTGTTCTCAAACCAGCTTCTCTTGCTCCAGTCTCACTCATTACACCCAGTGCAAGGGAAGCCTCAAGAAGAGGTGTTCACACGGAGCTTGTACAACATGTCTTGTGTCCCATAGTACAGTTGGGTCAAAAGGCTTCAGAGAATGGATACAGTTTAAGACATGGGTCATGGAAAAGGGAATTTGACTTTCTGAAACACTCGTTTCTTCTAGTGGAGTGAATGCTTAGAGAAGAAGGAAAGCTGATCCTCTGCCTTGGTGCCCTGTGATCACTCCCAGATATTCTGCTGGGTTTTGATCTAAACAGCCTGCCTCAAATAGGTTCTTACACGAAAAACAAAAAGGAGACACACTAAAACCTCCCTACCACACCTCTATGTGCTTGGCTCTGTTTTCTCATCCTACAGAACAGGCTAAATTGAAGTAGTACAAAAGATCAGTGACAGAGCTAGAAGTCCTAGTGTGAAATTTTAATTAGAAGTTCTTGCCTTAAGTGTACCACTGCCCTCTGGGCAACACTCAAGGTGTTCTGGATAGAATGAAGGAGCAGATATGTAAAGTGTTTACTCCTTGCCTTTCTTTTTAAAAAAACAACTTAGTGCTGTGACATTTAGAGCTCATGCATTTCATCATGCACATTCAATTTCTTTTTTAAAACCTTGATCTGTCCATAATTTGCTAGTAATTACTGCATTTTTGAGAGCTACCTAGGACACTTAGTTTCCCTGAGGCTGCAAAAGCACACACACTTTAAAACAGCAGAAGTGAGAATTATCATCAGGGTCTCAGCCCACGCACATACTCCCTGATCACTGGGCTCTCAATCTTGCACCCTCCCCTTCACGTTCCAGCATGAATGTTTGTGTAAGCACACAATCAGGTCAGTCACTTTTAATCCGGATCAATTCTGTGACGAAATTTACTGCATCATCTTGCAGAGGGAATAACAAACAGGCATGCACAGGGACAAAAACAAGCAGGAGGATGTCAGCCTAAATCATCTGCATTATGATAGTTCAAGAAACCACTTTACTAGATATCAGAGTGGCACAAATTCCTGGTTTACTACTCAAGCCCTTAGTGTTGAATTTACAGCATTCTTGCACACAGTTGCAAGCCCTTGTATTAGCCTACATGTACTGAGGTTTTGCCTATCCATAACTCACAAAGCAGTGCAACCAGTAAAGCCCAGGTCCCACTACACAAGATGAAAACCTGTCTCCAAATTGCTGTTGCACCTTCATTTGACTTGGCCCTTACTTTGCTTACTGAAATGCCTTGCTGTGAAGTACATCAAAAGGATGAAGCAAAAAAATAAAAATTAATCTCTGGACAAATTGTTGGCATTGGTTTACAGACTCTCTAGTGACACAGAGCATGCTATCTTCAGTGTGTATGTCCAAGATTTGACACACAGTGCCTTCAATAAGCTGTGTCAAAAGCCTCCTTTGTTCCCAAGCAGAAAGTTCCCTCTTTGTTCAAAGATGTTACTGTAGGTCATGGTACTTTTTGGCCTTTGAAGACACTAAGTTTCAAGCATGTTGCTTGTGATCCTACAGTTAATTTATCCATTTTGCCTGGCCACACTGAAGACAGTTAGTTTTTGTTTCACTCACTGACGCATTACAGCAGTTTAACTGCTGTAGAGGGTACGCTATGACACTTTCCTGTGGAAAACTAAGGACCTTTACCAGACAATAATACCCAGCAGGTTTAGAACTGCTGGCTTCTGGACTAGAGCTTTTTTCCCTTTGAAGACAAGATCATGAGCCAGCCTTTCAAAAGCCCCCCAAAACTGCACATCTTAAATCTATATTGCTGTTGCCAAGAGTCAGAGTGGCTTATGACTCTTTCACCAACAAACAATATAGACCTAACCATACAGACACACTCAGTACCTGCTCCTGCCAGCTAAGCTGTACAAGCTTCCATAAATAAGAAAAGCAAGACTGAGATTTCACACGGTCCAGAAAACCAGTTCTGAGTGATATAATAGCTCGCTATTTTCATCCCCTTCAGACTCCAAAATTCTACCATCTTTGGATGGTTTAAAGTAAAATATGTATACATGTGCACATACACACACGACTGAAGACAAGAAGCTAGTTATAGCCATTCCTGTCCAAACAGCCCATCTTTGATACAATTTTAGTCCTGTTACCTCATCTCTTAATGCTTATGGGTGTCTTGCTCTTCCAGCAGGGAAAAGAAAATGCAGATGGAAAAAACATGGAAAACAGAAAATGAGCTGTGGAGAAGTCACTGACCACTATGTGCTGTGCAGGAGAGTAATATGATTTCAGTACTTAATAATAACCCTCTTTGACTGGGGACATGGCCAAGCTAGTGACATACAACTTTCAGTCCTGAAAGGCTCATCAAATCTGAAAACTCACACAGCAGACAATAGAATATTTGTTTTAGTGGGTAACAGAGTGGATTCTGTGGTTCTTCCTTTCCTTTCACTCTACTGTTATTTCCAACACTGAATTCCTCAAACTTCTATATTTTAACAGATATTGCAGACCTGTAGCAAAGCATCACTGGGTTTTCCTAGATCCAAGTCTGCTCCAGGCTCCAATCACCCTGTAAATAACGTATTTTCTTGAAGTTCAATGAATTCTTCATCCAATACCCATTCAGTTGGTCAATTTTTGAAACAGGACTTTAAAATGTGACTGTACTTTGAATGAATTAAACCTGCTTAAAGTTTGTGGCTTGTCAGTGGCCAGAAACTCCTGCACTCAGTGGCCTCATGCTAAAGGCAGAGGGCAATGGTGTTAGCATCCAGCACAAGTCAGTCTAATATCTGGGCTGATTCCAGCCAAGATACAACATCTGACTAAAACACAGGGACAACCAAGAGCCTGTTTGTTACTATGCAGCATAAAAGACTTTCCTCTTGACAAATCAACCTGCAAACCACATACATTTATGCTCTGCAAGTAGCAGACTGAACAGGAAGGGTAAGCATGACAGGAAGAAGCAATGTTGTTTGTGCTCCCGTGACAAAGACTATCTTTCTTCTTTTTTACTGTCTATGAGCAGTTCACTCCAGAAATGCAGGGATGAGTTCCTAGACTGAAAGCCCTGAAAAGTGTCAGTGTGTCAATGACACTCTCACAGGTGGGACCAGTGAACTCACCTGAAGAGGCTTCAAAGGATTCAGGTTAGCACGGAAGGCTTGCTCGGCTGCATGGAGTTTTTCCTTTGACAAGGTGCAAATGAAGGCCTCAGAGTCCATGGCCGCCATCTGATTTTGGGTTGCAAGAAATTCAGATGGTGTTGAGCTATTGCAGAGATCTCGTAGTCTCATTCGATAACCAGACACAATGACCTGGAAAAGTGGGGAAAGCATGTAAGTCTCCCTTCATCTAAGACCCCAACCAAAAAACTGGCTATTGCCTAGACAAAGCAAACCATTTGTTAACATTTCCAGATAGAGGTGAGAGGGCATTCTTCTCTACAGGTTGAGCAGCCCTGACTCATATGCAACTCAGTTCCAAGAAATACGTTTCCCTGCTGAGAACATGGTAGAGAAGTCCTGGGGGAGGCAGGTCTCTCTTCACTTCTCCACAAATATGCACAAAGCAGCAGTGATCCTGTCCTCCACAGCATCCATTTCCTCCAGCCAAGGGTACATGCATTGCCTAACATTCAGTCTTCTGGGAACTGAGCCACAGAGACAAAAACAAGGCTTGTGACTTGTGACCAGACACAAGTCTGGCAAATCTATGTGAAGGGCAAAAGACCTATGTCCCAAACTCCTTAGGCATATTTTCCAGCCACATTTTCTGTGCAGTTCTGAATCAGAATCATCTCCCTTAACTCGCAAGTGTCTACTCACTAACTGCTGAGACAAACGTTTTGTGGTGTTTTTGAGCAGATAATGTATCAGCAGAAAAAAGTTATCTTACTGGCCACAAGAAATGAGATAAGATCCTAGAGTCTTCCTTCACAGGCATATTTTACTTAATGTAATGGTTGGCTTGTCAGTGTTTCCTAATTCACAAGCAATCCCCTTATTAACAATTAAGAAATTGTTAAAATCCCTCTGAGTTAACCACCAGACCCCTTTAGACCTGATAGCCTAGATTCTTTTAATAAAGTCAGTTACCGACTTCAGGTCTGCTGAACAACAAAGTATATGTCAAAAAGCTGCACATTTCATAAAGGTGATAAATAAGGAAAATCCAGAGTCTACTGCTGGAAAGAAATTTTTGTTTGCCTCGGGGCTAGACAGATGGAACAATTTTACTGTAAATGCACAGGTAACAACAGTCATAGACTTAATGTCTTCTTTCTGTTCTTTTGTAATACCCAGTGTGCATTGCCCAACTTCCAACAACAACTAAAGAGGATTGATCTACATTCCAGAAGAGTTAACAGCTCCTGAACGAGGCTGGGAAGTCTAAAATTTGTCATCTGCCAAAACCAAAGGCGTATCCACAATCTGGGGAGAAAAACTATTATATTCAGAAAACAAGCAAATGCAACTGACAGGAGAGAGAAGAGATTTTTAATGCAATACTCATGCAAACCTTTAACTCTGGTCCGTATCCATATGCCAAAAATAGGATCTTTCAATGCTGCACACTCAGCAGAATAGCTCTCACACCTAAAAGGCTGGCCTTTTGAAAAATTTGGGCGCCTTTTTTTTTTTTTTGACAGCAGAGATACTAATACCAGTGTTATAGGCATGCTGAAAAGGAGATATTCATGGGGCACTGAAATAACACTCCTGAGAGACCTGGAATGAGCCTAAACCAACTTCTCTGGGTGGACATACAGAAAAACCAGTGTCTCCCAGTGCCTCAGTGTTCACTCACAAAAAGTGAAGGTGACCAACCCTTCCACCATCCCAAAAATGCCCACCTTTTTCAGTCAGATTTCTAACTCTTTTGGAGAGAAGCTGCCCTTTCCAAGCATTGAGGTCCATAGCATGAGACCTTAGAACAAATCTGCCTATCCACCCCAAACTAAAACACCCAGTCCCACCAAGGCAGCAAGTTCTCTAACCATTTGCAGTCATCTGAACCCATGGTGTCTTCAGCAGGCAAAAATACATCCTAAATGACAAGTTAAGTCCTCCAAGGACTCTCAAAATTCCAGACTCATGCCTGAAAGTAGTCACAGGTAACTGTTTTGTGTTTACAGGTCACATCATTCTCTCCTTGGGACTTTTCCTGCCTCACGAAACAGGGAGATTTGTTCCAAGCAGAATATGCGCTGGCCATTACTATTTACTCCTCACTGCTATTCAATGCATGACTCTGCAGCCTCGGCCCAGGACCTCATTATGCCTTCAATTTTTCAGAGGGATAGGACCTGCTCCTGCCTCCAAGCCACATAAGAGCTGTCTGGCCACACCTGGACAAGAGCAGCATACCAGACTTGATTACACAGCTGCCTGCCCACTGCTGACCCAGGAATGTTCCGAATCCCACACCCTTCTGAGCACACCTGCCATGACTGGAAAAACACATGGTTGAGCCAGTCTGCCCCAGGAAGGAATATGATCATCAATACAAGGCTTTGGTCACTTTTATCTATTTGCACTTATCTCAGTATGCTGGATACACAACTCTGCTGGGCACTGGAGTACTGTCAGTACTTACAGTAACAGCAGTGAGCAAACTCATCTCCTTGGTGACTTCACTTCCTTACTTGCTTTCATATTGTAACTTCTGGCCTTGTTGAACAGCCTCAGGACACCAACAGACTGCAGAAGGCAGCTGTATTTGCTGTGAAAGGTTTGCGTACTCTGGATCGACCCTTCTACTACATGACTTCCAAATGAAGCTGTGACCCACTCATTCAGAGACCTAACAAATACTGCCTATTAATAGTGAAGTCACTAGTCAGCTCAGCAGTGAGGTCAGATCTCCAACCCAGATCTCTAGCAAAATCAAAGAAGTCCGTTTTGTGAGTCAGATAAAGTCATTCTGCAGAAGGAGAGAGGTCTGCATCTCTAGTTACCATCTGCGTAACAAAAATGCTCGAAGAAAATTTGTTGGGCCACTGTTCTGCTCTCCAGCTTAGTGTCCTTTTGCTCAGATTAGCTTTTCCTGCCATCCCTGAGCACAAAATGCTGTTATGACTTAACAGTGTCACTCCCTGTGCCCTAGTAGAATCAGCTCAAGAATTACATGAACAAGAACACAGCTTGAAGCATTCAGGGAAGAACTAGCTGACTCCTTCACTGCCTTTCAGACACATTATATAGCTAAAAGCTAAGCTTTCTTTCACTTTCCATTGCCGTATACAACCAATACAGGATGGCAGTCACATAATGTAAGGTCAGAGCTATCTTTTTTGCCTGTTTGAAAATCTTTCTGCCTATCCACTAGCTTACGGAGAATTACTAGGTTGCAGTGGCTGCAGTCTTCCTGTTACCCTTCTATAATCATCCATAGCACGATTCTGTCTTAATCTAGGTTGAATTCAGGCAAATTAGTTTCAAGTAAAACAAAACTTGCAGCCTAAAACGGGTAAGAATTTTTTTCCGCTTTTTTTAGTAGAACATATCCTTAACTTGTAGGATAACTTATCAAACTGCACTAAAACAGATGGCTTGATAGAATTCACTGAAGAACAAACCAACGTGTGAAAAGCTGGACAGCATCTGTAACTACAGGAAAACAAAGACTAAAACAACTATTAATCCATTCCACTTCAATGAAAAGATCTGATATGGAGTTGAGGAGCAAAACAGATTTCCTCCTGCTTTTGCATACCACCTTTCGCACTGCTTCAAGAGAACCATGGGTCTTCCTTTGAACTCTGTTCTGACTTCTGTATTAGAAAAGATGCTGGTGGACTAATTCAACAAGCCTAGCAAAATACATGTTACGAGCTCGACAATGGCAGACAGCCATCACAGGACAGAGGCTCTAGCCCACGGTCAGCACTGGCTATGTTGATGACTGCATTCATGGTAACACTCAAACTATCAGGACTCTTGTAATATAGAATATATAATGTATCTGTCTTGAAAAGTTGGTCACAAACCTAAAAGTATTACCTCCTTCTGCTGTACAGGAATGTAATGCAGAGCAAGACATAGAAACCCTGCTCAAGTTCAAGCTCAGCGACTCTAAACAGCAGGAACAGCACTAGCAGCTTAATTAATGTTTTACTTCCATTAAAAAAAAAAGAGGAAGGAAGAAATTCAGTTTAGCCTGAGGGTACTACTTTCTTATGCAGGTGGAAACATCTGCACATGGGTTCCAGTGTCCTTTTACAGCTTAAAATCAAATAAGACAGTAAATTGAGAGCAAGGGGGAAGAGAGAAGCAGAGGATACATTTTCATCTGTGTTTGTACAGCACGTAGCACAAAGGAGTCCAGCACTGTGGATCTTGGCACTATAGCTAAATAAACAATAGACAAGCATTATGTCAGGAGTTGAAACTACTCTTTACCTGCTGGAGGTTGACCCCTGCATCCAGTAGCTCCTCTACTGCAGATGATGGCATGGACACATTATGATGGAGGAAGTCAGAGAATGTCTCATTGTCAATCAGGAAATCCCGAAGTTTCAAGTCTGGAAAGTGACAAAACAAGCAACATTCTGGTCATGGCAAAGCCAAAAGGAAACTCATGTGAGAGCTCTGAACAGGAAAAGCAAAGCTGACAAATGTGGGAGAGGGAATGACACAAACCATAGCACAAAGGGAAAAGAGGAGCTGCTGGTAAAGTGCTCTGAAACTTGGCAGGCTTCAGAAATGTCAATCCATGATGTCTTGGTATCAAAAAAAAAAATGCCAAACCAACAATAAAAAAAAGCAACGCACCTTCAAAAACAACTCCCATTAATATAGCTTCATTATATCTTCAGCTCAATTTGCACATACATACACAGAAGCAAGGCACATCAAGCTTCCTGATCTAGGCTGAAACCTACTACAGCATTAGCACTTAATCCCTGTGTTGTTACTGAACATGGGACTGAGTTGGTGCAAGGACCACCAAGGGATTTACTAGCCTGTAGTTAATTACATTAAAAGCTGACGTACTCTATCATAAATTTCAAAGCCTGACATATGCAGGCACACAGGTACAATACAGAATCCCATGCAGATCTAGAAAACTATCTCAGCTACTTGGAATTAAAAAAAAACATTTGCAGCATTGTTTCCATTTTCTTTCCCAAATGATTCACCTTCTCAAGCCAGTGCTGTTTCAGCTCTTGACTTTAAAACAAATTTGTATCACAGCAGAGAAGAACCACCTGGAAATTATAATCCAAGCACACCAATAAAGTTCACAAAACTGGATCTTAAACTGACTCTNGGAGGTGAGAGAGCAAGTCCTATAGGATTTATGAGGGTGAAGATTTCCAGACTGAGCTAAAACAACCAGCTAGGTGTCACGCTGTATCTTCTACTCTAGGAAGAGAGGACGCCACAACCCAAAGTGTGGAAAACGACGAGCTCTAATGAAGAAGAAGAAGAAGAAGAAGAAGAAGAAGAAGATGGAAGAACCAGGAGTTTGTACCTTCCCGCCTCCTATAGGGGACAGCTGTAACAACCTTTTCCGCCGCCTCTTTTACGGGTGGGGGGTTTTTTGGGTTTTTTTTTGGTTGGTTTTGGTTTTTTAGGGGGTGGGTTTGGCTTAGCTTGGGCAGGTGATACTGTCAAGAATGCCCACCCGCCAGGAAAAGGCACGGCGTGCACTCAGGGCGCCACCGGAGGTAGCAGAGAGGCCAGTGGTCCGGGTGCCACTTCTGCTTCCCTGCCCGATCCTGGCAAAGGAGCCGGCAAGGGGAGGAACCACGCGCTCTGCTCTTGCGGCACGAAGTACATGGGGTTACTGACGGTCATTGCTCCCTCATCTACATATCGAGTTACAAATTCCCCGTTGCCTTTTTGTTCCACGCGAAAAAGTAAATCACCCGCCTCTGCTAAGGCACCGCGGAGGTTACTCTGGGGCGAAGGCTTCTCCCTCGCCCTCCTCTCTCCCACGCAGCAGGACCACTCATGAATATGCAGGTTTTGAGCACACCGTGCAAACGTCCCACTGAACCCCTTCACCAAAATCAACCATCACCCCCACTCTGCCCGGGGAAAGGCTGGGAAAAGATCTGGCTCCTGTAATAACATAAAAACGTCCTTTTCTTTCCGGCAGAGGCTAAAGCACCCTGCTTCACCGCAAATGAAGGAAAAATTTCCCCCACCCCGATTCCTTGGTTACTTCCTAAATGTGCCAAACTCCCTAAACACTTCTGCAGCTTGTTTATTTTTTGGTGAGATCATCAACTGCTCAGAAACTCAGATGGACAAAGGGGTGGCTGGCTGAAGGCACACTGGCATGCACAGATCAGATGTTTGCAAGCTTTTTCATTGAATCTGTCCCCATTTAAAATATTTTTCAAGTTTCTCTTAAAGGTCCACACCCCTTATTTAAAAAAAAAAAAAAAAAGAAGGTAGCCAAGCAATAATTCTCCAACTTTTCTGTTTCCTCAGTGTTGTGTTGCTTTTGGATTTGGCTAAGCTATTTTGCTTCAGTTTGGAGTGTTTTTGCTGTATGCAAGCGGGATTTTCTTGATTGGGGAGATATTCTATAGGCAATTGCAGGAAAGCAACCTGAACTACACTGAGATTCCTGCTGACCCACCTGTAATCATGAGGGGGAGTAGCAAAGAGCCTCCCATCTTCCATAGCTGTAATTAACAAACCCAGTATTAACAGAGCATTCATGCCCTGCTTTTTTGTTATGTCGAGCATTTTCAGACTTCCTCAGCACCAGAATTTGCTGAAAATCAAAGCTGCCTTCCAAGGAACTCCTACAAACATTTGAAGGAGTTTTCATCATCTCTTGGACTAAAACATGAAGGAAATAGAACATAAAGTTACCAAAACTGTGAGGCAGTGTCTGGCTTCCAGCCAGCTGATCATGAACCTGCTCCAAGACCACACTTGAATGCTCTGTGAGACCAAGGGACTGAATCCCAGCACCATGGTCCTGGCTGCAGTGACCTGAGCAAACATTTTGCCTCACATTTTCTGAGTAACTTGATGGTGTGTCTAAACTTTTAGGGCAGGCAAATATTGCAGTAGCAGGCCCGTGGTGGTAAAATGTGTTCTTCCACTCCAAGTGTTCTCATTATTAGGTAAGCTTGGTATTAACCTTCAAAAGATTTGCCTGCTTCTTTTGTTTCTATTTTTGGAGGGGTTTTTTTAAGTAACGCTCTTGTATTTCCTTAGACCCTGGTGGTCAAGCAGTTGTCTTGGATGGGAATGGCTATTTGCCAGAGGAAACCTTTATTAACTCTTGACTTTTCAAGGTATCCAGAGAAAGAATTTAGACGCATTGCAATGTTCGGTACTTTCCTGCGGTTTCATGTGCAAGCTGTTACGCATGCCTCCAGGATTGAGAGGGATTGCGTAAGACACTGACCCACAGGTCCTGGAAGTAGGACCAGCTGCGGTTGGGGGAGAAAACGCATGCTAAGAAAGGCTGGTTGTTTGCTCAGGTCACTGCAGCCAGGACCATGGTGCTGGGATTCAGTCCCTTGGTCTCACAGAGCATTCAAGTGTGGTCTTGGAGCAGGTTCATGATCAGCTGGCTGGAAGCCAGACACTGCCTCACAGTTTTGGTAACTTATTTCCTCCCTAATGACATAACTTGCATGTCTCCTCTCATGCTTGAGAGTGGCCAAGAGCATTGTTACAGTCAGCTACTGCAAGATGGTAGGCACAGAACACCACCACTGCAGCACCCAGGCAGCACACTGGAGACCAATCTCTCCATGTACATTCTGACATCGACAAGCAGCCTCTGCTTCTCCCTGCCTTCATCTTCAACAGAAAACCAAGGGAGATGCAGTCCCACAGGTTCCCTCACCAACACCACAGGGTACGGCCTCCTGGCTGAAACCATAGGTCCCAGCAAGCAAGGCAAGCATCAGGCGCAAATGCGGAGATAAACTTGAGGTCAGACTGAGCAAACACACTCAAAGACTGTCAGGTCTGATGTGAACTATCTTCCTGATCCAATGGTGGGATAGTCAGCAGAAATAATACCAAGACAGCTTTTCCCCACGGCAGACTACTTTTGCAGTTTCAGTTCTGACACTGAGGGAGCACTAGCAGAGAACTTTGCTTATGAACCATGCAAATAACCCCCAACACCAACAGGTCTCATAGGGCTGAAATGCTCTTGTTCTAACTAGCTGCAGTTTGGGCACAGTATGGCAGTGCAACAGGAGACCACCCCCATCCACATGAAACAAGCAGGAGAGATGTCCATATCCCATGTGGGACAGGGAGCAAGATCCTTCATATGGTCACATAAGGAAGCTTCCAGCACAATTGAGAGCTCCCAGACCTGGAGGTCTTGTGCCTTAACCACAAAACTTCCCTTCCTCTCTGAAGCTGCCAGTCAGGATTAGACAATCACACATGGCAGCATTTCACAGATATTGTCTTCATGAAAGGAACAGCTGTCCTTCATTTCCACAAAGTTCAAACAAACCTTGGGGGCTGCATTTTGGGCATCAAAACCAGAAACTCTTGGATTTTCAGATTGCAGAGCATCTCCTACAGGACGGTGACACTGCATTAAATCTTAAGACTTACATTTTACTGACAGCCTTTTCCAGCACCTTCCTGCTTGGGCACAGTGGAAGGCCAGTCAGTCCTTGCTTGAGAATCAGATCTTTGGGGTTTATTTTTATTGTCACAAAAAAATGTATTCAAAGAGCTCAAGACATTCACACGAATTAGTAAAGGAAAACAACCACTATGCTTGCTATATTATTAAATTGAACATCAAAATAAAAAGATGCATTATAAAAGAACAGCAAATCAGTGCTATGTGGGGTCTCTGTTCCATGCAGACCAGAACTGAACACTGATTGTGTAGTGAAGGAAGTATCTGTGGATCAAAAGCCACAGGTTTTTAGTGTCCTCATTCCAGAAACATATGCCCAGTTACTTTCACAAGCTCAAAAGGTGGCTCAAAGTACAAGAGGAGCCATGGCTGGAAATCAGTTTTAATTTGCTGATCTTACTACAAGAATGACCGTAATAGGTCCCACAGTAAGCAGTGACAATGTCCAACAATACTGGTAAGATCCACAGACAAGAGGAAAAAAAACCAAAAAAACAAAAGCTTCTAGGGACAGGTTACTGAACAAGACTCCTCTCCTCAAACTTCGCTCCCATTCTTTCTTGCTTCACACAGAAGCACAGAGGGCTCATACTTTCCTCCAGAAACTTAATGCTGCAGCATCTTTTAAAATTAAACAATAGGGTGAGAAAAAAGAACCCCACAGAAATTGTGGCTATGTTTTTCATATCCTGAACACCACCTTCTAAAAATAAAAGGCATGCAAGTGGTATTCAACATTATCTCAATCCACTGCAGAGTACAAAGCCCAAAGCCCACCAGGTCTACTGTTAATTTGTGGAGTTTCTGCCCAAAGGGTTTGTGCCCATAATCTACAATGTAACAGGTTTTCAGCCACTTTAACACGGACAAGCTCAGTGAAAACACTGTGACAATCAGATCTACTTCTCAGCTTCACATACCTTGACTCCCTATAAAACACAAATGAAGGAAAGGGGAGAAGCGAGCTTCATGCCTTAAGTTCATTCAGCAGCTAAGAGGAAAGCAGGGCAGTGTGTCTGATCTACAGATGCGACCATGTGCCATCAGGGGATTTCACTCTCTACCGATGAAACATGCAAGACTGAAAACAATTTTCTTATTTTCTTTATATCCATTGCAGCTGGGGAGACTTGCTAGCTTTTGGCTAAGCCTGTATTCATCATCGGCAAGTGTCAAGGCAACAGAGAAGCTCGTATTAAATTCTGACCCTTATTTCTCACCACAGAGACTGCTCATAGGGCAACCCAATCATTTTTGTAACAGCAACTAAGGCTTCACAGCAAGATGAAACAATGAGATAGGATGAGGCATGAGATGCTTTAGCTTCATTCTTTAGAGTCAGCATGTTTCCACAAGTGCCAAAAGGAGACAAAAAAGAGAAGTGGGTTCTCAGCTCAGCACAGTCACAGGCACCTGTCTCCACCAATTAACAGAAGGAGCAAAGCAAGGAAGAATGTCAAGTGAGAAAACAAGGCATTTTCTTCTCCCTGTTCAAAGAGTTCAGATTCACAGTTCCCCACTCAGGTAAAACTGCACTTCTACAGCAAGGGAAGGTCCACCCTGATCACACAGTTGGCTGTCAAGTCTGTGCAAACTGCTCCACAGTGCCCAGGAGTGACTGTAGAACAAGGTCACAAGGCATGCTGGTCACACAAGCCTGCTTCACTGCTTCTTCACTGGTCATACTTCCAGCAACAGGAGATTCGGACAACACAAGGACATGGAGATGCTGAAACTCACACTACAAAGATCCTGGCTAGACACCTACCTTATGTTTCAAGAAACCCTCACATGGTGAGATGACCAGGGCAGATAAATCAAACGCTGCCACAAATTTACCTTGTATACTGGAACTTTGTGTTAATTTTTCATTATGTGGGAAGTATTCCTCTTGAATAGATGACAGGTGCACTTGAACATCTGGACTGATTTTCACACTCATTACCCAGCACTGAGATTTACAGACACAAGGTGTTTGAAGCTACTTCCCATAAAAACAAAAATGGGCTTTCAAATAATTTCAACAGCAGAACCAAAGACTGAGTGACTTGTAAATTGACAATCATCCAGAGTAAACTGATAACCATGCAGAGGAAACAGCAATCTCCTAATGGTGAACCATGTTACTGCACTGTACCCTACTGAACCAATGATCCTGACTGACAATGTGAAAAGCAAACTTTCCACAGTGCTAGGCAAGGCAACAAGTTTTCACCTGCCGTCATTATGCTGCTAACCTCGGACAACACATCCAAAAAGCATGATAAAGTAACATTTTTTAAGGTTTTTAGTATTGGTTTTTTTAAGCAGCTACTATGTTCTAATTATTCTTTCCTTCTAGGGCAGCTTTCCCCTGAGAGGTGAGAATAGCTCTCAGAGCTGCCTGCGTACCCATTCAAGCTGGCAAGAGCTAAAACTCTCCTCTGAAAAAGTTGGACAGCTATACCCCGATTTGCTTACAAGAAATCAAGCAGCTCAGCAGGCCTGTTGTGCAGAATCGACTAGTGTGAAAATACAAGCCTAATTTGCCCACAGTCAAAGTCCTGTTCTTTCTGCAGCCATGGCCTGACCTGTTTTTATGGTAGGCTACAGCTCTCTGCTCTGAGGCCATCTGACATCTAACAGTGCTGCCTCTGCAGACATTAGATAATACCAAAGTGAACACTCCCTTAACCAGAGCCTATCATCTTCATATATTTTCCACGTCACATGGTGATGTGAACAGAGAGGAGGCAGCCTGTCATCCATCTCCAGCAGCCAACATCTCTCCTGAGAGAAAGGGAAATGTGCAACAGGCCCAGGTCTTCCCTCTCATCTTGGGACTGTGACACTGGGACCACCTACACTCCTCTGTAAGTCACTATTTTTGCTTAGAAGAGCTTTAAATATAGTCCAGCACAATTATTCTGTTAGAAAGCACAGCTCTCAGCATGTTCTAATGCACATACACAAACCAGTCCGCAGTCAGCCTTTGCTGGGGATATGCTGACTTCAAGGATGCAGAGCCCATTTAAGCCAGCTGAGATCTCACCTCCGCCCTGAGTGGAAAGCCAGCAGCCACAAAGGCTGTACATCCCTTTGTACAGTTGTAGAAGTCCCAAAAGCCATCAGGCCCTCTTCCTGTATGACACACATGACAAGAGAAAGACTCTGTGTCAGAAAGATGAGACACAAGGCACAGAAGCAAAAGCCTCAGGCTGGTCGCCAGCAGCCCTGCCAGCAAACACAGCCTGCAGAGCTCCTGCCTAAGGAGGGGCACCTCCCTAAGCACCACGTTTGCCACATAACAGATATTCTTGTGGCTCTCTCCACTGCAAAGCAAACTCTGTTATCAACACACACAACTGTGAAATACTGCTTACCAATGAAAAAAACAGGAAAAAGATTATGCAGGCTTCTAGCAGGGCAAAAAATGAAGCAGGCTTAATGGAAACACCCTAAGAATAGTCATTGTATTGCTTTAAGAAGTAAATTCTGAGCAGAGCTCCAAATTGCAGGCATTATAACTGGTTGGAAATTCTCCTGCTAATGTTCACAAAATAAGGACAAACAGCAAATTTCTTAGCCTCTGAACTAGCTTGTCAGTCACAGAGAAGACAGACCACAGATGTGACCAGATACAATACTTCATTATTACAACAAAATTATTTTCAGGAGTGGTAAGCAGAACACATTTAGGGATGGTACAGGCTATGGAGAAGGTCCTCCAAAGGCCAAATCCAGCTAAGGGCAAGATGTGTCCTTCTAAAGAGGCAGATAGTAAGGCTTTGCTGTTAGGATTGGATTTTCACTGCACTAGGACTATTATGCCCTAGATAATATGCACCTTCTATATCCTTTAAAACATCAACTCAGATAGTAAAATATACTAAAAAACCCCAAACAATATAGAGACTGCAAACCTAATGCCATGGTCACATACCACTATTTCAATGGCAAACATAAGCATACAAGGAATGGCATTATACTATTAAAAATGAGTGGAGCTAAGCAGAAGTTGAAGGAGTAAGCTGTGACCAAGGAAGACTCTGTTCAGAATTCCCCGTGCTTGAGAAAGTCACCTTAAATTTAGTGGAAATTCAAATCACAGGAAAAAGCAGGGCTGGACATTTTAATCAAATGACCGTTACTAACAGCAGAAGTGTTTTCACAAGCTGGCTATGTAAGCATGCATCTGTGAGACTGCTGGTTCAAATACAAACGGAAGACACTTATATGACAACCATTCTGAATCCCCAAAACAAGCAGGCAGAAGAAAACCAGCAGTATCCTCCTTCTTGAAACTAATCACAGCACCCCCTATCCATTTTGAAGAGCTTCCCCCATGAAACTGGCAGGAGTAAAGATGAACCTTAAGCAAAATGGCAGGCAGAGTTTTCCAAGATCAAAGTACTTTGACTGTCCTGCAGTTGTGTTTGTTCCTCCTTACGCAGAAAGGCTGATGAGAAGTTACCCCTCCCTGGGGTGTGAAGACTCATCCTGCCAGATATCCGTTCCTCTCGCTTGTTGCAAATTCAGGGAACCTGACTGACACCTGACTTATTCTAAAGTTTAGCAAGATACCAAGTCTGCAGTCAGCAGATCATAGTGGCTTTTGCTTTTCCTACATGCAGGAAGATCTGTCACTTCTGAATTTAATGCCACATCCTAATGCTCCTTATCTAGCACACTGCAGCATAAGCCACCTCCAGTACAAAGAGTAAAACGAATCAAAAATGCTAAAGATTAACAACAATAAGCCAATTATTATACTGCACTTAGTTTAACCAGAAACACTTCCACTGTCTATTTGTCTACTTCCACTGAAAATGATATATGATATGAAAACACATCTACATTTGGATTACTTCAACCTCCCATGATTGCTCCCTATATTTCAGTTCAGTTGGTCACTGCAAAGTTAACCTTTTGGACAGTTGTTTGAGTTTGCTTTTGAGTCTCAAGTCCAATGGAAGGGAATAAAACCCTCAAGCGTCAGCACTAAAGAAAAGATTATGTTTTCTATGCCTAGGTTAGGGCAACCTTTGCAACCATTCAACCCCTTCACTACTATAAATCAGACCATTGAGCAACAGCACTTCAAAATAGTTGAAGAACTTTCTCAATCTTTGGGAAAGACTCAAAAACAGATGCTTAACAGATAAGGATTGCCCAAATTCACACAAAGTCTTGTCTGGAAATCACGTCTCTCATATTCTAAGTGTGATACTACACTACAATCAAGATGCTCCCAACAGACCCTGCCTTGGTAGTTTCAGGAGCTCATCCTTCAGGCTGGTTTTCTTCTGGACTGTCAGTATACCAACCATTCCCTTCCTTTAATACTGACATAACTTGCTGGCTGAAAATACACCTTGGAGCATTTCCACCACTCTCCTTTACATAGAGGACTGGATTACTTTTAGGCACAGAGAAGAGCAGTACCTCCTGGGACTTTAGGAACCTGATTCTGTGTACCAGAGTCACAAAGCAGTGCAATTACTTGAAGAAAATTGAGTGTGTACTGTTGGAGAACTTGTCTGCATTATTTCTATGGATACACTGCTAAAATTCTTTGCACTTTAAAGTATTAGCAGAGATAACACGAAAAAAGGAAAAAGACCAGGTAGATGAAGATGCTTGTGGTCTTAAATGGCTACTTCATTGTCTCAATTTGTGTTCTCTGGCTTTACAGCACACTGTTCCCCACCTGCTAGGCAGCAGGCACATGAACAGAGCAGGGTAATAACATAGGTGATGGCTGCTCGCCATGCTGTCACACAGTCGTGCCCTTGCTACAATGAAAATTGTTGGGACAACGCACTTTCATGCCCACATTTTTTCTCAAGTGGAAAAAACACTTTTTTTTCTTTCTCCCTACTGTTCTGACGCAGCATTTTGTTGGGTAGGCAGCAGCTGCTGCTTTCCTAAGGAGCTGGTTGGCACAAGCCAGAACAGGCACTCAGACTTGAGATACTGCTATCTTTGCAGTAAGCTGTCTTTGTCCCATCAGCTGATCTCCTTCTGGCACATACGTATGCTCTGTCAGCCTCAGATATGGTCCAGTTATGTTTCAGCTGCACTTGTTAGAACAGAGAAAAAAAGAGCTATATCCTGAAATATAATAGTTTATGTTTATTAAATTCTCACTGTGATCACATAAGCCTTCTGACAAAGTCAAGCAAAAATACACTTAAATACTAATTCAGGTAGTATGTGCCTCTAAAAATATATGTTTAGAAGAACAGAAAGGTTCAGGGAGTGGGAAAAAAAGCCACCACAACACACCAAAACTCACAGGTCTTATTTTAAATCCTTTAAATGGGTCTTTTATTGCACCGTCCTTAAAACTAAAGCTAAATTAGAAAGGGAAGGAAACTCTGGCTGTTTATGGAGGATGTGTGTCACAGAACATACTGAATCTCCCCCACACAGAGCACACAGAGTGCTGCCAGGTCAGCATTAAAAAAGTGCTAGGGCAAGATAGCTAATAGATGAGCTACATTCCACTAAGTTTTCAGAGCTACACCGTTTTTTTTATCAGCTGAGGATTCCTGACATACAGGCCTAAGCAATACGCACGCAGACTTAACAAACTCTGTTAATTATTAACACTTAGTAAATACATAAGCATATGCATTTTTAAAAAAATTCTGCAGCTGTTGCATTTAATTCAACAGATTTTTCCAGAATTTTGGAAAAACAATATGTGCAAAGAATCAGCATAAAACCTGTAAAGTGAATTGAAAGCATATCTCAGAGACAACTACTACCCAATAAAAGACAACAGCAAAAAACCCTCTAGGGCTGGGAGAAGAATGTTGCAGTTTATTTAAGCTGCAAAGAAATTCAGCAACAGGTGGCAGAATATTTTGCTTGATTTTCATCAGGATCCTGGTATTAGCACTCATTTTTTTAATGACCAAAAATATTTAAATAGAACATGAAAGATTGCCTACAAAAACTGAACTGACATGGAATTTCCAAAAATTCGGTCAAGTAGTGCTCTATCCTCTTGCCTGTGTAAAAATGAACTTGATTCAGCATCAACAATATTTTGAAGCCATCAGCTTTTATTGCATCCTTGCATTGAAAGCTGCCACATCCTACTGTGCTTCAGAATGAGGTCTCCAGTTTCTTGGCAGCTGTTTATTTATTTAGCTCACAGGAATGCCGTAAAAATTAGGTAATAAAGTGTTTGCAATGCATGCTGAAGATAAAATGTATTATTACTAGAGACGGCTTCAAAGCTGAATATTAACTTGAGAGATATGGGAGGTCAGATCCAAATTAGGCACTCTGGCCTCCGTACCAATCAAACACAGAAGTGAACAAGGCTTTTTCCAAATGGGGCAATTTCATAATCTCCACTCTCATGAGAGCTCAGGCCCATGGAAATCCCCTGAGAAAGCTGAACTTTTCATCAGATAAGTGTTACAAATTTGCTAGGGGACTACTAACACTAAGCTCAATGTGAAAAGTCTTTATCCTGGTGTCTCAACCAACCTCAGACTGTAGCTTAAATAAACCAAATGCAATCTTCCACAAATCAGGCAATTTTTTGAGATTCTGAGATTAGAACCCAATGAGAACAACTGCAGAATTTGCTCGAGTGGAAAACACAGAAAATAAATGCAAATTGAAGCTAACACAGCATAAGCTTTAGTGACATAGTCCTGAATTAGCAAATTGTACTGACAAGGCCGCATACAGAAAGAGGGAGATAACAACAAAGTGTGAGAGGTGTAATTGTTCACTTAACACTCTCCACTCTATTCACCGGTTTAAAATAAAAGTCAGTGTTGACAGATGAGGCTAAAGACTAACAAAAACAGCCAGAATTTTTTAATAAGGTCCTGCTTCTGCAGTACATACTAATATTAATTCCTCACAAGCACAGTAAGCAATTCTTGTTTTCTTTATCATTGTGCCTTTATCTAGACAAATTAAGAAAGATAAAGGCAGTGTCCTTAAGGTATGGCAATTTGGTTATCTGTTGGAATAGCTCTGTTGCTAATTATAATGATGGGCACTGTTGACTCCTGTATGTGCAGTCAAACCATGAACTGGCACTGTCAAATTAGCTGGTTCTAAAGTAACCATATTGCCAGTGCAGCCTTGTGTTGACAAGCTTGCAATTCCCCTTGTGTGCTTTTAACAGAGTTCACACAATCTTCTGTGATAAGATTCTCAGAAAAGTTTTTATCAAGCTCCTGTCACCTAGTGTAGTGCAGACACTACAGCAAGGCCAGATTTAACATAACACTGCTTGTGATTTTTTAATTCCCCATTCAAAGAGATTTCAGTCTTGCCTCCTCACATCCATACACATCTACCTAGAATTCAATCTGGCATAATTCCAAACTTCTCTCTTCAAAGGCATCTCAGTAGAAAGGAAGTTTAGATCAAAAGCATGAACCAAAACAGGACCAAAAGCCCAGTTCTATAGAATCAGAATACAGCAATACACATCATGCTATATGTGTTTACCCATCTCAACCTCTAAGTAAAGTCATGCAGTAACAACTGTTCACAAACAGTTCCATGGAAAACAAGCATGATTCTCCTGGGAACAGATTTTATGGTACAGCAGACCTTTGTACCGTAACCTCTATCAAGGTACTTTTATTAGTTTAATCACATCTTTGGCTTCCAAATAATAAGGAAAGCAGAAGCAGTCTCTAATCAAAGTGGTAATTACATATGCAGTTATATTATTGTTATAGCATGCTATTTTCTGAATTACGCAAATATCATGCCACCTTACTAATTAAAGCTACATACCTAACTGCCGAACAAAAAACCTGGGAGCAGCACTGCCATATTTTCTACCTTTGCAAATTTCTTGACTGTGAGTCTCCCAGTTTCAGTTTTGGACAGAAAAAACAACAGACCCATTGGATTCACACAGAGACTTTGATCACTACCTGTAGTAAGGGACTTGAAGTGCCCTTCTAAGAATTTTCTGGAAAGGCTTTTCCAGAATATCTGCAGCTGCCTGAACAATTTCCATTTACTTAAAAAAAAAATCTAAGGACATTCATGTCTGTGCCTCTTCAGCAACACAAAGACTTGAAGAAAAAAATTAATTAAGCAAATGCAGGAAAACTGCCATATGTACCTGAATCTCCTGCCCAATCAACACAGCACACTGCAAAACCCTTTGTACAATCCAAGTACCCAGTACCAGCCACTTCTTCCGCTTGCTCATCACGACAACCTGCATCTGACCACAGCAGAAATCACAGTCATTCCCACACAGTGCTGGGCTCCCCTTCCTGGATGGGTGCCTTTGGCTGGGAAGCAGCAGCAGCCAGGAATGCCCCGGGGAGTTCTGTTGAGTGCTAGTACAAAGTAACTGCTACTGAAAACACAAAGGTAAAGGAGCCTTCCCAGTAAGTCAAGATCTCTCTACAGATAACACAGGGCAGTAATTTTGGCAACACATTTCCCCTGGTCTAAAGGAAAGGCAAGGACCTGCACGTCAATATGGAGCACAGTATCAGAGAACCCAGCTGTACATTTATGTGCAGCAAACAGGAATGCCCCCGTTACAGCTGGTGTTTGCAGGTGTTTCTGGGGGTGAAGGCCACCTGGACATATGGTTTGCTAGTCTTCATTCTAGCCCAGCTGGTTTTTGCTAGGATTCTTCCCAAAGGAAGTCAGGGAGGAGACCAGTTTAATTAGGGAGGCGTAGGCAGGTACAGGAATCAATCTGAATGTTTAGCTTGAGGGCGTGGGGTCAATTTCGTTAGGGAGAAGACACCGAGGAGGGAGTTAGCCATCACCTTAATGTCACCTAGTAATGTACAACATTCTGTTTCCCTGAGCACTGTGTAATCATACAGTAACACACAAGCCACCAGAAAGCCTCTCCCAAGGCTGTTCTTTAGCCCAAGCCCTTTACCACCCTTTACCTGTTAAATAAAAGAGGCACTAATAGCACTGACCAGACAGCTTGCACACTCCTTCAGTCTCAACATCTGTCTGTGCAGCAGGGTGCAACAGCAGCAAAGAATGCCACCCACTTCATGTTTTTCCTCTACCATGAGCAACACTAATCCAGCAAACAACCGGGCCAGGCAGGGCACGTGTGGAATAATAGCCTGAGATCTGATGCAATTTCTTAGGCGATGTTTGTTTCCCTCTGTCTATTTCATTGCTCCATTTTTGTTTAGTTGGGTTGGCTTCAAGAAAAATAGAAACATGCCCTGTGGGAGCACTGGAAACAAAGAGCAATGCAGCAAATACCAGCCAGGCTGGCCTATGTGTGCAACTGTTAGCAACAACCAAAGAAGGCAGCTTTAATTATACCTGTTGATTTATTACCCTGTGGCATTGCAGAACAAAGTATTTCGGAGTCTTGTAGACAGAAGGAAGAAATAAAAAAAAGTGTGCCTCAGAGTCAACAGCAAGCTGTATCTCCATCTTTCAAACAGAAGAAAAGCTTATTTCTTGCAAACACTTAATCTGATAAAAGGGCACTGAGGCCAGGTGCAAATTCAGCACCTGCAAGCAGCAATCCAAACCTACCACAGCTGGCAATCCCAGCAGCCCTGTCATGCTCTTGAAAGTGCCATAACCAAGGACTTTGACTCTGTTCTGATTTCCACTCTGCCTTATCATGAGTGTTAAAGACCTTGGTGACATTGCTGGACAGAGATGTAACAAGTGGGACAGAGAGGGCACCTGGCACCTGCCTGCAAAATTGATTATGTTAAGGTATGTGTGTGCCTGCATGTAGATTTCACTGCTCGGAACTTGCTGCACGCAGCCATCCAACAGCAGCACCCACAGAATGTGACAGCTGCATGTGCTGAACTCCCTCACACCACCAGTTAGTACTTTATCCTGGCCAAAAAAGGTGCTATATGAAGCAACACTGGACAGTTCCCTACTGATAACACCTTCCTCTCCAGCAGAGAGCCCTTCTCTGCTGTTCCTCCTCAAACTCCTGCACAAACAGCCTCATTATGAGAAATTATCTCTCACCTCATCAAGAAATGCCTAAGATACAAAACCTGTTGGAATGAGTGCATAGCACGGCCTGAACAAAATCTTAATGTCCTATGTTGTCTTTAATGAAGACACTGATTTGCACATACCTGTGCAAGCAACCCGAACAACCTGCCATCTTAAGCAAGTCTCCCTTCCCCAAGGTTCAGCTCATGCCTAATTTCAGATCAGATGACACTAAGAGTCACACCTTGAACATCAGTTTGTGAGGATTGTTTTAAAGAAGCTTCAAGAGAAAGGCATTTGGCAAATGCTCTCTAAACAGACTCAGACATCAGAAGCCAGATACAGACATGAATGCTCTGCATGATTAGCATTAGTTGCACTTTGTATGCCAGCAATGAGAGCAATCACCTCCTGGAAGCCTGCTTCAAAACCGTCAGGCAGGAGTGAGATGAGTGTGTGAGTGGACAAGGGAGCTGCAGACACCCCAACAGAGCCCACATCACACACCAGGGAGCACACAGCCCCACTGGGAAGCTGCAAAGCTGTGCCTGTCTGCACCACCGATTCACATGGCTTCAGGTCCAGGCCAGAGTCAGAACATACAGGATATCACAATGTCTTCAGTTATTAGCTGATTGGTAATTAGCCCTCCTGCTACTGGAGGAAAAGATGTAAATACAGTGCTTTCTGGTTAGGCAGTGCCCTTACATCTGACATGCACTCCTACAGTCTTCTTAGGTTCCCAGAGTCACTGGAGGAAATGCCCCAGAGTGGAGAGGATTTGCATCTCTCACACCTCATCATCAACAGCAACTGAGGGTTAACCTTCCTTGCACAGGAATCTAAGCACTGCTAAGTATAAATACGTGAGTACTTCTAAGATTAGAGGATGCTGTTTCATGCATGCTGTCAGAGAATGAATCACACAGCCAAGGAGCAGGCAGCAGGGACCACCAAGTTGGAGGCTTCATAAATGAGCATGAGAAGAACAAACAGGCTTTGTTCTCTAAAAGCCTTACCAGCAATGGACATTCTGTCATTCTAATGTCAGAGGCTTGATTTTTTGATTACACATTTAAAATATTTTATTATAGAAATACCATCTGTGATGACTGGTCTGAGTCTCGTTTTTGCAGTCAGCCTGCTAGTCTTTACAGTATAGCGAAACATGAGCCTTCTGACTTTCAACTCGTACAGTACTCCATATGCAAAACACTTCTTGGAATCACTCCTCCCCCTCAAACCTTCCCAGCAGCGAGAGCTTCAGCTTGTGGCTTTGATAGTTTTCTTGCAAATGTCCATGTCTGATATTCACTGCCTATCTCAATACAAAACACCAGTATCTACTCTCTTCGGAAGACTTAACTTGCCAATACTACTACAAGTGTAAAAGTAGTACTACAGAAAGTGTAAAATATTACTAGAATACTACTAAAAGGCTAAAATCCAGTAACAATATCTGTCATTCTGATGGAGAGAGCTTGTTCCCAGCAAACCAAACCAAGCATGTGAAGACATCCATGAAAATATTAAATTTCTCCTTGGGAAATAGTCATCTCATTTTGGCTGTGCTCATTATGTGTCATCTCTGTGCAAACGGTTCATTCTGCATCCTCTGCCCTCTGAAGCTGCTGCAGATTTAAGCAAAAGCATGAGGATGCCACTCACCAGTTCTCTGAGTAAAAAGAAAGGAGGCCTGGTGGTATGGATATTGAGCTCAGCAAGGAGAAGTGTCCTTTGTGTACAAGTATCAACTAATGCTCGGAGTCAGTAGACCACAGTATCATGGGCAGATCTGATCACATCAGGATTCTGCACAGCCCTAGAGAGGAGGGTTAAATATCCAAGACAAATACCTTGCACAGTCCATGTCTGTACATACATTCAGCACATACCTGCCAACCTGTCACTAACAGTACAGATTATTCCAAAGTGACCTGCAATGTACTGAGCAACACAAAAGATGTAAAAAACCCATAGCTTTAAGTGTGCTCAGCACACAACAGACTATGTGACATTCACATCATACCAGGTCAGATATTTTTCTTCCTGAAGCCTGCCTGAGCCATGCTCAAATGAAGAGAACTAGGAAGAACTACAGCTGTGAAACCAAGGACAATTTTCACAAAACACTAAAATACTACCTTCATTCAAAGAGCTCTACATGCTGCATAAGGGCTGTATGTGAAAACACTCAATGGCTGTGCTCCCTTTTCTATTTTGCTGCTGTATTTCTTTCTTTCTTTTCTTTTAAACCATTACTTTCCACCACTTCCACTAGACACATGCAGCACTAACACAGCAGCCAAGATAAAAAAAAAAAATCTTTCAGAGAAGTATATAAAAAAAAAACTTTTACAAGTTGCCATGTCAGAGAGACCTGGCAAGGGATGTGCCGCATTTCCTGAGACTGGACAGAGTTCTTTCATGTCCCAGCTCTGCTGCAAGCTTCCCATGTGATCTCCCACTAGTCACTCATTCATCTGCACGGGACAGGAAGGCACACCATCTTCTCACACAAGCTAAAAATGGGAGGATTCTAATTTTTCATGGCAAATAGGGCCATCTAAGACATCCAGACAAATAATTTTCTTTTGTACCCTGCCATTCAAAATCCTGCCAGACAATATCAGAGAGTGAAGTATACTACACCAAACAATCATACAGAAACAAAAAAACCCCTCCAAAACAAAATGCAAGACGGGAAGTGGATACTTCATTGCCAGAATAACCAGCTTTGAGTTTGTAAACTGGAGGCCAACATCAGCTTTTACCCATCTGTGTTCTTCCAGCACACTTCCTTCTGGAGCTCTGGGAGCTCTGGAGCTGCTAAATTGTAGCTACATTGTGTTCACTGCATGACAAAATATCAAAATAACTAGTGCTTTCCAAAAAGACACACTACTTGGAGTCCTTTGAGAAAACCAGCATTTTGACTAGCTTCGGTGCGCTGAGGATTATAATTTCACATCCAAAACAGCTGCTCTTCTTAGCATTACACACCAGCCCTTTTCTCTTCCACCAAAAAAATTAAAGAGCACACAAAACTCTGACACAGGAGAGGCTTAAGGTGCTTCTGCAGGATTGGAAAAGGTTTGATAAGCCGTAAGTTACCATCAAGCACATTCATATTATGGTACCTTTATGAAATGTACACACAGGCAGAATACCAGATATTGACTCTTTCTATCAGGCTGTTACCTAAGCTAGAGGAATTTCCCAACTTGCGTAGTTTTCCCAGGACCTTCTGGACATCCTTTATACTTGTGTCCTGTTGGCTGTACAACAGTAACCTCTTGGCATCCGAGAACAGGCGGGAAACACTGGGGGAAAACAGAAAAACAAGCAGCAGTCATCAGCTCCGTGAGCCACCATCCACAGATACAGTTTTACATACCAATTCCAAACTTTAATCCCCTTTGGTTATGTCTTTCGAAAAACTCTTTCTTCGGTGACCACCCTGGAACAACCCAAGGAGCCTAATAAAAGATGTCTGCTAATGCAAGGTCAAACTAAGTTGTATTGGGAACATCATGCATTTGAAAGCATTTTTAAGACTAGACGGAGAGGGCTTCCTGCTGCCTATAAACTGCCTCTTCTTAGAAGCACAACAATTTCAGAACGTCCTCACTCCTTCCAAATGCTTCTCCAGATTGCAGACACATTATGCTCTGCATTAAGCCTAACTTTCCTGACAGTACGAATGTAGCAAGTAAGGCAAGGTATAGGGAAGTTGGCCATAAACTGTGCTTTCTGCATCATGTTAGCCAGTAATAAATGATAACTGTCAGCGAGTATCCCCCAAACCTGTTCAACTGCCTCTCAACTCTACACTGTTCAGAGATTCATTAACCAGGGAAAGAGATGCTCTCAAAAAAGAGCATCCTAAAAAGCCTTACCATTTTATGGGCCGAATTCTGAGTCCAGATAAGAGAATGGACTCAATGCTTACCCAGGCAGAGCTTTTCATTCACCAAGAGGTTCAACTGCTTGGACTTGAGGAGTCTGCACACCTACCAGCTGTCTGCTAGCCCCTCTGAACTCGGCAGGTAAAGAATTTGGTACCTCAGAGGTGGCAGAAACCACAAAATCCCCAGTAGTCTAAGGTTTCACAACTAGTCAGTGGCCTCCAAATATCCTTTCCAAATATCCTGACTATCCAAATATCTCTATTTCCCCAAGAACAGAGATGAGGCAAAAGCAGACAGACTCACATGGAGGCATTGAAGTTTCCAACAATACCAGGGGATTCCCCAGGAGTTGGATAGCGGAAACAAGGGTTGTTGGCATTGCAGATGATCCCCTGTATCCATGGCAAGGTTCCTGCTGAAGGCATAGCTTTATTTGGAAAGTGACCTAGAACAGAAACACAGGAGTTAGAAGACAAACACATGACACAAGCCTCTACTACACAGCACTGTATTCGAAGGACAGTGCTAACCCTGCACTGGTTATCACCCCAAAGTGCTTATTAGAGAGCAGAACAACCAACACTAAGAAGGAATGAGCTCGTGTTAGATTCTCCACACTGCTCCTTTCAAATCTTTTTGATGAAGTCTAAGTCTTTCTACTAAAGAACTACTGAAGTCGTAGGCCACAGTTTACATTCTGATTAAGAACAAAGCAGTAACAAAGCACTCATGGCAGATCTCCACCCGTATGTCACTCGAGTACTTGTGAATCGCATACCCTCCACTGACAAGGAAAAACGTCCTCCCTTGTATAATAACCCTGCACCTTAGATGAGCTGTCAGGCTGCTTTCTGCAATGAGCTCACTTCCTCATCCCCACACTAGGGAAGGGATTGTGGAGGAAGGTTATGCCCCTTCCTCCGTATCTCAGAGCTCAAGGCTTTGAGGATCAGATGACCATTGTCCCCTCTGGTGCCCATGTGATCCTTCCAGCATGCCTGCCATCACTCAGCAGGCTGGCTCCTTATCTCCACAACCCCAATGGAAGTATCACTGCCCAAGAAAGAAGTATTATCAAAGCTGCTGAATTACAGCAAGGCTGGTTAATGTAGGTGGCTGAAGGAAGACGGGAATCTTTTCAGCCCTCCCTGGAGAAAGCCAAGGACTCTGTCCAGCAGAAAGGTGAAGGAAATGAAGGTTCATTGTTTCCAGTACCCAGGGAACTCTTGTTCCTAGCTCCCTGTTTAAAATAGAAGAGCTATTTACCTGAGCTCTCTGACTTTTGTTTCATTTTGCTTTTTTGTTCTTCTTGGCTGAGGGGCTTGGCGGGAAGGTGGGGAACGTGGGAGAAGAAAAATGCTAAGACTTTCAAATTATTTTTGTAAAATTTCCCAGAGAATCACCTTCTCTCTCCTCCATGCCTTTTGTTTGACATTGTTAGTAACTTCAAGAAACTATTCAGAGCAACATTGAACAAGGAACGGCACACAAGAGTTGATAACTTTTTACACACAGTGATGCATGTAACAGTTTCTCCAAGAGAAAAGCAGGAATCTGCTGGTTTTAAATCAATGAGTTACACAGAAAACAGTGCAACAGCACAAAATCTCCAATTACACTGCTGCAAACATCCAGCTTTTCAGTAGAGACTAATCTCTTGTTGTCAGATTCTCTCCCTCCTGGTCCCAAAAAAGTGCATTTTGAATACCTTGAAGGGTCACAAAAATAGAAAAGAAAAATTCTACAAGACACAAGTCAGCAATCTGGCTCAACAGCAATCTAAGATGTCTTCTCTGACGGGTCTGGTGAAAGCCACATAACAATCACTTCAAAGTTAATTTTTCCACCATGTTTTCAGAGAGAAGTTCCTCACACTAAGCCAAGCTGTTAGAAATAAGAAACTCTGACAACAGTCCAATCCTTGGTTTTTCTCAAACAGGGACAGAGAACTGAAAATTTTACTTGTTTGTTGAAAAAGACTACTGTTAAAATACTGAGGCTATCTGAAGGCTACGAAGCACTTGCATACAGCTCTGTTACCGCTATCACCAGGCATTACCTACAAGTGATTTCATAACAGCATACAGCACTGCCACTACAGATAACAATCCTACTTCCCTTAAGGCATCCACAGGGTTGCCAAAGAGTTCGCCACGAATCCAAGCCTTTGTTTCTATCTCTGGTCACAGTTCAGAGAAAACTGTTTCACTTTACAACACATCTGCATCTGTCAGCATGAGTGAATGCTCAGTGAAACCAATCCAGACAACACCATTTAGAAACCTGTTCACAGAAGCTTTTTGAAAAATGAAGAGGAGTTAGCCATAAAAGTGAATTATAAAGTTAACAGGTGTCCTATGCTCTATAATTGCTAAGGACAACACAAGAAGGCAGACAGAGCAATAACAGTCAACATAAATGCAAAGGAAAAAGGATTGCAGATGAAAGACTCAAAACTCTGCTTATGACACCAGGGTGGCAGAGCAAATGATTTACAAGAAGGCTACTAACTAGCGAGATCAATCTAAAGCAATTCTATGAAATGACAGCTATTGCTAGGTTTGAGTTTATATACAGCACTGTCACAGCTGAAATGAATTACCACTGAGATTGCTAGTTATTTACAGCAGTGGAGTAGATGACTTATTGCTTCTCTTCAGCTTCATGTCTATATTACAGGTATCTCTCCTAATGTCATTGTAATATTCAGTCAGAAGAGGCAGTTCAAATGCCATGTAAAGTATGAGATTTAATTTAGGGAAGCTTCAACTACCCTGTTGAACCCTGAAGAAAGCGTGTTAGGCAGTACATGGGACCAGCAGAGTCCAAAGTGTAACAGGAAACTGCAAACACTAACACCTCAGCTTTAAAAGATCCTTACCAGCTTGAACACCTAGCAAACAGACCAAAATGCCCCAGCCATTGCAAAGAACCACACGGTAAGTGCTGTAAAAGGTGGTTCTTTCCCCATTTTAAGAAAGAAACATTTCAGAGTGCCCCTTCAGAAACTTGTTTTGCTGACCCTTAAACCTTACCTTGAGGTAATCAGGCTAAGGAAAGATAAACAAAGAGCTCTTCCACAATCAGCTAATTGCAGTATGAAGCTGTCACCAAACACAGTACAACAACAGCATGTTGCTAATAAACAAAGTCATGCTTTCTTAAATCAAATGGCAACAAAAGAAGCCTACAGTCATTTATAAAAAACAAGCTTCCTTTGAAAGAAAAGCAGAAATGTGCCCATTTAGGGTGCAAAGAGGAAAGCAGAGTTGTTTTTCCTCAGCAATGTATGACTGCTGAATCTAATAAGTGCAGAGCTGACACCGTAATGGTTAGAAGGAATAGAATTGCTATTATGCTCTTTTATGTGATACATTAATGCACTTTACTACCTGGAAACAAGATTGCTTTCTTAGAGATCAGAAAACTGCATTCTTTTATGCTAAGTCACACACAGATCAACAACGAGAAACAAGATTTGGGTTCTGTGCAGGTTTTACAGATTTGTCACAGTTGTACAGCAAATTCTCAGGTAATATATTATAAAAAGCAAAAAATGAGAAACAGCAAGAAGAAAGACAGAAACACAGAGTCCTGGAGCAACACCAACAGTAAACTGTCGTTCCTGAGGTGGAAGCAAAGGAGTCATTAAGCCCTCTTGCAGATTTCTGACTGAAGAACCACTGCTCTTTGCATCTTGCCAGCTGCATTATTACCTTCTAACCATGAAACAACAACCATTCTGGGTGCAGCTGCTGTGTTTGGTACTTACATTCATGCTGCTCATAGGGCGGATATGAAAGTCTTACAGAGATCAGGATGAAGAAGATAAACAGAGGCCAGGCAACTTCGATCAGCAGCTGGAACTGGAAACAATAAAGACAAAGTATTAAGACATCATATTCAAAATAAAGGTCAGAACAGAAGTTCCAGGACAATCCACTTGTAAGCCAGAACAGTTTTGTAAGCACTGTCTACTTTGCTTTGCCTACGCATTCCAGGATCAAGAAGTTTGTTCCTCCAGCTTCAGAGGATAATCTGCAAAGAATTACAGTTTTTTCTCATTGATATGTGCCAGTTATTCAACTAAACTGGATGTGCTTAAGGGCTATTTTTGGCTTCTTTTTACGGTTTTCTGTCCCCTGATGGAAAGAAACCTCCCAGTGACTCTTCCTAGCAATGAATTGAATTTTGTATCTCATTTTTTGAGGTAGTGGGGTACTTACACCACACTCTCACAGTAAACCATTGAGCTTCTGCCTTAACACACCAGACATGGAAATTGTGCTAATGCATGCTATGCCAACTGTTTCAATGCTGCAGAAGTATATTCACATCAAGAAAACAGAGCTATTAAGATCATACCTAGTTATTGTTTTGTTCTAATGTACATTTGTTCCTGAAGGTAGGGAGCACCCACTGCTGTAGGTCATCTACAGAAAGGCAGTGAGTATCAGGTAAATAAAGAAAGAACTCAGTTATTTAGAGGGACTAGACAAGAAGAAAAAAGGCCTGCTATTAAATGCACAACATTTCTTAGACAGAGAACTGAAGTGCAGAAAAATTAACTAAGATGTGTCACATCCCACAAAAGCATGCGCACAAAGCATCTCTTCAGCCTAGAGCTTCTGAGACTCATGCTGAAGTTTCCCAGACTTGAGCTTCACTAGCCACGCCCCTACTTTCCCACTCCAGAAAGACTGCCCAAACATGTGTTTTCAGTAAGCCATGAAATAAGGAAAAACTGAAAGCTTCTTATGCTGCTACTCCTTATGCTTTTCAACCATTGGGAGTAGAAAAACAGAGTGTTTTCTTGGTCAGGTAAAGAAAAATCTTTTCCTCTTCTTTCCTGAAAATCTCAGTCTTTTCTAATAAGAGCTCTACATTGTTCTTCTTAAAAGCCAGAACACAAGACCTGCAACCCAATGGGAGACAGAATCTCCCACCCACAAACATGTTTTCCCAGGTTGCATCATTAACAGCTAATACTGGACTCCTAACACTCAGCACAAGGTACTGCATGCAAACTTTGAGGTGAGACTTCTAGGTGACTACTGTACCTCAAAATAAGCTCACACTGTAAAAACAGGGCATTAAAACAAAGGCCACTTGATCCAGCAGAGGAAATTATGTAGGATGGCTTTTCACAGATACCCGTCAGGCTGACATCAAATATCAAATAGCAACCCTACCTGAAAGGCATAAAAATTGAGCATCACAGTCTCCCAGGCACTCCTGGTAAAAGTGCCAGCCTCTGCAATATAATTTTGGGATATTGTCACCCATTGGATCCTGAGATTAGCTCAGCTGGTTAGAGTATGCTTCTAATAACACCAAGGTTGCCAACTCAATCCCCGTGCGGGCCATTCACTTAAGAGCTGGACTCGATGATCCTTGTGGGTCCCTTCCAACTCAAAATATCCTGTGACCTGTTATTTTCATGAACACTCTGTACAACTTCTGGATAAGAAACTCCACTGAGACCACACTAACAAAGGCGCCAGGAAGATGCCTCAGTATCTTCGGTCTCATATTACAATAAACAATGTGGTAGCAGTACACACTCAGCCAGTAACATTGACAGCCTGCTTCCTTCTGCATTAAACAGTGCTCTGGCTCCCAGAGATCAAAGATGCTCAGAGCTAGGACACTCACAACTTGTCTACTCCTGTTTTCAGGGTACCCTTACAGCTGCTGCCAGGATGGCATAGCCGGAATTTTCCTTCTCTTGACAGAAAAGTGGCTGTGAAACCAGGATAAGTCTATTCCCTCTTCCAGCATCAATGGCCATGCTATGGCACACATCACAGCTCTCTGCCATCCTGGCAGTCGGCAAGCAGCATGCACCACAAGCAACTGCTACTACAGTGTTTGGGGAAGAGCAGTGCAGGCAGGGCTTGTGGAGGCTTCTTGGCGTGACCAGTGTGGCCAGATAGCCTCTCACAGCCCTGCAACTGCTACAGAACCAATAAAAAAATGCTGCCCTCAAGTTCAAGCTCTGGCTTGTTCAGAGAAATAACAGCCCCAGCCACACCATACTGGGGTGGATATCAGTGCCCAAGTGGCACTCTTGCTGAAGGGGGAACTGGCCACCACTGCACACAGCTCCTTCTTCTGTGTGCCTGGTTAGGGGTAACTACACAGTCATGAAGGTAACCACACGTGGGCTGCATGCCTCTACGTGCACAACACACTTGACTTGGAAAATTGACAGGCTCAGGGAGGACAGAGAAAGTAGGGATGAAGCTTGGACTGACCAAGCTGCACCTTTACAGCTGAAGGCAGCTGCATCATGGCAGCCACCAAAACACTACTTCGTGAAAGACGGCTCTGGCAACTGCTGCACCAGAGACTCACACAGGGGCAAGATCAGCGTCAGTAGCACGTCAGTAGAGACTCCTTGGCAAGACTCTTGCACTGCACAACAAAAACTGAGTTATCTTCCTCTGCTCCCAAAGGTCAGCAGGGTCCTTCCCCTAACTGCTTCCAGATCTTGCTGTGACAGCCTTTTTCATCCACTGTGGCTTTTCCAGATGAAGACACAAAGATACAAAAGGGAACATGTCTCGCTGAAATTCATACTAAGTAGGTACTGAAAAATCAAGTCTCCTCAGCGATTTTTCTGCTGCAACTACTAGACCAGTCTGGGAAACAATGAAATGAATTTTCAAGCACCCAACCTCTCAGCTATCCCCGCTCCATCTGGAGTAGGACCATCCCATTTGCACACAGCAGGTTAATTCAGCTGAGAACAAAGTGGTCCTAATTTTACCAAGGTTAAACCCTGAAGCATGCCCGCTTTATACCAGTTCCCTGATGTAGGATGCCATTAAATATTGAGCTTTACATTCTGTCAACAGGAAATCTGTTGAGCAAGAACTAACCAGACTATCACCCCATCCCACTGTCAACTCCCCTCACCACCTTTATGGCCCAGTTCCAATGCAGGGAGCTACCAACAGCCGACCAGTCTCTCCACACAAGTTTGAGGTGTCTCCTCATTTCAAGAAAGCAGGGAGAGAAATGTTTTTACACAGTGAACCCTGAACATAATTTTTCTTCCCTCTCTCTCCCTGTACACTCCTTCCCCCCACTCTGGTGCTGTTGGAAGTAATCCAGTACAAAGTAACACTTGAATTGCACACGTCAGGCTGAGCTTTGAACCCAGCTTTCGCAACATAGCCCAAACTCACAGCAGCCAATGTGGGTTCAGTGGGAAGTCAAGGCTAGCCCTCACTTCTTGTGGGAAGAAGGGTAAGGACCAAACTATTTCTGGGCCATACCTTCAGTATGTAAAAATGGGAGAGAACCCTCATCAGCACAACCCAACTCAAGGACAATGGTCTCCCAACAGGAAAGCAAATAGACGAACAACTGTGCAGCTGTGATAACAGGCTGGTGAGAAGAGATGTTCTGCTATTTCTCTGCAATTTCCTGTTAAGTGGTCTTCCCCTCCTCACATCTTCAGGTAAAGCCCGAATGAGAACCACTAATGAGAAAACCCCTGCACATATGAGGAGCCCTACACAAACAAGCCATATCTCAGGCCTTCATTATGGATTGACTAATAATCAGTGTAGAATAGAGATTATGAGCAGTTTCATGCCCTGTGGGGTACTTGATGGGAAACCAGTAGAGAAGCTGCCAGAAGGTACCAAGAAAGAGCTGAGCAGATCCCAAATGGTCAGCCTACTGCATATTTCTGGCATCACCAAAGGGTACAAATGCACCTCTGCTGCCCAGTAAGCCTACAGCTACCTTGACATGATGTGCATGCTAAACTCCTCAAACCTGATGAAATACTGGGGTTGTTCAGCCTGGACAAAGAAGCTCAGGGGACACCTTATCTACTACTCTCTAAAACCACCCAAAAGGAGGTTGTAGCTAGATGGCTGTTGTTCTCTTCTCCCAGGAAACTAGCACCAGGATCAGAGGACACCTCTAGCTGTGTCAAGGGTCAGGCTGGACATCAGGAACAATTTTTTCACTGAAAGGGTGGTCATGCATTGGGACAGGCTGCCCGGGGGGTGGTGGAGTCACTGTCCCTGGAAGAGTTAAAAAAATGAACAGACATGGCACTTAGTGCTACAGTTTAGTTGGCATGGTGGTGTTCAGACAAAGGCTGGACTTGATAATCTTGGAGGTCTTTTCCAATCTTAAAGATTCTATGACTCTATTATTTTCAGAAGATCCTGACAAAAAAAGCAAGCCATCGTCCTCAGTGTAAAACTCAGCCCCTCTGAAATATCCTCCTGGTTTAACCAGTTTAAACACTGCTCCAGAAAATCCCACAACGTCCTAGAATTCCCCTGCTTTCTAAAGGCAGTTTGGTAGTAGGCAAAAGTTAGACCTCTAGTAGCAAGAGAGGAAGAGTGTTTTTAACTCTGAGAGCCTAGGTTACATGGGAAATTCCTGAGAACAGCCAGTCATAAGGAGCTACAGCTACTTTTGAGACTACCTTCCCCAGCTCATTTGTAATGTTTTTCTAAACAGTGAGGCTGTTCCCAAGGTCAGGATGATGGCCCACACATCCAGAGAAGAGACAGCCTCACTCCTTGCAGTTGACACAGTCCATGCCCTCTCTGGTGGGCAATCCTGTCCTGGGAGATCAAGACTCGTGAAGTAAGGGCAAAAACATGCAAAGCAAAAACTTTGTCATCACTGGCAGCTCTGTAACCACAGAGGTATATAGGAAAAGTCAAAGATGCCATGAGCCCCCTTTGCCTGTTTTGTTTAACAATGGACTAATTCCAGCCCTGAATTCACTGGACACAAGTCCTATAAAAACAAGCTTCAGACACCTGAGCAAAGACTTCAGGGACTGTCGCCATTTCCAGTGGTGAATATGATAGCCGCCTCTCCCTTGTGACACTGAGTTTCTAAAACAACCCAACCCAATCAGCTGGAAAGCACCCTGACATTTGCAGGGTTCAGAAAGCTTATCAGAGACCACTTTCCACTCACCACTTCAGTAACTCATGTTCCTTTCACATTCCCTACTCATACCTCCTCAAGGTCAGATCTAACAGGCCAGATCCTCTGAACAAGCCTGTTGCACAGAACATGTCCTTGTCCAACACAGGTATTCCCTAAATCCCTAGAGGTCCAATACCATGTTTTCTCAGACTTTTAGCTGTTTGCAAGAGTTATAGCATCCTATGAGGTCTTGTTAATGTAAAGGCAAAAGAATTTTAAGAACACCATACTGGATCCACACTCCTGTGTCCTTGTTATCACAAAGAGACACTCTTCTTACATATTATCTATCTGAACAGGTATGTTTCCACCCTGTTAACAAATGGTGAGGACAGCATTCTAACTAGTCAGAACACACCTTGGTAGAAAAAACATCAGTTTGATTTTATCCCCATGCTGATACAAGAACATGCTTCATGCCAGACACTTTATCTCCTGTTGCAATGTTACATAACAGGTTTGGGATTCTATCACTGATTAAAGTGACTGGAGATTGCCTCTGCCACTTCTGCCATTAGGAAATGGCAGGATTTTGTTGCTGTTGTTGCAGTTAGCAGCATTCAAAAGCGTTTCGACTCATGGGCACATCTCTGCAGCCTGGCAATGCCTCACCCACAGAGCAGAGCAGGTCACAGCACAGGTTTTCATTTCACATCTTCCTCGCTGCACACATCAGTCATGCAGCCCCTCTGCCTGATCTGAAACAAGTGTTTCAGTACTCCAACAATCTCTCACACTGGAATTCAGGACAGAAGTCTTGAGCACCTTCAAGCCCTCTGGTTTCTGTCCACCCACCACTCTCTTCAGTCTGAACTGGATCTTTCCAAAGCCAGACCAGTTCAGGGATCACCAGAGGTGGAACATTAAGTAAGATACCGTATGTTTCCCTGTTTTGCTTGAAAAGTAAGCTACAAGGCTATAACATCTCAAAACACCTTCTGGCTGATACTTACAGTCTGTCTTCTTCTGTAGGTAAAGTTCTTCCATAGCAGCAATCCCAGCTGTGTCCAGAAAGCCATCTTCCTTCAGCAAAGCCTAGAAGCTCCCTTTGTGTAGCAGCAGCAGTACGCAGCACAGATGTTGTGGCCAGGCATTAACTAGTGAAAAAAAAGAAAAACAGGAAAAAGTTGAAAGGGAAAGGTTCTGTCACTCAAAACAGAAAAGGCAACAAGATATGGAAAGACAAGAAGCTGCACTCAGTGACCTTGCAGCCCCCCCCATGGCACACCCCACTGCCTTCTTTCTTACCCCCTGCAGTCCAGCCACGTCTCATGGGTCGCAATAAGATCATATTTAGACTCACTCTCTCTAACCTCAGAGATCCAAAGCACAAAAAGAAGTTTGTAATACAATTCTCTTATTTTCTGCCCCAGAAATTCCAAGAGTAAGGATAGCCCAGAATGAGAAAAAATAGGCTTTTAAAAATGATTAAAAAAACTCTCTGAGTAATACTGAACCATACAATTCAACCTTTTCCTTAAAGCTTCTTTCCATGTCTACTTTTATAATGGTGAAAAGCTTGCTGCCAAATTAGGAGAGCCTTTGGTTGAAGTCCAGTCAACACCACCACTTGTAGGAGAAACTACTATGCATTTAATAGGCAAGGGAGAAATGCCCATTCCCTTGAAGGTAAGTGACTAAAAAGGACCCTAAAGTTGTTAACATTTGGATGAAATAAATGGAAAATTGTTGTTTAGTCAGTGTTCAGGTCTTGCAACCACCTGGCCTCCAACACTGTCATGAATCAGGTGCATTAAGTATGCATCTTGCTACAGCATGAGAGTATAAAGGATTAAAAAATACATTAATCTCTTCAGCAGCTATTAATAAGAGCACAGTATAGCCTTGGTACACTTAGCTTTCCAGGAAGACTCAATCTTTAAGATGAGCTTAAAGTACATTAGTTAAATGTAATTAAACCTTTTTTCCCAGAATTAATTCAGCATATCTTAGTTTACTTCTGAGTTTTAAGGCCACTTCAAATTAAGAGTAGTTTAATTCTGAGTAAGTGTCCACACAGGAACTTAGTTAATCCACATTAAATTAATTCTGATTTATGTACCTGAATACAGTCTGTTGACAGACTCAGTGTTAAAGAGGACAACTAGCAGTTGATTCCAACACACACCAAGAGAACCAATCCTTCCAACTCCTGTTTCACTGCAAATACACATGCTTTTGATTCTAGTGTCCCACATACCAGTACCCCAGCCCCATGATTCAGAGTTGCATGTCTGATTGCAAGCTGCATTGAAAAGGTTCCCAAAAATCCATAAATGTGCTAGGAGCATAAGACTTCCTCAGGAAATGGTCTGACCAGCATCTTGATGATAAATTCTGGATGTAAGCTTTGAGCCAATGAACAACTGTGGTCTTTGTCTCATCTAAAAGTAAATTCCATTATTACAATGGCTTGCAGATTAAAAGTTTGTCTCTTAATAATGTAGGTCTGTGTTACAAAAAAAAATTTCCCTAACATGACTAGCAAAAATAAATTAAATCTATTATGCTGAGTTCTGTAGATAATTACACTGTATTATCACAACAGGACAACAGTGCTTCTTAATGCCAGTACAGAGAACCAAAGAGCAATAAGCGAAGCCTGCAAACCCTTACGAACTGAGCCTCATGTCAGCACAGCACACAAGCAGCAGAGCATACAGTCAGCATGGGCTCATTAACTTCTGCCAGGTGCTGCTCTAGTTCACTAACAGGACCTCTACAGATCTTCCTTTACAGAGGGATGCCCAACTCATCTGACAGGAGAGCCATCCTCCCCCGCCCAGTGCTTCTTGCTGGCTGGAGCATCCTGATACTAACACATTCCAGATGCATGCACATCTGGCCGGTAGACTGTGAATTCCCAGACATACTTAGAGCAAGGCACTTGACAGGTTATGGGCATATCCACAGCATGGAAAAAACCCTGCCCCTTTGTGGGGAACCTTGGAGGACAAATCCTGGCTGATGAACACACCCATGCTCATGGACCCAAAGCACATCGCTGCTTACAGGTTTGAATATGGTGAGGCTTTGCAGAACCTCCTCTGCGTGCCAGTATTACACATTTAAAGCTGCAATTAACCCAGGGACAAAACTAAGTAGGGAATATTATCACCTCTCCTTTGTACCACCTCCACTGTTAGGTTTCTGCTTACTGTTTGGGGGATTTGGCAACACTTCTACTCACTCTAAAGAGAAACCCGGATTATTACTCACACAGTACACATGCACTCACTGACCGCTAATGTGCAAAAATCTTCCACAGAACACTAGAAGAATTGCTCTTTTCAAGCATTTTTCCACAAGGATACTGATACTGGTCTGTGGGTCACAGACCCCCATTTGCTTTGCTATGCTGTCCACCGTGCCACAAAACCTACGTTTTTCTGCCTGAGTCTAATCCTGCAGCCAAGTTTGCTGCAAAAGTTTGGCATACAGAAGTAGAGGACTGGAAGGGACTGTACAGCCTTCTACATTCACCGGTAGTTATGCAACAAGTGTTTTTTATCTTTAGAAGAGTCTTCAGAGTACCCACTCCATATTTCACCCTCAGGCCTCCAGTACTGTTAACTTCCTGCAACAAAATAATTTCCAGTGCTTTCCAGCAATTAAAGCTAAACACCAATATCCATAAGTATACAGTGCCACAGGAAGAGTACAAAAAAGGATCCCATGGAGAGTCAAAGAGGCCTTTGGCATTCTCATCAGTGGAATAAGACCCTACTCCTGCACCTTAATACCCTGCACAGAGGCAGAACAGAAGTTGAAGCAGTCTGTGGGATGTTTGAACAAATCACAGGGTAGCCAGTTCGATGCACATCAGCAAAAAGTCAAACATCGATCCCCTGTAACTGCAGTCAGCCCACAGGATCCAGAACTCCTTTATGGATGTTGCAGAATTCACATCCCACCAGCAAACTGTAGAGCGAGCTAAGGGCACACATTTTATCATTTAACTCATCTCAGCTGACCAGCAGAAGCTTGCACAGCCAGGAAGACTCAACTGTGCCACCAAATTGCACAACACCTGAGCCTGAAGTGTATCCAGTTCTTCCAGCCATGCTGGGTGACAGCTGCAACGACATTGTATGCTCCAGTATCTGTTACAGACTGTGTAATGCAGGTTTGTCAGTGCCCCGAGCCATCTTTGATTTTCATCCACAGAGGCTGACACATTTGGTTCACTGCTGACACAAGCTAACTAGGTCCACTTGAATTACTAATGCATCAGAAAGCACTCAGCAAACTAAGAATATCAGAGGAAGATGGCTTAGCATCCTTTCAGATGCTCTTCCAGCTCACAGTAGACAACAACTGTAAGCCAGAGTTGCAGAAAACTGACAGACCCAACACTCCCAGCTCAGTTAGAGCTGAAGTCCCTCTGCATCTCCACTTCAGACCAGTCCGGTAAGTTCAACATAGCTAGGAAATACAACTTGCCATTTAGTACTGCAGTGCTAAAACAGTGCTAGTTTCCAATGAAGGCTTTTATATATCACCTACATAAAATTTTGAGCCAACAGTAGATATCAGTGATCACTCCTGCCACTTGTCCAGAACTCCCCAAAGCAGAAAAATACTGCTTTCTGTTTAGAGTAAGTAAAGCTGCAGGAATTCATCCCCATAGCATTAGTTTTCTGTGGTGCAAAGTACCACTGAACAACACCCACCTGCACAATTCAAGCACAGATTCCACACACTTGTCCCATGGTCTGCCTTTGCAGAAGACTCCCTGCATATGACATTTCGCCCTGCTGCAGAAATCCTGCACAGTCTCCAGACCTACAGGGCTGCAACTTCATCTTATTTTCTGCAATTCAGAAAATTACTCAAGAGAAAGCTAGGCTATAGGGCAACCCCTGAAAATGACAGCGAAACACATACTTCAGCCAGCCCCTTCTTTCTAGAATGGTGCTACCCACTATTTCAAAGTAGAATGGCTGTTGAAAAGTCCATCAGCTGGTATACCAACAGTCGGCAGACCTAATCCCTCTTAAATACAAAGAAATACATTTTTACAGCTGTAGATTTAGACAGTAAAAAGCTCAAGTGGCAGAAAATCAGTACCCCACCCCCATGCCTGGTGTCTGTACTAAGCAAACATAAAACAGCCTTCAAAAGCAGCTTTCTGCAAACAATGCAGCTGTTTGCTTTCTTTGGGGCAGCAAAAAAACCTTTCCCCTAGAGAAAAAAAATAAAAATCACTATTTCAAGAGGGAACAAAATGAACTTAACAAACCTTATGAGACTGGAACATTTCAGGGCTCTCACAAGAGACTATAGACAATTTAAACTAAGTCCTTGTCAGCAGAGCTAAAAACCCTTCACTAGTTGATGAAGGCTCAGTGGCCCCCATGAAATCAGCTAGCAGCCGCTATCCTCTCAGTCAGATTTTCCTTATCACAGAAGATACCACCACTGGCAACTCTCCACAGATCAAGTGGCTAGGGAGGGTACCAATCTAATAGCTACATGTGATGCCCTTATGAACTACTAGAGCCAGCAGTTTCCTCTGTCACAAGCAGACATGATCTAGCACTTCATGCCTCCTGCCTCAGACAAAAAATTGGGTCACCTGCTTAACTCCAATAGATCTTGTCTACCCCCATATCAAGTCAAATGAGAGCCCTTTTGGAAGAAAAGAAGCAACTAAAGCATAAACATTGGATTTCAGCAGAAATATAGTCCTCTTTGTAAATGCTAATAAATATCTTGACATTTAATTTCCTTTAGGTAGTGTCAAGCTGCTTTCTGTGAAGCAAACAGTATCATGAGCCATGTGAATTCTGCAAAGCCCAGATCTTGAGTCCCCCAGTGACTAGTACGCCATCAGCAGAGAGCAGATCCCCACAAGAACCATGCATATGAAGGCAGGACAGAAGTGCCTGACTCATGAACTGACATTGTGACCCACACATTACAAACCACCAGAGAACTAGTTGCCTGGATGGGCATTAGTGTAACAGAGCTGCAGATTAAGTCTAGAGTCCAGAACTAAATCCCTGTCTCCCAAATCAAGGTCTAGTGTCTTGGTCACTTCTCTGCCAAACACCAGAACTTCCCTTCTTCCAGCACAGTAGGCTGAAACTAGAAGGAAAAAGATAGTATTGATCCCAATTATGTTAAGATTAGGCTAGATAAAGAGCAGCTGCAGGCAAATGCAAGCAATTCTTTTGTCCCACTAGAGATATAATTGGAGATAAAATCTCCAGCAGAAACAGGCTGCTGTAAAAGACTAAAAGTAATGTCCATTCTGTGACCTAAAGTCACACTAAACTTGCAAAACCAAATCTGACATTCCCATCTCTAAAACTTCCAAGCAGTCAAAAAACTTATGACATCTACTGGAGCTCTAGGAAAGAGGAGAAACCTAAACAACAGTAATTTTATATGAATAACAGTATTGATCTTTTAAAGTAATCTTTTAACTCGAAGAGCCTGAAACAGGTTACAAGAAGGTGCCATAAAAAGCATTAGCAGCACAGAGTTCCAGCAACTCACCTAAGACCACAAGCAAGCAAAAGCAGAGATTAGAAAGAAACCATCAGATCCCACACGTCCGTCTCTTGGTTTAAGCACCGCTAGAGTCTGTAGCAGTCACAACCAACGCAGGATCAGCAGTGGAGGTGTGAGCTTTGAACCTACGGGCTCCTGCCTGCACGCAGGATCGTTATCAGTAGAGCCACACAGACACTAAAAGCTGTTCTTTCATAACCTCCCCACAGAGGACATTTCTCTCCCTTTTGCCAAATGAATATGGGACACAAATTTTCCTATTCCATCTAAAGAGTCCTTCAGTGAGAAGTGCCTTCCTCTTCAAAATCACTCAGGTCATGTCAGAGTTTACACCAACTCCTTGTTCCTAACAATGTGACTGGAGAGCTGCTGGGTCAGCAGGCAAGAATTTAATTAGGGCAACAAACAACAGTATTTTAGTGGCAGTTCACGGCAAGATCCTCTACTGCTTTACGTCACTTCACACACTGATTACCTGGCCTTAGGTTAGGTAGTAAACAGGTTCTAGTCTTGTTCTCCAGTGCTTACTAATACTGAAGGCAACTAGTACATGGCTTTCAACATGGCCATCCACAATTGTCCTCTAAATAGCAATTATTTGTATGACAGGCACACTTTTAAGATTCACCTTTGTGATAATCCACAACCAGTTTAATTCATTTTCCCTCCTTGAGGAGCATGTAAACTTTGGCAAAACCAACATTTAAAGAATAATGCCAAAATATCAGGAAGCTGATGAAACAGTTTCATGGAATACCTCTGGCAACCTGCCACCTCTGGTCCAAGCCACATAGCCACTCACTCGTCTACAGGACCCTTAAGGCAGCATGCACACAGCTACAAAACACTGAATAAATTATTTCAAAATCATTTAAGGGGACTCCAACCTCACAGAAGATTGGAAACAACCAATGGAAACAGACTCCTTTTGGCACAGGCCAACAGGAAAATACTTATTCACAATCTGCTCGAACTACTGCTATGAAAACATCTAGTGACAGAACCCAAGCACAACATTAGGTTCTACTCACTGCTTTAGGTACTACGCAGAGAAGCAAGCCTGAATCTTGCTCTGACAAGACTCGAGCCTAACATAATGTCATGTTAGGAGTGGAAATCAGACTTCCCAACTCTTTAGGCAAAATGGCAAGGGGCTTCTAAAGTTATTTAGCCTTGGCATAGAAACTGAGAAAACGGATTTTTCATAACTCAGTATATTATGTGCAGAGCTCTTCCGAATGCTCCACAATGAACAGATGCTAATTTTGAAAGACCTTGCCCAGAACTGACAAAATGAGCACTGACACTCCTGACTGTAAACTCTTCAGAGTATCTAACTTGCCTCTCCTGTTAAAGCCAAACTCCTAGTATGTATTTCTGGGACACTGGTGGGCCTATCCTCACCAATCAGAAACAAACCACATGGGACAGTTCTTACATAAAGCACTAGCTTACAAAGGACTCCATAATACAAACTGGACTACATTTTTCAGAGTTCTCAGTGCTTCCTTATAACATTTACACAGATACACACTTGCAAAAATGGCTGCTTTTTTATAACCTTCCCTTGTGACACAGCATGCCAAGTCATTTTGAAAAACCTGTCACAGGTCAGCAATATCTGTCTACAGATATCAGTCTACCAGAATGACCACAACAACTGGTTCTCATTACTTCTAGCATGCTTAAAGGGCTCATTGATGAAAACAAGCACAACTCCAATGTAATGGAAGATGTCAAGTTTGCATGCACCACAGCTGGACTGACCCAAAGGAATGCACATGCAAGGGACTGTGGCATGCACTTAGGCAAGAGGAATTGCTTAAGTGTTGAGTATAAGATGCAAGATGAAATGCGGTCATCTATTTTACAAAAAAACAGCTTCCACTAGAAGGTTGTGAAATATGTGAAGCATTTCAACTTTCAACATTACACTGAGTGTCCCCTACTTTCCACAAGGAAGAAAAAAAAAGGCAAAAATCTAGTCCCTACTTTGGCAAAAACAAACACAAAATGTGATTTGCTTTATCATGGCCAATGTCCAAAAATCCATAGTCCATATTAGCAGATGATTTTTTTTTTTTGGCTCTCAAAGAATGGCTCTTTTCTAGTGGAATGTAGAAATAATAGAACATCCTGCTAAAATAATAATTGCAACATTTGAGCTCAATTCATGTCATTAAGCTTTGATCTCTGAGTGAGTATAGTATCGTCAGCACACAGTCTGCAAAGAGCTGTGCTACACAGCCCCAGCCACTTTTTCCAGCTGTTGACACATCCTGTTTAAGGACAATATATCTGCAACTAGGAAAAAGGTTTCACATTGCAAAAGGTACTTTTCTGCTTGGCAGCAACCTCAAAGAGGAGAAGGAAGACACAGCTTCCCCAAGAAAGCAGCTTTTCCCAAAAGAAATCCACAAGCTCACAAACACAAGTTTGGGGTAGGACAAAACCACTTTTGACCACCACCCCTTCTCCAGCACATCCTGGTCACTGAATCATTTACACTAATCAGCCAGATACCTGGTTTTAAAAAGTGCAATACTGACAGGTGCTCCATGATCCTACTGCAGAGTCACTAGAGCATCACTGGCACATTTCTATCTTCTACTGAGCAAAGTTATGAAGCCTTGTAGCTTTGCCATCACATTCATAAGGATGTTTTCGGAAAGGACTGACTTCTCCTACATCCTGCTTTTGTAACCTGCTCTTCAGCTTGGGAGAAGAGGACGCCAACTGTGTTCAGCACAAGATTAAACTGCAGTTTGAGATGTATGCCTGCCCTGTAACATCAAAAGAAACTATTGTTGTTTTCCTCTCCATCTTTGCCATTTGGGAACATCATGCCATAAACCAATGAATGTATTCAGTAACAGCAGAATACAACATTGCTTATACTGTAGAAAACATCCCAGTAGTGCCTTCAAGATTCAGAGGCATAAAGAATAAGTTTGATATCTACACAACCACACTGATATCTGTGACACAGCTATAAGTAATGGCAAATGAAACAAAAATATCCCTGAACCATGCAGAAAAACATCAGCCAAGAAAAAGCCTCTAACACAATGAAAGGAAATGACATTGACGAAAGAATGCAGTAAACTGGCAAAGTCAGTATTTAGCAGCCATTGTCAGCTTGAGAAGAGCTGGAGTTTGTAAAGCCTGCAACAGATAGGGCTACAAAAAGACCTCGGCTCCAACATGGCTACCATCCAGCTGTGCTGGTATGGAAGCTGGTAATTCACTAAAGTGATAAAGAGACGCCTAAGTACTTTTGAAATCAGTGAGTGTTAGCTATGAGAAGGAATGAATTTCTGATGAACCTTGGCAACCCATACAGACTTCAATAACCACTTATCTCTAAAGTTATTCATGGAAGAATATGAAAATAGCTGGCACACATGATAAGGCAGCCCGCATACCTGCTGAGTCAGGTGTGCCACGGGGCAGTTAGCTCGGAGCACTGCCAGAAAGCACGTGCCCATCTTCCCAATTTGCCTGATCCACAGAGCAAACAGTTGTTACGCACACTTTCTATTCCTCAACTCCAGCTGTACCCTCGCTGCTGAAGCTTCAATCCTTAGGGTCAGCATAGCAGTTACAGGCATACAAAGCAGGCTAATGTATGTCTGATTTAACATCATGTACAGACACATCCAGAAAGAAAGGATGACACAATTTGTTCAAGTCTTAAGCTACATCTCAAGATGCACAAGTCTTTTCAGGACAGAGCTCCATTAGTTTGCTCCTAAAGCTTCAAGGGACCAAACACAGAGCTGAAGAGCTGTGGTTGACTAAATTTCTGTTCAGAGTCATTTTGTTGAAAACACTTCAGGCAAGTGCAGAGGTAGCATGAAATACTAAAGGAAAAAGCAATAAGCTTACAAGAGAACAAGGTGAGCGAAAAGAAGTTTTGCAAGTTTTTAATGGATATAGGATCCAAACCATGCATTTTTCACATTGAGTTTAGGATACCCCAACGGCCCTGAGAAAGTTTCGCTGAAGCCAAAGCGCACTCCAACAGACAACCCAGTTTTGCAGTTATGTCCGGTTTGCTATAGGAACACAAGTGGGAGGATAAAGGTTGTGACGTGAATATTAAGAGTATGTCACAACAATAGGGAATGCAGCTCTGGGAGACATGGAAATCAAGAGAATTAAAAAAAAAAAATCTGGGAAAAATAAAATCTGTAGAAATCTGAAAACAGATGGTGGCATCAAGTTACTAGAAGAAAGAAGTGAGTCCAGATCTCAAAGACAGTAGAAAAACTCTTATTGCTTACTTTAGTATGAATATGTAAATGTAGGTTTGAGAGAGCTGGGAAACAAAGCACCTAGAGAACTATTACTCTGATTTAACAGGGTAAAGAATACTTAAAATAGCTAAAATACTTTAAAAATAGTAAATTCAATAAAATGCACTTTTCCCATTGGCAGAACTAAAATACAAATGCAGGATCCATTCAGTTTATTAAATAGGAACATTGCATTCAGAGGAAGAGTAGGTTTTGAACTTCGGCTCCTGTACTACTACCAGAAAGAATTATCCACGGATCTGCACTCAGAAAAGTTCGGTGCTGCTTTATTGTTTGGATGAGGAGAGTTCTGGGGTTTTCTAAACCATCCAAGTTTGGTCCTAACTCTACTTTTATTGGCAGTCACAGCTGAACTTTTGTTATGGGAGCATAATTAAAATAAGGGGAAAAGAAAAAAAAGCCACCAGTAGACCCTCAGAATATCAGTATATTACTCATAAATACAGCTCTCACAGAAAAAGAACATTTATGATAACTTGCTTGTTTCTTTCTACGGCACAAAAATTCACCTGTAAAAGCAGACATACGTCTGAAAACGTTGGACTTAAACCCGGGTTGCTGGCACTAGCAACACAGCCTGTAGTCTTTAAAAAAAGATGTGTTCCATGCTGAATGTGAGAAAAAACACAATTTGACTTCTACCATGAGGAGTACAAACTTTGGTCATGCCATTATTATAATAATGCTGAAAGCAGATAAGAGGAAACAGGCAAGTCATCACAAGAAGGGCAGCGGTGCTGGGGACAAGGTTTTCCTGGTCCCTAACCCTGCTCTTGTCACCTATGCCACCAAAACTGCTGCTCCAAGATCTTCCACATGGCTTAAGTTTGACCTTTACTAAGCTAACAACAAAGTACTATGTTAATGAATATTAGCTGCACGGTTTGCTTGCTTGCTCCCAGAAACAACCATTCATTTGTAAATGGGCTAGTAAAACTACAAATTATTTCAGAGAGTTAAACAAGTAAAGTGGTAACAGGTTTTAGCCACCTCCATCTTCCACACAACCATGCCTGCTATTTGCTAGAAAGGAAATCAGATCCCCAGAATGATCTCTGAACTGCGTGGTAAAAGGCTCTGACTTTGTTCTTTCACAGAGAACAACCTTGCTATCTAGCCCAGGCCAGTCTTGGAAAGGCTCTTTTGCTCTCTTTTTCAGTCTAGCTCCAATTGTTCTTTAACAAAGTCAGCATAACGCAAACCAATCTCATTGCATTAGACAGAGCTCTGCTAAGCAACACTCCTCCAGAAAAAAACAGAAGAGGAAAAAGGTCAGCTCGTATGAGGATATTTATGCCATTTAAACTGACGTTCATTTTTATTATCTATGATCAAGCTTTTTCGCTAATAACCCAACAACTACAGATCTGAATGCTTCCATTTTTCCTACAGTGTTAGCCTCTTGTGTCAGGAAAGCTGCATCAACAGTTTTCCATCCTACTCTGTCTTGCTCTCAGTCCTTGAAGCAAGCAAACATTCTTTTTTCCCCAGTTACAAATGCTTAAAAAGGCAGGACTAGCTTTGCTGCCACCTATTTTAAAGAAAGGGAACAGGGTACTTCAGCTACTCCATTCAGTAGTTTTAGTCCTGGTAGCTCTTCTGAGTTATCTGCACGACTTTTGTACAATCAATATAAACAAGACACGTAGCTACAGAATATGAGATATTTTAACTTGTTTTTGTGGTTATCTTTTAAACACTACAAGCAGAGTCTTACCATGGTATTTTTAATCTATACTCTTAATATCAGTAACTGCAGATGTGCATGCTCATCAACTACACAAAAAAAATTTTCAAGCATTCAGGATTCAAATCCTTAGCTGGCATAAATACAAAATATTAGAGAGAGTGGATTTCTGCCATGTGAGACCTGGAGAAAGGAGGTCGAGTTCCTAGCAGCCTCACACGATCAAGGAAAATATATTTTATGTATAAAATGTGTTCGACTAAATAGTAAGCCCTGACTCTAGCTCCTCTCACAGGAGTCATCAAGAATAACCAGCCTAAGAGAAACATCATGATGTTTGGTCAGCCATGGCCTCTGGACTTATTTCAGGATTTGGTGTGTTGCCCAGCCTAGAAGACCTATATAAACACTGAGGGTGCTTGCTTCAAGGTTACTTAAACAAAGTGGTAGTTTGGGTCCCTCTCTGCTCCACTTCTGTCATCATCTCTGTGCTGGCACCACTGCTCACAAAGCCAGGAGAAGACTCTGAACACAGGATGCTGGGGTGAAAAAAAAACCAACCACCAAGCAAAAAGAAGCGGGTTTGTTCTCCATTACTCACTCTGGGTTGGTGAACTCCAGTGCCAGCACAAAAAATGAAACAGACAGGGAGAAAAAGAGAACAGGCAGACCAGGGGAAATGAAGCAGGTCCATTACCAGCTCACTAGCAACCTTCAATTACTCTGGATTAAAGCTCCAAAGAAACCACACCCTACAAAATATTGTGCCTGAATGATGCAATGCACATAACAAACACTAGCAGAGCTGATCATATTTGGCTACAGATGGACGAGTTCAGTACCCATTGTCCTTCTGCTCTGTCTTTTTGAGTCTAACTCTGCCAGGAGAACTCACTGGTGAGACGACACAGGCTTGCAGAGGGGAAGGCAAAGGAAGACCTACCTTCTGAAACATGTATTATGCTTCATTAATAGGTGAGAATTCCTCAACTCAGACTCCACATAGAAGGTCTGCTGTCACTTTCCTTAAGTCACTAAGGCTTATTCCTGAACCACAGAAGACTAGTTTACCCTCGTATAGAGGGGGAGAAGTTTAGCCTAGGGAATGCTAGAGAAAAGGCCACTCAGGGAACAAAGGCCAAAATAAGTTTACTGACCCTTTTTTAAGCTAATGGCATTTCATCTTCTGTAGTTCAACATTTGATCAGAAGCTACTCTTCATGTACACAATGATGGTATATATCAAATCTGGTGCCAGATCAAGTCTTTGATCACATCAATACAGCACTGAGTGATGCCTGGGTTTGAAAAAAACTTAGCATTACAATAAAGGTTTGCTAGCAGCTGCCTGTGGTAAACTGACTAGTAAATGTGCCTTAGTCTCACTGTGTGAAGAGACCATTAAGAAACTTTCAACATACCTCCTTGCATGGCTATGCAGCTCTATTCAGAGGAAATTTGGAAAATGCAAAAGATTACCATGACTCCTGGAAACACTAGAACCTTACATATAGCTGCACCCAAGGTGTTTATTTCACGTAACTGTCATATGTTCTTCAGCAGCATGTCCTTCAGCAGCAACTTATCAGGAGACAGTTACTGTGAACAGCTTTGGGCTAGCTGCTGGATTATTATACTTTAACCCCAAATTACAGCAAATTGTAACCTCTTGCAGAGCAATGTAACAACTGCAAAGCAATTACAACCCCTTGTAACCAGAGGCCAGCTGGTAACCCCTCAGAACACCTATGATGAGCATAAAAAACCATGACATTTTATTATTTAATGCTAAGTATTCTCAACAGGTTCAACTTAAATACTACCATGCAACACTTGTGTTCCATGCTACCAAACTTATATCCCCATCTTTTTTGTTAAGGGTTGACTTCTAATTTTTACCATTATCAGCCCTAACAAATTACGATTACATAAGAAACAAGGTGCTTCATGTCATGAATAAAGGCATCAAACTCCTGCCCATACTTGTCCAGACTATACCAGATACAAACCGTATCACACAACTTCTACATAAATTAAAATTAAAATTTGCACAATGAACTGTGAAGACCCACCATTTTTATTTGTTACATCAGTAAAACACTGCAGAGTCCCAGATACTACCCATTTAGCTTAATATCCTACCAGGTCATCCCAGAATCATGCACTGATTTGTGTTACAGGAAAGTGTCAGCATACATTGCCATTCCCACTTGTTAGGGAGGCAAGCTGTACCACAAGCAGCAAGCACAAAAAGCATTTGCACCGAATGTTTACTTCCATGACCCCCTTTCAAAACTGAGCAAGACTGCTCCATTACAATAGCCTTTCGACAGCAGGCTTGACCATCTGTTGTTAATGGAACATCCCCAAGACACGGCTGTTCTCTGCAGTACAAACACCAACTTATTTTCAAAGGCAAAAATGAATTTTAATGCATTAATCCATATCAATAATTTTCAAAAAAGTTCAACTCTAAAAGCCTAATTGAATTTTAGGCTTCAATTTAGAAGATGTTTACACCCCTCTGGCTTCAGCAAGGTCTATTCCAACACTTAAGATCAACTTTGATCCTTTAAGTATGTTTTTGTACATACTTTAAAATCTTCAAGGCCAAAAGCATGGGGGAAAGGGGGCAGTCCTGATTAAAACTAGGCAAAAATAGTGTTTAATACCAACTTTTAATTTAGAACCAGAGTATCTTTCCAGGTACGTTTTAAGCATCTGGGCTGCCATGCAGCTCCGGCCTTTTGTAACAACAGCCTGATGATAGGTAGCAGTGTAGCGCTCCAGACTTCACAACAGTCTGGCACGCAGCAGCAAGATTTGTTGCATGCAACTGAGCCTCCTCCCCATCACAAAGACAGCCAGATCGATTTTTTATTTTTATACTCCCCCCCATCCCAAGGCCCTCCCCTTATCCCACCCCCGCGACTTTACAGGATTCAAGTAGGAGTGAAGGGGATGAAAACCCTCCCGTTATCTTCTAGCACCCACCGGGGCTGGGAGAGGCGGCGGTAAGGTGAGCCACCCTACGTGCGCGCCGCCAAGTCAGAGTCGCCTCGCTCAGGATCAGCTAAAATAAAATAACTGTTTTTTAAAAAATTAGCACAC
>VZRJ01002461.1:103178-124223 GCA_013397565.1 Ptilonorhynchus violaceus
GCCGCCCAGGAGCGTGCTTTTCCCCTCCCTCTGGGGTCTTCTCTCTGTCGCCTTTGCTCTTTGCTCTTTCCCTTCTTCTTTTTCCCCTCTCCCGTCCTCCGAGCCCCCTTTTTATTTGTTTTCTCTCTGCAGCGGCTGCTGGGGGCGGGCGCCGCGATTTGCATGTGGGCGTGCACAGAGCACCAAAAACAAACTGCGGAGATGGGTATGTCCGCCCCGGCCGCGCACGGCGGCCCGCACCCCTTGCTCTTTGTGAAACTCCGCGCTCCCGGGTGCGGGAGAAGCATCCCAGCCCCTCGCATTGGCTCCTGCGCCTACCCCCCGGGCGTCCCTTCCCGAGGACTTTGGGAAGAAAGCACAGAAACCCGCGCACGGAGTTACCTGCGAGGTGACTGCGCTGCAGCCGCCCACGTCTCCAGGCCTGCACCGCTCCCCGCATGTCCAGAGCTGAGCCGGTACAAACCGGGCACAGATCCGTCCTCAGGCGTACAGGTGCAGAGGGTACTGAGTGTACCAAGAGCGTTGGCCTGAAAGGAATCAATCAATAATAAACCGCTTCAACAGGACCAGATGTCCTGTACCTCGTGTCACTTATGGCAATACAAAGGCAAGGAACTGTGAAAGGTAACACTTGGATACACAGCCACAAAGAAGGATTAATTCAGTTGTGTTAGTTCTTGGAGAAATTTACAAGTATTCACAAACTTTATAAAAGGAAATCTCAATTTATTTTTAACAGTTCACAGTGACCAACTTGATTTGCTCCAAACACAAAATCCATAAATGATAGCATATTTTATCATTTACCGGAGAAATGGCCTGTATTATTGATCTTAGAAACCATTGTCTGATGGCTGAAGGTGTCCTCCCAAAAGGGGTCCTCACTTAGAAACCACCCATCATGCAAACCCTTCCAAATTTTTTGCTTGTTACATGGCAGGAGCACTGTAAAATCATGCAGTGCAATTTGTAAAAGTATAGCAGTACATTTTCAATGCATAAAATGCTCTGTGAATGAAAACAAGTAATGCACAAAAGGCAGGCAACTCTAAATTATGGTTCCCTCTACAGACATAATGCACTGCCATTGCTCTTCTGCAGTGAAGTGGTTGATGTTATCGTTCACGCTGTTAATGCTTTGCCTTATTGTGAGCAATCTGGATGATACATGGTTACTGAGGGAACCGTATCTTTGAGTTTCCTGGCTTTTATTTCCATGTTCAGACTACCACCATGATATTTTTTCAAGTGGCACAGAAAAACAAACACCTGAAAGCAAACTCCAGAGAGCTCAGATTGATTGTAATCTGAAATAAAGCACTGGGGTATCACAGATAGCAGTAAATATTCAAATTAATAATGCAGACCCTTCTACACTGAATAAAAGATGATGCATTCATTTTCACAGCGACCCTAGTTCCTTCCCTTAGTACCTGTGTGTCAACATCTCACAAATGGGCTAAGGGCTGGATGAAATGAAAAAGCTCCTGATTCTGACCATGGTTTCCCCAGCTACATAATGTCACTGAATACAACAGATTCCCTCTGTTTTTATCCAGTTGTAAAGCTGAAATAAAAACAAGGTTTTTATTTAGTGTATAAATGCAGCTGTGTGGTTTTTGCCATATAGTAGAGCTTTCCATCTTCACACATTTCCAAACATTCACTGTATTGTAATTTTAAGTTCTTAAACAAAGAATTTCTGCATGGTTACCCAGAACACAGGGAGAAACAGCACATTTAGTTTACAATCAACAAAGCGTTATGCCTCATCCCACATAAAAAGGAGTTTGAAAGAGAGCAGGTTATACTGGATGGAATTTTAAAAATAATTAGTGATTTAACTTCAGTGGAGACAGAGCTATGTCAATACCAAAGAGCTGACAATTGTCCTGCTACTAATGTCTATTTAAACCAAGGTTCCTCTAAGGAAAGTGTGCGTTTTTGCAATATTATCAAAAGGCTGCATTTTTTAAATTCTGGAAATTGGTGCCAACTGTTAAAACATTTGAACAAAATTTTCCAATCAGACAGCTAATATACAGCTGTTCATGAGGAGTGAATGGAGATTTGATTTAGTTTGTTCTGTTTCAATACCTGTAGGATGGTGGGGAATCTTTTTGCACCACTGGATATAATTTCTCCACTTTGCATTCTCCTTGTGGCATGACAGTGGTGTGAGGTCACTGAGGGACAAGCACTGGCAAATGGTACAAGGATGACAGGGGAAGGAGGCACAGTTAGATCGAACAAGTAGGCTGTACAAACACAAAGTCAACAGCCACCTTGCAAATAAGTCAATAGACAGACTGTGAATAGTTTCTAAGAACAACTATTCTTACGTTTGGGTGGTTTGAGATTTCAGGGTAGACAAGCACATGTGACTCCTACAGATTTCTTGCAGACATTTGTACTTCCCAAGTCTTTCATCCACAGCAAACATGCTGGCTTCTGTCCTGTGGAAGGTATGACAGGTCTTTGTAGGTAAAGCAGTCTCACACTGGAAATTCTGCTTAATTTAATTTATTGACAGCTAACACAAGATTTCAACTACTGATTCAGATACTGAGAGGAAAAAGGCATACATAAACAAACACTTAGGGAAGGACTTTTCTCTTTCCTTCCCAAGCTCCAGTTAAGCACCTCTCTTACCCGTACCTGGTCTCAACATCCTTTGCTTTTAACAGGTGTTACAATCAGTCCTTCTCTCCCTCCCTCCCAATTGCTTCTGTGAGGCACTGGGCAATGTGGACAGTTCAGGTCAGTGTTTAAAGGTTTCTTTCTGCTGTTCTGTGCTTCTTAACTGTTTTCCTCCACTGCTTCTTGCCTCACTGTTCTGCTTCACAGTGAGTCCTCCACATACCACAGTTTCCTACAGGGTGTCCTTGCTTTGGCATGGAGTGGCTCCTTCCAAGATCGTGTCTCCCTTCCACATGTCTCCTTCACTTTCTCTCCCTCCATCTCACAGGTATCCTCATGTCTCCTCCAGTGTCTCCTATCCTAGGGGCTGCTCTTTTTTAGATATGTTTGAGCAGAGGTGCCACTGGTGCTGTCATTAGTTGAGGTTTTGGCATGCAGTAGGTTGTTTTCATCCCTTTCCAACTGGCTGACGGCAGGTCTAACTGGCACAGAGGAGTCCATGGCCTCTTTCCTTGCAGCTTCTAATACTAAAAGCCTGCCACTTATGCCATATATGCAGTTCACATGACATACATTTTCAGATAAGACCTGATCCTTTCTCTTTTTCCAAAAGCTAGTCTTCTCCTTCAACCCGTTTCCTCATTAAAACGGCCTTGAACAAGCAGCCCACAGTAAGGTCCAAGGCTGGGTGAAAGGGGAGGGCTACAGACCTAAAAAGAGACTGTTAGCTGCACCAGTTACTGAGAGGTCAGAGGACATGTAAATTGCTGTTCATGGGAAAGACATTATATAGTGGAATGAAGGGGTGGAACTGAAAATAGGAAAACACGCTGTGTTCTCACAGAAGGAAGTGAGGAGGAAGTTGTTTCTTTGTACTAGTAATGTCTACAAGGCAAAACACGCCGTTGTTAACTCTGCAAGATTGATATTTCCTAGCGTCAGGATACTGGAGAAGACTGTGGGCTTAGGCAAGAAATGTCTTGGTATAAACCAAAGGTATCTGTGATAACTTTCAGCAATAAAGAAAGTTTAATACACCTTTAGCAGTCAGCTGTTGAGATATTTCATCTGGAAATCCATGGCCTTTTTATCCAATCCTAGATGACCTCATTTGGACTAAGTTCAAGAAACAGGAAAGATAGTAGATTAGCAATACTTCTCTTCAAAAAATTACTTTTCAAAGAGCTTTGCTCACCTCTTTTTTATTACTTGGAGTTCTTGTAGCAGAATGCTACATAGCTTCAAGATTCCTCACTCTTTTATCTTGGGGCACACGCTGAAGATTAATCTGTATTTCAAGCATCTGTTCTGTTTTGGTTTACTATCCCTTGATTTGAAATATCTGAGTCAGAGGACGGCCAAAGCTTTTGTAAGATCTTCTTGGAAGGAGCCTCCTAACTTTTAGTAAGAAATAATTGCATTGTTATTACTTTGTAGCAACCTAGGCTCTCACTGAACATCCTAGCTTCGATTTACATTACTTAACCTGGGAGTGTTAGTTACTCCAATGAGTACAAGTGACTACATCACACTCTTTACTGCAACTTGCCACACTCACTTTTCTTCCCATCCTTCTATTTACAAAAAAAAGTAAGTAACAGGGTTGCTGTATAGTTATTGCACCTGCAAAGAAACAGAAGGTTTAAATACATCCTCCACTGTGCCCTGCAGTGGAGAAGCTTTGAAGTGCTTATCGGTGCCATGTGAAGAAGTGAATCTGGGAACTTACCGCCTTCCAATCAAAGAATATTGCAGGCCTGTCCTGGTGCGTGCTGGGGACAAAAGAGCTTGTGCTCATCCTCTCCATCTTTCAAGACAAACATAGGCTTCAAACTGCAGTCATTAATAAGATGCTTCTAAGTACTTTAAATAAAATAAAAAATATATTGTAGCTCAGATATGAGCAAGCCACAGTTTAAGCAGTTATGAGAAACACTTCTTGATATTACCTGGTTTATTTAAGAAGATTGATTTAAAAGCCATCTCTCATGAGGGTTAGTTGCCCAATGACTGATGTTGTTTTAAGAAGAGAAACCATCATCAAAAACATTGCCTTATAATTTCTCCCAAACACTTAACGTTAAATATAAGTAAAATTATATCTGCAGTCAGCTATATAAACTAGGGTGCTGTGAAGCTCACTGTTAACAAAATTACTGCTTTTTGGATGTAAAATATACATGCAGCCAAATACTTAGGTGGTCAAATTTCTTTGACTTCGACAGAAATAAGCTGATTTTCCTAACCATGGATCTAACCTATAGTTTAAAGAGCAAGGTAAATATGTAGTCAACCAATTAAAATACTGGAAGTTTGTATAAGGTAGCAATTTTAATTTTATTTGACGTTTTGTTTTTTCTTTTCTCAGATTCCCCAGAGGTATACCTGCTAATGGCAGGTAGCATGAACGTACTTTTAACATTTCACCCTTCCTCTGTTCAATTGTCTATCTTCTAAAAATTAGCCCAAAATAAGATTCCTGCAGAAATATTTCAGTGTGCATTACATATACATTGCCAGGCAACTTTTACAGGGATAGGCTGGCCTTCATTTGCCAGGGTTTCTGTGCAAGCCATGAGACTGGACAGACAGCTACACAGAATGTTAAACTCCAATGTGAAATGCTTCAAAAATTCTGCACTTCATCTCCCATTATAAATTTATATGCTAGTAACATTCCCAGTGCATGGAACAAGGAAGCAAAAATTCATCACAAAACAGAAATGAAGCCATGTAGGCATAGAAACTGATCAAATGCAAAGAAAGCCAAATAAGAGGATACAATATGTTTCTATCCAACCTTAACTTGGTTGTCCATCCAACTGATGGACAAATCTTCATGGATCAACCCAGATATAAACTTCACCAAATTAAGCTCTTGAGATGTAAGTTAAAATGGTCAATTACCAAAATTTCCTTGTGGTCAGCCAAATGTCATTCCACATCAGTTGCATTACTTCAGTTTCTTAAACTTTAAAAAAAACCCCAAACCCAACAAAAATTGCCTGTTAAAGGTCCTTATCAATCCTCATGAAACTCAATACAACTTTTTCCTGACTAAGGACTCCTACACAGAGTTTGTTACTACAAAATCTTCAGCCTTTTATATAAACAGCATATATTTAAGTAGCCCAATTAAGTCAGTGAAGATGTGCACCTGGGATTTTGACTGCATGTGCTGGCTGTAGATTTAAATGGAGATAGAGTCAGTCCCTGACTAACAAGACTTCTTTCACCCACAGCTTTAGAGCTGCAGACAACAACATTGTGTGCAAATCTTAGGGGATAAGTTTTAGGAAGTGATGTTTTTCCTTCACTAGATAATGACACTCCAGGAGAGAACAAAATGCACCATCACATGTTCAAAACCAGCCTGTTAACCAGAAGGAAAGACAGGACAGAACTAGTCTGTAAGTGTACTGCCTGCTTCAGCCCCAACATGAGGAGAGGCCATGGAGGAAAGTGTGCTGTCCCTCATCTCTGGTCTTAAAATCTCAGAGCAAACCATCCTCAGACCCTGGAAGGTTTTATTTGCCTAACCTCACTGCAATATGCAGGTCAATGAACCTCATGACCTCCACGCAAGCAAAGCTGTGTTTTTAGGCTCTCCAGCAGCTTCTCCACTCACACTGTATCCCATATTGGGCTGGAAGAGTGCCTCAGTCCTTCTCCTGACCCACAGTTGCGGAATGGGTTGGGTTAGAAGGCGCCACTGGAGGACATCTAGCCCAACCTCCCCTGCTCATGCAGGGTCCCATAGAGCATGTCATTCAGAAATTAAATGTCTCCAGATGACTTCTGAATACCTTCAGAAATGGACTGTGCAACCTGTGCCCATGTTTATGAGAAGGGAGGATACAGGCCTCTTGTCTAGCATAAACTGCAGTGCCCTCAAAGAAAGAGTCAGCCTTGTTTTGTTGTTATCAAAACCATATCCTCCTCTTTTCCCATCCCTGCCCTCTACTGAGATCATGACTACTCCGCATTACTGGGCTTTTCTGCGACCTTGCTTGCAAGCAAGGACTTGCTTTCCAGGAGGCAAAACCCACCTCTTTTACACTTCCTTTTTACAGAGATGAGACTGAGACCAGGTTTTGCTTTTGTTCTCTTTATGCATCTGGTGAAACATGTTCAGAAATTGAGTTTTAGAGGTGTCTCTTCAAATCTTGAGTTTCCCCAGACATCAAGACAAACCCATAACGCAGAACAAAGGATCTCTATTCAAACCCAAATCTTTCCAGAGCTGCTTAGAACTGTGAGCCAACTTCCACACTTAGAGACACTGCAGTCTGCTCTGTAGAGCCTTACTTGTTTTCCTCTCACTTGGTTGCTCAGATGGGGGTGTGCTTTGCACTGTCACTTTGCATAAAAAATCCAGCAGCTTTTGAGTTCTGGCAGCTATTACCTTTTGCCCCATTAAAATATCTGCACTTTCTGAATATTATCAGCACTTTTATCAAAGCAGTAAGTTTGACCTCTACATTCTTTAGCTGCTTGCAGGCATCCGGGGCTGGACCTAGGGTGTAGACAGCTTGCTCTGCAGACACAATCTTCTTGGCTTCAAGATGGGCCAGTTCCTGCTTCTGCTCATTTTGTCATACTCTGAAGAACAGGTATCTCTCCGTGTCTGTTAATTATCACTCTAGCATCTGCAGCAAAAGGACAAAGTCGAGTTAAATCTTCCCTGGTGCATCCTCACCCCTCCCATCCACTGCTGTGTGGTCTCCTCAGGTAGCTGGAGAGACTAATCCTGTTGCTGCCTTTAACCTGCCCCCGGTGCTGTTGCCAGAGTCTCTGCAGCCACTGGACAAGATAGCAACAAACTTCCTGGGGATTCAATGGACTCACAACCTATTGAGCCATTCCACAGAGGCTCCAGTACCTAAGCTATGTCCTTCTCATTCTTGGCCAGTTTCCCTCCTTATACCATGACATGCCTAAGTGAAATACTATCTCTTGATTGCCCAGCATTCAAACTCACTGACTAGTGTCCAGATCCTGCCTTAGAAGACCTCCTTCTCACTCTGGTGCTTCTGCTTCATCATATTCCTACCTGCTCCCGTTTGGAGAAGGACAAAATAACTAATCTCCATTTCTCTGTCCTCATGTCTTTACACAGTCATTCTCTCCTGCTGCACGTGCTCCTGGACATGCTAGACAGAACTTCCACAAAAAGTAGTGATTCCGGAGCTTGTTGTTTCTCCTATTAGCTGTTTCCTCCATTTCTTAAGCATTGGAGTATCACTCATAATTGTACAAGAATTAGCTAGCTTTACAGACTCTACTACCTTAAAAGGAACAAAAACCTGTGGTCATTTTTTCCCCCAAGTCAGGATCCTCTAGATCAGGCCTTTCCCACGCAGCCAGTAAAATATTTTCTTTTTCTTGAGAAAAGCAATGTCTTCAACATTAGCCCCGTCAGAATTACAGAGCAATGAGATACCTGTTTGTTTTTCTTGATAGCTGTCCACTTGTCCACATTTCTTATTGCACATTCAGGAAAGAATTTTATTACAATTGCTGTATTCTGTGATCTCTGTCCAGGCTTCCTCCCTAAGCCACTCATCAGTATTGACATTTATATCTTTCTGAAAGAAGTTATGATCAGGGACAACCTTTTTGACCAATATTTCCAGGATTTCTCTTCGGTGGTGGGGAACCTACCAAACCATTGTAGCCTGCCAGGAAGAAACCTGCAGTGAAATTGATTCCTAGCAATCAGCCCCAAACTATTAGTTTTCAAAAGGGGTATATAAAGAAATGTAAAGCATGAGAAAACTGGGTATATAATGTTAAGAGGAGGGGATGCAGACCATACAGAAAGATGCAAGACAAACAAAAAGATACATTCTAGATTTTGGAATATTTTACTTTCTTTATGAAAATCAATGAAATATTACCTTGAAAAATTCTTGGAATCCAAGTGCCAGTAACAGTGTTACCTCATAAGAAACTATGATCAAGAAAACTATATATGAAACCTATACAATGTCATTTCTGTAAAAACATGTTTTTCCATTAGTGCCCTTAGTACTTTATGTATCATATGTTGTGCTAATCTTAGAGAGATAGGAGTTCAGATAGCTTTGTATGTAACTTCAGTGTTCACACACATATTGTAACACGTGGTTGTGATCGCTTTAGAAGTGAATTAGTTGCTCTTTATGTCTCTTCCATTCCCACAGGAATCTGTTCCTTCTACACACACACACTGTTCTGATTAAATAGGTGTTACTTCAGTAGTTCAATTTCAGTTACAGAGTTTCTTCATGGAGCATCTTTCATGTTGAATCAGGCCCATCTGGTTGTTTTTCTTTTTTTTTTTTTTTTTTTGCCCCATTTCATTACCAGTTTTTGGTCATAAAAAGACAAGAAACTACATGGATTCCTGTTGACATACAGAAGGGTTCTTATTTGCAAAAAATGTTTATCATCCACAAACTTCTACAGAAAAAGTTCAGTCTCTTCTTCAGATTCAATCTGCTATGCTTTGGGCACAGTGTGTTTCTCTCAGGACAGAAAGATTCTACGCAGTTCACCTGCATGTTCTGCAGTCCCTTTAGTGCATAAAGGTAAAGCAGTTCACTGACTCTGAAAAGTAAATTAAGGCTGGATTTTAAATGCTGCCAAGTTATTTTAGTCCTCAATTAAGTGTTTGTCCCAATTTCTGCCACTTCAAAAAATCCATTCAGAGTTACAGGTTCAGAATTTCACTCTTAATCTCCAAGACTGCTTTGGAAATGTTTGAGTTTGGACATCCAGGTTTCATTTCCCTGTGTTGTTTTCATTTTCAATTACTGACTTTAAGAACCTCTCACAGATGAGTACCTTTGAAGCTACCAACAATTACTAGAATTTCTTTGGGACACTCTAGAGTGACAGCTCTGGAGCCACAATGTCTCACCTGCTTTTGTCTTCACATTGTGCACAATGACTAGGGTGCTGTTTAAAGGTAATATTAATGATCTGTTTATGCATGCTCCAGTATTCGTGATAAATAAATCTCTGATAGCAAAAAGCTTATGCAATATTCCTCCCCATGCAATTACAGTTTAGACATATAAGCACGTAACACTGCATAGATAGGGTAATACTGTGCCCTGAATAGATTCCTCTATATAAGATCATATGTAGCAACATGCGTTGTAGGGTATTGCAGCTGGGAAATCTCAGGCTGCATGGATAGAATCAAGGTTCTAGAAATAACTGGGAAATTCAATCAAGTTTTGCTGTCCCCCAAATTAGCCTCTGAAAATGGAAGATGGGTTTTTTAGCAAAGTAAGAATGAAAAAATATCTGCTGTCTACAGAATAAAAAAAAAAATTTCTTACCCTAAACTCAGGTATAAAAGGACTCCATCTTCTCCACATTCTTTGTTCTTTCCTTCCACTGCTCTTGCTGCCATGGTTTCAATGGAATTTAAAACAAACAAATAAGGAAATCTAGGAAGAGCTTGAAAGAAACATGAGACAGCAAACAGGAAATTCATTTAGAAGCACAAACTCTTCATTTTTTGTATCAGTCCCAAATCATAGCTTTCAGAGAATAATTACCAATGTTTTTTGTCAGTTCTGTCTGATTAGCTCGTTCTTCATTAGCTTGTTGGATGTGAACACATAGAAACAGCAGTGATTGGTGGATGCAGTGTGACCCTGCCTACACAAGAACAAACTCCTTCCAGAGGGGAAAAAAAAAAATGTTTTTTCAGGGGTTTCTTTGGATTATTTTTCAAAGAGAAATAAGCATCCTCTATGCATTAAGCAGCTTAGCTACTTTTGCCCCAGTGCAGGTGTGTCCCTGAAGGCTACAGCTGGATTATAACCCTTCTTATAGACTGCCACTCTGAAAAATGGACTGCAACCTACCACAGAGTGACAGTAAAAAGCAGGAATCCATCTTGAGTTACACTATTATCTTTACGTTGGTGTATCTTCAATTCCCTCGCTGTGTCAACCCATGTCAAGTTTTCACCCTGTACTCTGAGGAAATTTGGCTAGCTATTCTGTTAGGAAAAGTTTGTATTTAGTTGATCCTACTTTGGAAAAACATGGTGGAAAAAACTACTTCTTAAGGGATCTTCCCACCCTGTCTTTCCATGTTACTATCCCTGCAAAGGAACAGAGTATAACGATAAAGTACACCTGCACACTGCTATATCACAATCACACTCAGCTGCACACACTGCCACAGGGAAGCTGGAGGAGGTATCAAACCAGCTATGGCACCATGGCTGGATGGTGTGTTCTCACAGGAAAATATACGGTAAAAAATTCCTACTATGCTGCAACTGCTTGGAGGGGGACCAGCAGTCAGGAGTTCTGAAGCACCTCTTCCTTTTGCACAGTACCTGCCACCTTGGGAATGTCAGAGTAAATCTACTGTTTACTGTCCCTCCTACCAGAGCTTTCTGCAAGCCACTGCATTTTAGGTTAAAATTTTCCAGCAGTACGGGAGTTACTGGCTCTCCCGCCAGCTGGAACAGTTTCTGGAGCCTTGAATGACCCAGCACTGTATATAGATTCTCTCACTTTGACAGTTTACCTGCCATGCACAAAAAAAGTAGTTTGATGTATGTATTCATCTGTTTGGCATTAGTAAGTAACACAAGCTAAACATACCTCTTTGTCACTTCAATTCTACAATTCTTGGCCACTTACAATTCTAGAGAACATCTTCACTGACCAATTTTCTGGCATGTGTCAGAAAATGGGGAATTGCATGCCTAAATCATTTGCTGAGGAAAAATCTGGTGAAGAATAAGTAAGGCTGGTCTTATGAAAAACAGCAACTGACCCTAAGATTAGCTCAGCTGTTTAGAGCATGGTGCTAATAACAACAAGGGTTTGGGTTCAATCCCCATATGGGCCATTTACTTAAGAGAGTTGGGCTTGATGATCCTTGAGGGTCCCTTCCCTTCTGACTCGGAATATTCTGTGAAGAAAACTCTAGTTTTTAACCTCTGTCTTTAATTATCAATGGTAATATACAGGGCACTAAACTACGTATTCCCTTACACACACTGAGTTATCGCAACTGCATGCAGATTCTGCATGCATTTATTTTACTTATACTGTAGTGAGAATCTAAAACCCCTGGTTCTTCCAGCTTTTTGTTCTGAGGACTGATTTGCAGACATCCAGTTTTTGTATTTGCATCTTTTTACTTACAGTCCCTGGCACCTCCTAGGTGGATGGAAACCACCAGCAGCTAAGCTTTGGCTTGCTGTTAGTATTCTGTGGAGTTTTGGCAGCAGCAGTACAGAGCAGATGGCAGGCTTTCCTCTTTCTTTAAGATGCACCAACCGACTTCGAGCTGCGTATGGCCATGAAGCGGAGACTGAATGCAACCTGCGTAGGAGAGAGGGGCTGCAAAGCAACACACAAATGACCCCACTTCTGACACTTCCACGAATCACTGTCACTCACCTCTGAGTCAAGTTCCTCCCTGCTGCTCTGGGTAAGAGAATTGACCCTGTGATATCAGTGGAGACCAGCTACAAAGCCAAGTTGTGCTCAGCTCTATATAAAGAACAAAAAATCAGCCCTTATCTTTCCTACAAAACCAAGTCCAAGTTCAGTTGCTAAACTGATGATAAACTACATTTCAGCCTTTCGTATATTCATGGACCAAGATGACAGTATTTTATTCTAGTTGGAAGTAAGAGTTTCATCAGCTCCAATATTACTACTGATTTGTATGGATCTGTATTACAGAGCCTGGGCCTCACATGCACATGTTAAAGGGAAAACCTTTTCAAACTTTTCTGTCAAACCAATCTAAGTGAAAAGCTTCCTTCTGCCACAAAAAAGATGGAAATCCTGCATGTCTATGGCTGATTAAAAATTAATCTTTTGTAGCAAAGTTTGTGCTTTTTAAGTTTTCACAAGGTTAATTAATTACTCACATCTTTAATGAGCTTTAAATAAATGGATGACTCCTTATCTGTTGGTGTTACTGCGACTATTCAAATTACCTGGAGCACACTGTTTTATCTTTTTTCTTTAACAAGACTGGTTTCTAAACCACCTAATCAATATTTATTCTGAGGAAAAATGTAGTACAAAAGCAAGCTTCCCTGTGGACAGAGAGAGAATAACTAACATGATTTAGTGTTTATGCCAGTTCAGCCCTCACCCGCCCTTACACTGTTCTCCTACCTTCTGCCTTACAAAACTGACTTCATTTCTGCCTGTTCCCAACCTGTACAAACATCCCTCACTGGTTAATAGCAGCACACAAAGCTGGACTCTGTGGAAGGATAAACCAGGGTGCCTTTAGCTACATCACACCATTCCAGACCAGTGTGAAATCCTGGCTTATGTACATGGGCAGTTTGCTTTTTGAAGACAGCGAATCACTGAATTCCTGGGACATGCTGCAAATATGTCTCAATTACTGCAAGACATTCCTCCATCTCCATAGACCATTATATTGCCAGTTTAAACACAAACTGACTTAGACCTTGTCTACACTAGGAAGCTACTTCTTGGTAAGGAAGAAAGTTAATCTACAGCTGAGTACTATTCTTCTGTGGACACATTCAGTGTGCATGAAATAAACTACTCTTCATTCTAGATCTAAGTGAGTATTTGCTCAGGATTCAACTCCTGAAGACTATCCACTTCAACGTAGATCAGACTTGTGAGATCTAGTGAGGACAAATCAGCTGAACATATTGAAATACGCAGTTTTAAAAAAGTGATGAAAAAGCTAGAAGAAAACCATAGCATTCCTTCAAAGTTATGTTTATTACCCATAATAATCCATTCTTGATATGCCTCTGCAGCTTGTCAAACAGTTGGCAGGTTAACTGCTTGAAAGTTAACTCTTAAGCAGCCTAGGCAAAGGCTCTTCCTGTATCACATGCACACAGGCACACACTAGGTGGATTCTGCTGTTAGTTAGACACCTGTTAACAGAGTTATTACATTTCCAAAAGGAAAATGAAGCTTTCCCGATGCTGCATTTCCTCTTCCATGATGTGCTGCAAAATCCATTGGCCTTCTACCATCCCTTTCCTAAAACTCACATCAGGAGTTCTTTGTCAACCAAACTCTTCTTACTAGCTCTTCTATTTTCGGCTTAACTGTTCTACCCATCAGCTCTTGTCTTTTCTGTCCAATTTGGTGTCCCTTCCTTTCTTACTTAACATTGACTGAGGCAGGCAGTTAAACCTTCATGAAACATTACAGAGTAAGACCTATACTCAGTGGGAAGGGGATAATTTCAAGACATGGCTGCATGGTCTGAAAATATCCCTCTTCCAGTTGTATCAGTTACAGAGAAGTTTTCATTCTTACCCAGAGAAACACATACAATGCTAAGACATGGATATGTTAAAATAGCATAAACTTTGACTTCACTTTTTTGGTCATCGCATATACATCACAAGTGAAGTCTAGTTCTAATCCTAGCTAAGCTGGTGAGGAAATAGGTAAAAAACAAGTTACATTAATCCTATTTTCATTTATATATGGGCCTCAATTATTGCTTTTTAAAATAGAGGTTTGGAATCATGAGGGCAATGGTCTGACACCTTCAAAGTATGTAGACTCAGATTTCCTAAACACGTTGCACATGGGACTGCCTTTCTGAGTGATCTGTAAGCAATAAAAGATAAAGCTGGAGTTCCCTCGCCAACACTAGACTGTGACTGGTACAAATTCTTAAAGAGTCCCACACAGAGCCCCTGTGATTCTGGGACTTGCATGAACGTTTAGATGCAAAACAACAGAAGAAACTGTGTGGTACAAATTACAGTAACATAATCTGATTTCTTCTGCCAGGAAGGCTGTGGTACAGGTGACCCTCAGGCATAGTGCAGATCCCTCAACACTGTGTAAAAGAAGATTGGCTTAGGTCTATCTTTTACAAAGACCCTCACTCTCCTACACCCTTACTCATGACAAACAAACAAAAAGACCTCCCAACTAACAACAAAAACCAACAAAATTTAAAAATAATGTGAAGAGAAAGTTCCAAGTAACTTACAAGAATAAAACAAAAGGATGTTATGTCCCTCCTACTGAATCTGTGCATGCACTTGTAAGCCTTAGGCAAGGCCACTAATTTTCTAAGTGGAGGAGGCACAGTTGAAGTTTGGAACTGTAGGTCCTTTTTCCCTTCTCACAGGGATTTCATGTGCTGATGCAGTACAGAACTCAGAGCACAGCAAAGGCTCCACCGCAGCAGACAAAGCTGAAGATGCTGCTATTCCTGGGTGGGATTTTTTGGTTATTTTTAACAGCCTTTTTTGTTGTTATTCTGACAGTGACTGAACAGAATAGTGTTGAATGCTTCCTAGAACGGGCAAAGACATGCAAAGCAAAGCAAATTAATTGCTTCTGTTTGGTGTATGTATGGAACAAAAAATTTCATGCTGTTAAATGCAAAACATGACTGTCACCAAAGGTTTGGGCATCACTGAAATCAAGATGGCCCTCTGACCTAGAACTGGACAGAACTTCTCTTACAAAGTGTGCATGGCTACTATTGAAACAAAAATAAAGCCTTCTGGCAGTAAAGAATCATCCTGACAGAAGATCTTTGTAACCAGTATTACCCATATCCTCAGCCAGAAGTCAATATCCTTCTTTATATGCAGGAATCACAGAAGAAGCTTCAGAGAATAAGAGAATAAGCAGAGTTGGAAGGGACTGTCAAGGATCATCAGGTCCAGCTCCTGGCCCTGCAGAGGACATCCCCAAGAGTCACACCACATGCCTGAGACCATTGTCCAAACGCTCCTTGTACTCTCTCAGGCTTGGTGCTGTGACCACTTCCCTGGGAGCCTGTTCCAGTGCCCAGCCACCCTCTGGGGGAAGAATCTTTTCCTAATATCCAACCTAAACCTCCTCTGGCACAACTTCAGGCCATTCCGTCAGGTCCTGTTACTGGGCAGTAGAGAGATCAGTGCCTCCCCCTCCTCTTTCCCTGATGAGGAAGCTGTACCAGTTTCTTCCTTCAGACATGTTCAGGTAAGACAAGTTGTACTGGTACCAAAACATCTTCACAAAACCCTTCCCTTTTTTTTCTTTTCAGGAACAGGATTTTGCCCTATGTTCTGCAAAGTTCCAGGTGAGTCCAAGAGAGGCACAGCTGTTAGGGCTGCCTGACTACTTTACTGTAACTCTTCTTAGCACGTTAGAGGCCAATTCAGAGAATTGCTTAGGTAGCAAGTCAAGAATGCCAAAAATCACTCATGAATAGAGAACTTCTACATTGTTTACTAAATAGGACCACAGTATGCAGTTCAGCAGCCAAACCAAGACTTCTTGCATCCATTTGCATTGGGGTTCATATATTTGTTATGAATATCAGGCCTGGAAAACTGTATATACTGCATCTTTCTTTTAATGACACTGACATCAGCACGTAAGACAATTCTAGCTAAGACCAACGTCCTGCATCTGAACTATATCACACCACATTTAAGATTCTTATGTCATATAACAAAGTAATATAAAGGCAGGAATAATGTGTATCCCCTATCATGACAACTGAATAGAAAAAGGAGAAGCATACATTAAACCTACAAATGATGTTTCTGTGGCATGGGCACTCTACCTTCATTTCATCTATGCAGTATTTCCTTTAGGAACAGCTGAACTAATACAATTCCTGGGAAGGAATGATGAGCTATGATGACTTCCTACCAGTGTCAAGATGACAGAAATCAGGGAAACAAAGAAAAGGTTTGAGAATGCTTGATAAGGTCTATACTGCATTGCAGGCCCTGGGGTAAATTAAAAGAGCAGAGGTTCAGTCATATGATTCAGAATTTTATTCGGTTCAACACTAAAATATCCAATTTATATTTTTCAATGACAATTAGAAAAAGGAAAATTACCGTGCATATCCCACACATTTCTAACTCCTGCATTTATGGTCTGTTTACTACCTAGACTTCTCAACCTGCTGGGATTGTAAAACTAGGTCTCAGACCCAGGCAGAGGTTTTAACTTATTGTTAACAAGTAATTATATATATATACAAAAGAGAACAGCATTTCTTTTACACAGAAAGAATTGTTATTTACATAGTGCCCAGAGCATGCTACAGGCTCCGAAGGGAAAGTTAAATAACAAACATATGATGTAGAGCAATAATCCTGCTCTGACTGTAGTAAAAGTGAACATGCTTGCTTCCCTAGGCACAGGGCTTGTCTCCACGATCATTTTGCTACTGAACTAGCCATGTGTTTTTAAATTGCTATGCTGCAGAGGTTTGTTTTATTTTGTTTTCTTTCAGTATTAAACCTCTCAATTCCTCAGCCATAGAACAGGAAGAGATTATTGAGTTCCCCACAGTTCTTGAAGTCAAAAAGTGTTACTTCTCCAATAGGAGGGCTTTTGTTCAGAGCACAAGGCTGTTTAGGCAGTGTAGGTCTGTAAGCTGTAAGGAACAGTTAGTGCCAGAGAAATTAGCTTGTTCATTGTGCTCATCAGTGCATGTTACCATTTTGACATGAAAAAAGAAAAGCTGCACAGTATTAATAGAAGAATTATTTAAAAGGTAAGACACATTCACAGCCAAACTTCTGCAGTTCACTGTAATTTCAGACTTGTACAGTGCCAATGATTGTGCTGACAAGCCCCGAACAGTAGCGGGCTATGACCAAAAGACATTCTTTGAAGGCTCTACTCTCGCAATTTAATGCAAGTGCACGTATGCTTGCAGGCTCCCAGCCTGCAGCATCTGTATGTACACTCTGGGACACAGTCTGAGCTTCTAAAGAAAATTTAAAGGGAGCTCAGTTGAGAAAACTACCCAGATTTCTTGCACGTACAGAGAAATGTTCACCACTTTGTTTAACCATATGTTGGACATCCATTTGAAAACAAAGAAACAGAGAACTCCATTTTTCTGACAGAGGAAAGTTTATGTTATAACAATTAACTTCCACTTATCTTCCTTTTGACTTCAAATTCTTCATGGTGTTTTGCTTTATTATTTTACCTCCATCCTGATGCAAAAGCATTTATTATAATTTCACTTATTACATGTGATAATTCCCACAACACGTTTTATTGTTTATACTGTACTAATGCATAAGACTTTCAACTAGTAGCATTGTACTGTGGAAGCACTAAATATATAGACAGTTATTGCAGCATATAAGCATTTTTCACATACCTGAAGCACTGTATTTGCAGACTGTGAACATCTTATAAAACATTTAGTCCTTTTAGCTCCATACCCAGCCTCATATATTTCATTAAATCATTTCAGAAATCTCTTTATGAAATCCCAGTTATATGACCGAATTCTTACTCTCGGCCTGGAGAGATTAATGGGGATATTCCTGCTAATGGGAAAAAAAATCTGACCAAAAAACCGCACATCTGAGATAAGAATGTCATTCTAGTTCCTAATACTAAATTCCTAATTCTCAGAGGGAAGCTGAAAATGAACACTTAGAGATACTAACTGCTCTGTTAACTGTACAGGACTTCTACATGAGGTATAATTGGAGTTCTTGCCTTTGTAGGCCAATATGGATTGGCCAATGGATAACGAATATTCCATTAAACAGGGCTCCAATTACACTTGCAAGGAAACTGAATTGGAAATCTGTGCTATTTTTAAAGACAATACCGTTTACAATAAAATTCCAGCTCAACTGGCTTAGTTTCCAAGCTGACGAGACTTGTCCAGTCTTGTCAGAGACATCACAGGGGGATAAGCTTTCTACCATTGGGTAGAAAATATCCTTGAGAACAGCTCTCTTACAGTTTAAGCTGTCCAAATGAGAAATGTAAAAACATCTTAAAAGACAGTGGGACAGGAATGAAGTTTGAAAATGCTTTGTGTCTATCTGCTTCTCAACACAATCACTGTGAGACAGATTAGGAGATGCACTTGCCTGAAGTACAACATTTTCCACTGCTGCAGTCTGAGATTTCTAGCTACAACTCTGAGTCACCACTGAAGTGGCACAAGGAGGGACAAAGATCTGGAGGGACAAAGAATAAGGGCAGATGACAAGGAAGAATTGAAAGGAAGCACAAAAAATGCAAGCACTCACAGCACAGATCCAGTAGACAATCCATGAAAGGCAGAGTCTTTTGGAAGAGACTGCAATACTAGCTCTGGTATGCTACTCTTCAAAAGATTGTTTTATCTACACCAATTTTAGCTTGTAATTCTGTCCTCCCAAGTCTACTGACACTTCTTTTAAAGTATAAAAACTGTTTCTTCACTGGTATGCATGCAAGTCTACAGCTACTACAAAATTCAGGAGACAATAAAATTGTGTGAATAATTGTAAATAAGATACTCTCATTATGCCACTAGGGAAAGAAAAATTACAGCTTTGGTAAACTTTGTACTCATAAGGAAGTCAGAAGACTCACTTTTATGTTTAATGGGCCCCCAGACAGTTCAGTACTTAGTAAACAGCAATTGTGCAGTTTCCCTTAAATATCCCTGCAGTGAAAGAAAACAAATGCAGGTGGAAAATCTACATCAACAGCTGTGGGCAATACAACGGAAGGGGGAGGGGAAAATAACATCAAAGACTGTAAAGCTGATAGAATGGTTACTTTGCTACTACCTCCCTTCATTTCCTACAGCAAATCAAAATATTTCTCCTCATTTTATTTGTGTCTGTTTGCAGCATAGGGATGACCAGTAAACACCTTCATTCAGCAATCTGGTAACAACAGAGTACTGAAAAAGAAAAAGAGAGAGAGAAAGAGAGAGAAAAGCCAATCAGTGCTTTAGAAGTGGAGAGAAGAAAGTCTGTAAGGGGACAATGGGTGGGATTCCAGTGAAAAACACACACACAAAAAAAACCCACAAGAGCGAGGGAAAACATCGGAAGGTTTAACTCAACAGCAGATCGCAAAGCTGAGGAGATTCTTCCTCTTTACTGTTTAATTATACATTGCTGTCCAATATTGTGATTTCTACGAGTGTATGCCACAGCTTAAATAGCTAAATAGGAGCAATCTGTACCTCATGAAAGAATCAAAATATTTGTTCGTTTATTTTGCAACTGTTTAATGACAAACTGTACTTACATTTCTTTTAGGGAGTGGTATACAAAAACTTCAATGTGTATTATATTACAAATTCTTGCAGCATTAAATTTCCTTCAATTTTGGTCTCTTCTAGACCAAAGGACAATTGTTGTGTTGTGCTTTGAGAGATTATCCTTCTGTTTAGACAGTTAAAAAGAAAAAAGTAATTACAGTGTCACAAATATCTACAAACATTCCTGAAACCGAGCTAGAAGTCCCTGTGGATAATCCAAATCTTCAGTTCACGGGGCACTTAGGGTCATCTTTACCATTCTTTATGGCATTGTCCTTGAACCGTAGGTAGGAACAGCCATGTTGTAACTATATACAACACAAAAGAACAAACTGCTCATCTTTTTTTCCTGGCTAATGACCACAGAATAAATTTATGGAATTAATACAAAAGGCGTAATTGAGACTGGGTAAATTTTACCTAGAGGAAATATGTATTTAGGCCTCCCCAAGCACATTCAACTCAGCTGCAGGATTCACGTCTGGTCTCACTAAACACATTACAATATACTTATTTTAGCTCTTTTAAAAATTGCTGTGCATGCCTCACCACTGTGGTTTTAACACTGTCAAGATATCCAGCTCTTACAGAGTGAGCAAACATTTCAGTCTGCTCCTAGACAAGAGACTCCAGAAAATTATTTCTTTTACTGTTTTCTCCGTCTTATACTGCAAGCTCAGAAAGTATGGTTTGGTGTTGGTCTGGAGGTTTTGTAAGTCTCTTTTGAGCACTTATGGTTGATCCAAGATCAAAATTCTCGGTAAAAGTAATCCTTTCATGCTAAAATCCATACAGTATTGCTGCAAGCTTTGTGCCCAACAGAAGACTCATTCAGGCAGCGTTACCACGGGGACTACTGAAAATTACTTTGCAAGGTAATTGTGGTGCAGGACGAGCCTGCGTTACAATTTTGCTAGCAGCATTTAAAGGAAATGCAGAAGTATGGTTTACAGGATCGGAGGCGCTCTGCAGGAGTGGCAGGCGAGCGGCGCAGGCGGCGCACGCCCTGCGGCAGTGACCGGCAGTAACCCCGCGCTCAGCCACCCTCGGCGAGCAGCGAAAACACGCGCTTCCCTTGCCAGCCTTTGGGATGAGCAAGCACCAGGGTATCCACAGTGCGAGTCCTGCGAGCACACAACCTTTCGGCTGCAAAATGGGGGTTGGTGGTGGTGGTGGGAGCTGGGGGGAGCCGAAATGACAAATACAACACGCACCGGCTCCTGCTGCGGGGGAGGGTAGCGCCCCTACTAAGTGACACCGCCACCTGCGAGGCTTCCCCCGAGGCTGAGGGCCTGGGGGGCACTGGGGTAGCAGGTGGGCTCGGGATGTGTGGCCGGAGGGGCAGGCGGCGAGAGCGGGGGAGGGCTC
>VZRJ01002461.1:124264-164171 GCA_013397565.1 Ptilonorhynchus violaceus
GGACGGGGGGGCTGCCCGGGACGGGGGCAGGAAATGCGGGGGGGCAGAACAGAGGCAGAGACGAGGGATAGGATGACAACGGGACAGGGGGTGATGGTATCATAGCACAAAGGAGCTGGCGCCCCCTTCTTCTGCTGATCCCCCCCTCCCCTCCCGAAACGCTCCGTCCACGGGAAAAAAAAAGTGGTTGGTACGTGCGTTTGCTGGGGAGAAGGACGGACCCCGTGCCGGCCCTTTCCTGCCCCCAGGCGTCCCCGAGCTGCTGGAGTGGGGATGAGGGGTGCAGAGGGAGCCCCGGACAAAGGGAAACACTGCTCTGCTTCCACCGACTTCTACCAACGTCCCCCCTCCCGGGAGAGCTGCCGCTGGTCCGGGCCGCAGAAGTGTTGGGTGCTGCCACGTCCCTCTCAGACTCAAGCCGTGCTTCGGTCACATGTGCTGCTGCCGTTCAAATCCAAGCCCAGCCCCAGCCCCGGGCGGCCGCGCTCTGCGCCGAGCCTGGCACCAGCTGCGGCCGCCTTTCCTTTATGAATTTCTCTGTGTAGACCTTTATTACTAGCAGTAAGGCTGTATTTAGTAATTTTAACAAATTATTGGTATTTGAACAGATTTTCATCTCTAAAGTGAACATGGACAAGAAAACCGGCTTCACTTTAGAGTTACTCTTTAGCTGTTTGTGATCTCCTTTAAAGGGCTTTGGGTAATTCATGCTGCTGCTAACCCGAACGGGTTCTGACCTCCATATTAGTTTCCAGCATGTGAAAAAGACTCATCAACTCTCATATACATATATAGTGTGTATATGTATGATTATGTACATCAACAACATCTTAGGTGGTAGACTTCATAGTCCTAAGCGTCTTCCCGGTGGACTGCGTTTAGGGACCAAAACCCAGTCTGGGGACAGGGGTGCCTCGGGCCAGATGCTGTGCTGTCGCAGGGCCAGCCAGCAGAGGTGTGACTGGGGCGACGCAGCGTCCTGCCCGCGGCAGGACCGGAGCACTCCCGCGGGGCATCTGCCTGTTCTGTAAGCAGCCACACAAGGAACTTAAAGTCCCACGGTTTTTATTAGGGACGCTAATAAATCTCCAGCTTTTTTGCTTTCTTCCTTCAGCAGCCCTGTAGGGGGTATTTGTTTTGTAAAACAATAGGGGGAGAGTGGCTACTGTCAATAACGGCACGGCACAGGTGCTGTAATAGAGAGAGGCTTGCAGCATCACACAGTCTTGTGTTCATCTCCTCTCCCTTCTCTGGAATTTAATTCCTACAAACAGAATAACTTACTGCAGCTATTGCAAGCTTCAAATGGTACTACAGTTTACAGAGCACAAAGAGCCCTGGTGTTTAAAATTTTTTGAGCTTAGAGTATATCAAGAGATAGGAGACAGTGGTTATTATAACCAAACAAAAATACAGCACTAGGAACTCTGCAGGTGCTTTACAGCTGTACATATTGAGTGAAACCTTGGTGGGTTCACCCTACATCACCACTTCTGCCTTTTCTAAGCTCAACATACAAGTGAATGTTGGGCAGATTTCACCTCAAAATGTGCATTTGCCTGCCTATTAGGCCATTGCCTGATTTAACTGTCTTAAATTGAGTAGGTGTGGTGACAGTAACAACACATCGAAAACATTATGCCGTTACTCAGTGCAGTAGGTTTCTAAACCTGTGTATCAATTACATCTATGTGAATTTCTTCCATTTTCTGTTTTAAGTGTAGAGAGACTATCTACATTTTTTCCAAGACTGTTATGACCATGTTTCTTCTATAATGAAAACTCAGTGCACACTTGGCTTTTCTCATTCCTGGCTCTACTAGTCTTCCTTGCAGGTGCCTCAGAAACAATTGTTCCAGGTACTGTGCCAGTCCTAAGGAATATAAATGTGTTTTACCTTCTGGAACTGCTCTCCCACAACCTGAACACTCTGAAACAAAACACAGCTGCCCCAGAGGAGAGCACAGGAGGGCTGCAAGTATATTTCGGTAGAGAAGGAAAGATAAAAGTTGGTATGAACCTTCAAATTGCGCAGGGAAAAATGTATTTTTTCAAAACCCTTCATGTTTGTCCAGGAATTCAGACAATGGCATTCCTAAAAGCATACTATTTCTGTTTTACAGCACCCTCAGAAGTGCTAGATTTCTCACAGAACAATTTGAAAGTAAGTTCTGGTTTGATGTGTTTACAATCCACTTTCCTAACACTGGACCAGGTGATGTTAAATGCAGTCCAAAGTGGTAAATGGCAGACATTTTAGCATTTCATTTCAGGACACTGATTCAGTGTTGGATTTACAAAAAAATTCTCCAAGTGTTCACCTTGCTTTGCTCCCTGAATGCATGTTTAAATTTTTACCAAAGCCAGTAAGAGAGGAGTTGATCTCACCCAATTTACTGCTGAAAATCTTAGTTATTAAGAATTGAAGTTTACCAGTTGGATACCAGTAAATTTGTGACCCAGCTTTACTGTTAGGACCTGTTATCCCTATTGCACAGCAAAAGTCCGGCCCCACCTCTCCCATTAAATCAGACCCTCCATTAAGTATGTTTAGTTAAAACACAGCTTCGTTTTCATGACCCTAACATGGATCATGCCTCATTGCAGCTACTTAAGTGTCATGCTGCTGATTTTGCCTTCTTCAAACTTGCTTCTGCCTGCTGTGGCTTTTGCCACTGTTTTATCTTTTGGAAGGCCCCTGGAACGTAAGGATGATCTACTCACACGCCTGTCCTTTATGCTGACAACTGAGCCAGGCAGTCACAAAAGAATATTTGGAAAAGCATGAGAAAGGAAGATAAGCATGCAAGACAGTCACAGAATGGAAATGAAATTCAGGCCTCAGTTCACATCTGGCAACTTAAAAGTGCTAGATTTTCAGCCTAGATCCTCACCCCTTGTTGAGCTCTGCTCACTGCACTATGAAAAGAGAGGGTGCAGCTCTTTTCTTATCCCCTCAACCATGCAGCTGCCTACTGCTCAGTGGGGATCGAGCTGCTTGGGAAATCCAGCAGTTTCATTTCTCTGGAGCTTTTTAGTGCTGAGCTGTTAAACAAATCTGTCCTACATAATGTAAATGTATTCCACAACACAGCATATTATTCTTGATGAAGTCATATGGATGCTAGGCTGAAAATTTGCCTCTAATTTGCTCTGAGCATCCAGCCTACTTTCAAACATAAGGTGAATGACTTATTGTAACCCCAGACTGGTTTCAACACCAAGAGATTAAGCCATGACATCGAGACAAAGTAAATTAAGGAAGTGGTTTCACAGAACAGGCTGACACATGACAGGCACAGAACTAATTCTGTAGCAAAAGACGGGTGAGTCATGCATTTGCTACATGTGCTTTGGTTAAGTTCTTGCGGATCCATATCTCTAGCACATCTAAAAACATGGGGAAAGGGGCTAGGCTGGCACAGCAGGCTTGTGTATAGCAATACTACTGTAGCAGTATCCACCTTCAAACATTTCTCCCATTAAACTAACAGATGAAATTGAGCATCATTCTTACTTTAGGGGAGCTATAACCTTCCTGTCTACTGCTGCTCTCTCACCCCAGCTCCCTTTTGTTCAGAGAGCTGTATCTCCAAAGTCATGGCGAGTTTGCAGTGGCTCAGCAGGCCAGCACTTTTCTTTAATGATTGCATCCCAAAACTTACATGTAGTCTTTATCTTTTATAGTTTCAAAAAATGAGAACCAAATTCCAAAACCACACCCTGGTCAGCTCAGGGGAGCAGTTTCACCATCATTAGTTGACAGATTTAACACATATCCCTACTGAACTGCTGACAAAAGAAGAAAGATAGGTAATTCCATTCTGAAGAGATGCAAAACTGTCCTCTTGTTTGTTATGGATAGATGGAATCTGACTGATACAAGTAGATGGTGTCTGGTGAGCACATGCCCTTCATATTCTTCAGTTTACCCCCAGTCCATGCTTGCTGAGACAATCATCTCATCACAACTGAGTTCAGTGTAAAGGGGGATTATGATACCCATTGACTAGATATCTCTTGGAGGCATCTGCTTTTTGCTTTTATTTTTTTTTTTATTGTACAATATTCCTAGTACTACAGCTACATGGGCATTTACCATGACACTCCTAAATAGGGAAGAGACTGGAATGTGAGTGACCAAACTAAGGGAGATGGTGATGCTAAGTAAAATGTCTCTGTTGCCCCGACTTTGCTTTTTCCAGATGCCTGCTCACTTTAGCATTACTCAGGAAACAAGTCAAGGAAGCATGTTTCTACCTTGTCCCTGAAGTATTTGTACCATAATTGCAGCTGCTCTCTTAGATTACCGTCAGCTTATACCAGAAGGTCCTGTCAGACAGCCACAAAATGCGTTGTATAAAGGATCACTGCGCACTGAGAATTCTCCAGTTCCCTGACCTTCATGTACCTGCTGCACTAGAAGCAGCTGTACTTTCATGCTTCTCATTGATCTAGCATGCAAGTATCTGCTCTGCTGGAACCACTCCTTGTGTTTTACACGTCTGATCTTTCCAAGTTCTTCCCGGAAGACTGTGAGATCTCCTTTGCACTGAGAGTTCTTGCTTTTACTGAATGGGCTTAGCCTTTCCCAATCCTTCCTTAGCAAAACCCCCAAATGCTAGCTGCTTTTAAATAGATTGACATTGAACTTCCGTTGGTTCTGCCACTGATGGCAGGCTGTTGTTGCACAAGGCAACAACACTCGTGCACTCTTAGGGTATTTCTCTTTCTTAACTCAGCTATCTTCTGTTCTTACGCATCCTCTGTGCTCGTCTGTTAAAGAACTTCCTCCATTTCAGCCTAGAAGTGGCTGCATTCTGCTGGACGATAAAGCAGCATGCTGCATTTGTGTAATATCTCTGAACTGAAGTAACCCCAGCGGAGAACTCTTTCATTATTACAAGTGCTGGAAGAGGCCACATGGTAGAACCAGATCTTCCTGCCTTGAGTCACAGAAATAGGGAAATACAAAATTCTGTTTTCAGCATTAAATAGCCAAAAAAGGCACCTGATATGCAAGGTAATACATGCTAGAGGGGGCACGGGGCAGCTCGGTTCTGAAACATGCTGGCATCATTTTGGAACTAATGATTTAGTTGTTAGATGCAAATGTAAGGAATTTTCCAGGGATGGAAGAGCCAAATTTTAAAAGCTATTTCAGTGTTATGGAAAATCTCTCTAGGAGCTTATCGGCCTCTTCAGGCTCCTAAGCACTCTGTGCTTCCACTCAGTGGCACATATGTTTCTCCAGCCTGGATATGGAGATACTCTGGAAAATGTGTTCCTGGAGTTCTCCCTAGTGTATTAGCAGTATCATCTCATGATGCTCATCTTAAGAGTGCTTTCAGCAAATTGTGATAGCAGTTTTGGAGTGAGAGAACCAACAGTATGAGAGAACTTTACTGACACAACAGTTTGTAGGTTTTCATTTGCCTGTAAAGGCTGCCACTGACTTAAAGGCTCTCCTCTACAATGAAATCCAAAACTAGTTTAGGAGCCCAAGGCTTTTGAAGCTCCTCCTTTGCAATAGCAACAAACCAGGTAGAAACAGAAGGGCCTTTGGATATCGAGGTTCACCTAATCACACCTCAGGCAAAATTTTAGCCCTAAGTTTACTGACAGCATTTTCCAGTAGCAATCCTGATGAAGGTAGAGACCTACCAAATCAAGGTAACAGCTGTTTCCTTTGGAGTTTTTTTCTGTGTGATTTTCCAAACGAACTAGAAGGATAGACTTTTGAAATCTAAACAGGGTTTGTGGAGACAACTGTTTAGAGAAAGCTCAGTTGCTTTGCTGGGCAGAGTGATTCCAAAGACTGAAGGCACCCTGCGGCCAGCTGCCTGATCCTTGTTTAGAAACTAGAAGCTGTTTTCTCCAAGAAGTTCAAGAGTGCAACAGTAACAGGCATTGCCTTAATTATCTTGAGACTGATGCTAAACTTTAGTTCAAAGACTGAACTCACAGCAGAGAGGAGTCGAATTCAAACAACCATGGCACACTGTCTCCAGGAGAAGTTTTTGCATGCTAGACTCACATGTGGCATCCCACAGTCATTTGACCTTCACCTCAGGCAAACACTCTTCTTCCACAGGTTCTTTCAAAAGGTTCCACATCCCTTTGCTTTAAATGGTGCGAGGACAATACCCAGTAGTCCAAACAGTTGAGTGCTTCTCTGAATGCCTTTTCACACTGTTGAGTGGTGGAAAGTGAAGAGCCATAAGGGTTTGCATGTCAACCAAAGGTGGGTAGTGATGGCATGCTCTTGCAACTTGGCTATGAAGGACTCCCCTGTACCATTCGGCTTGGGCTGCATTGGTACACCTGGCCATTGCTGCTGGGTTTTATAATAAAATTAGCAGTTGAATCAGCGGTAGAGAATTAGGACACTGGAACAGGGAGAATGGTGCAAGATCTCTTATACTGTCCTGGTGCTGAGATGAGTAGCTAGTCTCTTTTTAATCCAAACAAAGCAAATTTGTTGAAAACACAAGAAACTGCTAGCAAAGATAAGGGAACGTTTGGCCCTTGCTGCAGTCCCTTGATACTCTTCTTTTCCAAGTACATGCATTACAGGATTACAGCATGCACTATAACCTTCCTTTCTCCAACATAATCCTTCACAGCTGCCAGCACAGAAGCATGCCAAAACAGAGCCAGAGCCTCTAGCTACATATCTAGGTGGGCAGAAAGAGAGCCACTTAACCATAAACTCCAGAGCTCCCTGGAGCAACGAGTTCTCACGGATTTGTGCTTTTCGTCTCTTCTGCCCCACCATGTGCTTGGCTTATTTTGTGAGCCTCAAGCACATAAATAGGTTTGCCCAACAAACAGATGTAATTCTTGGAATGTCTGTGAATACTAAATAAAAAGAATAGATTATAATAGTTTCCTTCTCCTGAATAAATGAGTCAGTCCCCTAAAGCAAATTCCTATCACTCTTCACGTCCAGTTGCATTTATCTAAATATAATATCTGCCGCACTTACCATGTGCATACCATTATTCAGGGAGTTTTGTTAAAAAAAGCTCCATCCATTAGTGTCAGCATCACTGACCTGATGTATGTCTATCATGGCTCATTAATCACACATTAAAGACATGTGGATGTGGTCAAGTTTAGTCCTGAAGCAGGTTCTACATCAGTGGGTTTGAATGTCACCTCCCTTTGGGATCATTTATTTCCAAAGGAAAGTAACACCTTAAGCTTTTCAGGAAGTTTCACATTTATCTTTCACGTTTTGCCCTTCACTTCCTGCAAGTTTCAGTCATTCCTCCTCCTCCCGTTACAAACCTGCTTTCCTTGAAGTCACAGTTCCCGGCATCAACCAGAGGGAGCACTAGAGAACAAGCCGTGATGCTTTCGACGGTCCAGCAATGTTGCTTCTTTAAAAAGTAATAGACTCGTGAGCTCACCTTCTGCACGTTTTCTGTCCTTAACCCTCAGAGGTCATTTTCATCTTTCAAAGTTTTATTCATAGTCNGCCATAGATAAGTTTTACCAATAGTTTATATTTGCATGTTTGTTGGAGTCACATGTCCTATTGGAGAATTTCTGCTATTAAGCAACAAGAACACGTTTCAGATCTTACATGAGTTGAAAATCTGATTTTTGGCTAGCACAGATTTGTACTTATGATATTATAACAGTTTCCTGATTTTATACACGTACAGGGCATTGAAGTAAGTTTATCCATGTCTATCAAGAGTAAGCGGGCCCGCTAATATTCTGTGAGAACAATTTATACTATTTGTATTCTCAAGCTTTTAATTTTCCATTGTGGGAAATAAATTAATCATAGATTTTGCAAGTATTTACACTCTGAAAATCCAACTATGAGAATGTTTCTGGGAAGTGTTGAAAAAAAGGCTGTGAATGTGTTGAAAATTAGTTTTTCTTACACCCTGAAGATACATTTCTGGAGTTCTCCTTTGTCCTGGCTATTAATTCACCTCTGGTATTTCAGGAGAAAAGATTAAGGAACGTGAGGGCTCTCTAAGGTAAGTCAAAACATAGAGCACAGTAGTGCATGTCTTGAGAACCCAAAGGCTCCATGGATATGGCTCCAGTGCCTTATCTTTCCTCACACATGTGTTTGCTACTCAACCCATTCCCCCTTAGCAGGACTAGTGCTCTCCTATTATTCTATCCAGCAGCTAGCACCATGAGGGTTTTATGTAATGGGCTTCTCTACATAACCCATCTTTAACGGGCCTATATACAGAGAATGTAAATAATTGTATAGACGTTTATTTCCCAAGTTCCGTAGAAAAAGTTTTTTTATTGTTTTTGATCAGTGTCAGATCTCCTTTGTTGTCACGGCAAGCAGTTCAAAATTGTGTTTGTCAGCAACCAAGAGACTAAAGATCTTCCTATACCTAAGAAGTTTATTTTGGAGTTCCAGGAGTTCACAGGGAGTCTCAACATAGCTTTTCCTTACCACACGGTTGAGGTCACCAGCAGGTAACTCCAGGCACGATATGTTAAATTCTGTTAACCCACGCTATGCTCAAAATCTTACGTGAAAAAAGTAAATACACCTTATACATAAAGATTTATCAATAGTATAAATGAAGTCTTACTAGGCTGATTTAAAATTATCAATCAGATAATCAATGATTATCAATCCATGTCTAATTATTACCATAAAAAAAGAAAAATAAGAATGCTATAAGGAGAAAATTCTCCATAATAATTGAATTTAAAATGTTGAACATACAGTTCTTATTTTCTATCCTTTTTCCTGCTGTTACACTTGCTCTCTACTGCTCCTCTGGGTCCTAATGTAGATGGTCTCCACTTAGTTGAAGGAGGACAGAGAGAGTAAATCATCAGCATTCAAATTCCTTTGCCATGTTGATTTTGGTTTCTCTTTCCTAATCTCCTTCCCTTTTTTTCCCTCCGCATACATGTTTTATATGATGCTTTCACACCTTGTTCTTTCCTCACTGGTCAACAACTCCATATTAAATATGAGTTTGCTATGCTTTACTTGTTTTATGTACATGAAATACATGTACTTTTTTCACTTTTCTACTCCTGCAAAGAGTTTTGCCCTCCTCCTGGTGTATGTTTCCTTAACTGGTCATTGGTGGGCTGGGACCTTCAGAACCAGCCTGTGTCTCAGCTCTGATCATTCCATGCCCATACACCTCCACACTATATCCTGTGTACCCCCTTCTCCAGGCCTCTTCTCTCATACCAGGCCAGCCTGGTACTGCCCTATATGACATCACTGTGTTAAAGTTATATCTTGCTTTACACAGAACAACTATTGCATAGTGCTACTGTGTAGTAACTCACAAAAAGATAATGTGATAATGATGAACTACAACAACAAAATCACTAGAAATCCATACTGACATCATAAATACCAGGAAATTCTAAAGTAATTTTGGTGCAGGATTCCATGCTCAAAGCTGAAGAGAAATTGGCATACAGGATCATAGAATCTCCTGTGTTAGAGGGGACCTAAAAGGATGGAGTCCAACTCCTGGCCCTGCAGAGGACATCCCCAAGAGTCACACCATGTGTCTGAGAGCATTGTCCAAACACTTCCTGAACTCTGTCAGGCTGCTGCTGTGACCACTTCTCCGGGGAGCCTGTTCCAGTACCCAACCACCCTCCGGAGGAAGAACCTTTTCCTACTATCCAAACTAAACCTCTCCTGACACAGCTTCATGCCATACTCAATCCCAAACTTTAAAGGTATGAACACTCAGCACACAAGCACTTCGGCATACTGCTCTGCAGAATAACTGAAAGCAACAATGTAGGTTGATGAGATTTTTACAGATTCCTCAGGAAAAAGAGAAAATAAAAAATACCTCAACCATCACAAAATTCAGCATCTTCCATAAAGGTGGTTTAGTATTAATATTCCTACATTAATTATTATGCATGGCATGAAGTATTACGTGAAGTTCTGAATTGCAGATGGTTATTTTGATTTACAAAATGGATTCATATGAGGAAAAGATGTTAAAAATAGAGACAAAGCTTAGATAGGAAATTTTTTTCCTTTTAAGCCTTGTCTTTTACCTATTAGTCATTAATATTCCTATAACGACTTTTATTCCTTAACTTATGATCTAAGGAGATTTTGATATGTCTTTAAAAAGCAAACATGTGGTCTGAACACATGCCAAAATCTTAACACCTGTCTTCTGATTGACATAGATCAATGCAAACACTGCCTCTTGGCATTTAATTCTGCTTATCAACAATTCCACATTTTCAGTTTTAGAAGTTCTGCATATTCAAACTGCTTTTATAACACTAAATTGAAAATTGATACTGAATAAAACTGTAAAAAAAGTAAACTCACAGTTTTATAGAAGTAATATTATCTGGAGACAATAAAGAATTTATCCACAAATAACTGGAGATTTTTAATAACAAAACTCAGCGCAGAAGCTGATATATTCCAAGAGAAATTTTTTTCTTTGATTCTATTTTTTCACCACAGTTTTCCATTCAATTATTTGACCAGCTCTATTAAGAGACAATTCTATAAGAACAGAAACAAGCAATTATTTTTGATCACCCTATTTATTCATTTGACTGAGAATAGTGAGATCAGATGAATATTCACTTTATGTCTACATGTCAAAGATAAATCATTCCACAAGTCATCCATGAGAGAATGGTGGTTACTGAATTAAAAAATAAAATAATAATCTTCCCTCCAAAGACGTACTAGAATTGGGTCTTCTTACGCATTTATGATTAAATTCAAGTTTTTAGTCTGTCTTGAACTCTTCACAGGGATGAGTCTTTCTTGAGAGGGTCATTTTGGTAAAGCCTGTAATTTCATCATTTCTATACATGCCATTTTAAAAGTTGAGTTGATTTCACTATGATTACTCGATTAGAAGGAAAGAACCTGGGTCTCCTCTACCCACAAAGTCTTCAAGCAAGGGGTGACCTACCTAAGTCCTGGAAGAGACTGTGCATTGAGTGCAGCTTTTGCACCACAGATAGTAACATATTGCACAGGTGGAGACTGCTGTGTATCCAGGCCCACACACAATGGACAAAATGAGCCAAGAAATGTTTCAGTGAGTTTTGCTCTGCTTTGAGATCTATAGGCTAACCCGTCCTAACTCTACCTACAATGGCATAATCAGATGCTGGTGATCAGTATTATCTTCTGCCTGTGAACAACCTTGGAATACTCTGCCTCCTTGATCCTCCATGGTGTGCGGTGTGTTCCTTCAGTTTCTCCACCACATGAGAACTGTTATGTGTCTCATGTTGCCAGGAGGTTGGATTCCCCTTGCTTTCAGCTTATTAGAGTGAATGATTGCAATATTTTTCTGTTTACAAATCATCCCCTGGAATTGTCTATTCAGCTAGTAACTGTTTCCTTAGTTCCTCTTTCCATAAAGATATCTGTGATAACTCTCTGCTTGTACAGATCTACATTGATTTGCTCAACTTCCTAGCTTATTCCTTTTCCTGATTCCTTGATGTCTCTATTAAATAAATGTTAATTTATGTAATCCTTTGGGGTTTGGGTTTGTTTTGTTTTGGTCTCATGTGGAGTCTTTTCCTTTGATTGGTTGGTTTTGTTGTTGGGTTTTTATTTCTGGGTTTTTTTTCCCCTTGAGACAGAAAACTAATTCCCTCTTATATAAGACCTAAGTATAATTTTGAAGGTAGCTCACTGTTCAAAAGCCAGTCTGGATAGGACAGCATCAGGTCTGCCAGACAAAATCTTTTAGTCATATCCAAGAAGGTTTTGCACCTTCAAAACATGTCTACACGCACCTTCAAAACATGTCTACATGCACTTATGCTACAGCCTAAGGCATGCAACGTACCATCTCATACCATAAGAAAACATGATGCTGCCAGGCTGGAAAAGTGCTGACCACTATAGAAAGTAGTATCTGCCTCATGCCCACAGCACACTACACCAGTGCAGTGTGAATGTAAGCCCCTTGATCTAGAGTCCTCAGCAACTATGAGCATTACTCCACAGCACTTGAACTGAAGGCCGGGAGCTGGATGCAGCTAGCAAGGATGTACAGCCAATAATTCTTCCCATTATCAACTGACTGGACACTTCATCAAGCTTATCTTAGTACTGAACTTTACCAGTAACCTCAAATGCTTTTGTAATAAAGTCAGTGGAGCACTGAGCTATGTATTGTGCTGTAGAATCTGCTTGAAGAGGAAGTGGTCTTAAGTTCTAAGTCTCAGAGCTTAAACTGTATCCCGGATAAGACAATATCAGGTCTTACCTCACGCCTATGCAGGAAAAAAAGGGAACTTGGTCTCCAGTTTTACTCTGGGGCTTGTCTGCTGAAGCAAAGTGGAAGCAGTAAGACTCAAAGTGCATTTCTTAATAGTAGATTTCTTTTGATATTGTATTTCTGCAGTTATTGAGGTGGTACATAGTGAGATGACGACTGCAGCTGCTACTGTCAAGGTTTTGATGTCTGTAGTCTCCTGGTTCTGCTAGTTTTAGCTTTAGCGTGGAATGACCTGGTGTATTGGTCTGGTCAGGATATGGTTTATTCTGCTGACAAGTAAACAAAATGTAACTGGTGGTTTGCCATTATGCCAGTCAGTTCAGATCAGAACTTTGAAGACCTCCAGGTCTGTGTGTTAACAGAAGCACATAAGGATGGTTGCATCAGTCAGAACAGAGCTCCATCTCACTTGGTGTCTGGAAGGCAGAATCAGGCCTAAGGTTGAATATAAAAAGAGGACAAGCATACAGTGATATTTCCCTGGTATAAACTCTCGGACTCCAGTGACTTAAAACTGGCATGTCAGGGTCTCCATAAGGTTACAAGGGAAAGAGAAAAAGAAAGAAAAAAAGGTTTTAAACTAATACTTTAAAACCAGAAGATCCTCCTGGCTTGATGGCTGAATTTGAAACCTGCCTAGGCCTGTACTACTGACTGCATACACTGCAATAATAATTCCTGCCAGTCTACAGCTCCTACAGGAGGAAGTGGGTTTTCTGTGGGGTTTTATGGACTACAGCTGTAGCATCAAGGAGAATAAGCTGGCCATGGAGTGGAGTTTAGTAGTTACAGAGAATGTTAAAAAAAGCATATTTACATGAAGGTGAAAGAGTGTGTCAGTTCTGGTTTGAACTAAAGGTCTGGTTTGACTATCAAAAGGTCTTTATTAGCTCTCTGATAACTTATTCGCAGAGTGGGAGGATGGTTTATTTATGGCTGCCTTCCAGCACTCGGGTTCATGTGTTGGTCTGCAGCAAGGTGTTTGAAGTAGGTCTGAAAGAAAGAGCCAGTCTAGAGAGACAGACCCTGCTCTGAGGTACAGGGTTGTTCTCTGGGAAATGGAGAACACATTATTCATTCCACAACAAATCAATTTCCATCAAAGCATCAAAGAAAAAGTATAATAGCAATCTCTCTGTGATTTATTTTTACTTTTTTAAAGGATGATTAATGAAGTAGTGATTAAAAATACCACCAGAGATATACCCAGCAGGACGGTAGCTAATGATGTTCTCTTTACCAGTGTTTTTGGTTTCTGTGATTTTCTATTATATTTGGTTCACGGGCTCTAAAGCTTTCTCTATCAGAAGAGTTCTAAATATCTTCAGAAAAAACTAAGAGTGAAAATTGACTGCCACTCACAGGAATCCTATTCTCCCTTTGATGACTACATGTAATCTAGATCTCCTACAGTGTTCTTCATCCACATATCTCAAAGCATTTTATAAAAGAGACCGTAAACATTGCCTTCATTTTATAAAAAGAGGCTTGAATATGGAAGGAAGTGCTCAAGGTCATACTGAAAGTACTGGCAGAGAGAGAAACTAGTCACTTCTAAGTCAGGGAATACAAGTAGTGAACCTTTTATTTGATGATCACACCAAAAGCTGGGGAAATAATCACACTTGTTCAATCCAAACTAAAAGACATGTTGGTAAGTCAGCAAATAAGTGCTGAAATGCAAAGTACAAGTTGCAACATTTGCTGTTGCTTTTCTAGCCAAAATATTTCCTCAAACTCAACCCAGATTTGGAATTGTTTTCCATTTTCTCCCTGGTGACCATAATTATGCTTGCCAGTACTAGGTGAGAGCCTCAGTTCAGAGTGTTACAAATATCCCCAACACACTACAAGTATAACATCACAGAGACAAATGCTAAAGAAGAAACCTGAACTTCTTTCTCTTTCAAAGGAAAACCAGTAAAAATTGCTAGATATTAAAATAATCTGATAAACAGCAATATTTTCTTCTGCCTAGAATAACTACTTAGGTATAAAGAGAAAGTGGACTAGGTCTTCCATCTGTGCAACTTTTCCGGAAAGAGCAGGAAAACAGGAAATGTGCCAGAAGAGCACAATGCATTCAAAGAAGTTGTCTAAAGACACCATAATGAAAACTCTACCACTACAAAATATGTGAGATGTCATCAACAATCCAACTGTGACATATACTAACTTATAGATACAGCTACAAATATGAGATATATCAGACAATGTCCATTGATTCAGTATCTTGTCTCAGACACTAGCCAAAGACATGGGTTTAGGAAAAAAAATATGAGAATAGGGCATTCATGGAAATATTTTTGCTGATATAAAGCTGTCTTTCAGTGGTTTGAAGTTTAAGAATAACCTATATCCTCACCTTTGTGTTTAATAGTCCATGATGGACTTCTGTCAATTCACCGAATAAAATTTAAACAAACTGCCGTCAGTACTTAGGGGTGATGCGGTGTGACCCTCATGTGACCTGTATACCCACTGCGCTGCCAGACGTTCATTCTGGTGTCCCAAATACGAGTTCTTTCACACGCTGTGCTAGAAGCTGATCCACACACAGAGTCAAGATATTTATTTCATCTCTGTTGTGCATGGTAAATTGACAACACCGGCACACCTTCAGTTTCATACACTTTGAACAGCGAGAGATTGGCATTTCCCATGTATGTTACAACCTGAAACTATAGCTTTTGACTTTTCATTCTCTCGTCCCTGCTGAAAGATACGCTGCACACTTATTTTACTGCATGTGCTCTCTAAGGAAGGGGCTTATGTGACTAAGAGGCAGTCATATGGTGGGTATTTCATTGTGTTAACGACTAAGGCTAACACAAAGTTCCCTTCTTTGGCTTTGTAGTTTGATTTCTAGTGTCTCTTGTTCCTACTTCTCAGGTCATGGCTTTCAGTTCATGAAGGCTTTGTTATTCCCTCATTTTTCACAAGCTTTTTTATTTATCCTGTACTGTGCTTCAGTGCATTTCTAACCTTCTTGTGGTACCTTAGTTCAACAAAATGGAGAAGGGCTACCACTGCTATAATCCCATGTAAAACTGGACCTGGTGCTAGACATACCTTTACCAATAAAGGCATCACCCATTTTGCTGATAATGTTCCAAAGCTGGGCCTTGTCTGGTTGTGCTTGTTTTCAAAACAACTCACAACACAATGCTATCTCGTGATCTATGTTTTGAGTAACACATGAAGTGTACTGAAAGAGTATTGTCATATGAGTTGTTGGAAGCTACTGATCTGTGTCTACAGCCCTTTGCTGTGAACAATTCCTCTCCCCGAGCCTTGTCCCAGCATAAGACAGTTGTCACATTCTTGGCTGAATTGGGAGAACTGAATTATCACTACTCTTTGATATGAATGCTGCCTTAGTCATCTCTTGTGTTGAATCCATGTCTTTACCATGAAGCTTCTAACAAAAGGCCAAAACACTTAAAGAAAAAACCCAGATATTTATCAGCTCAGTAATTCACTTTCAAACTTTCAACAATCTGTCTTTTGACAGGGGAAACACTATCTACAACTGCAGGCATACTCACCTGTCCTTGGGCTATACAAATGTTGGAAGAACAGATTAGTTTAATCTCCTGTACTCCCTGTTTAATCCAGGATGTAGCTGATACCACTCACATTGAATTTACAAAACGGCAAAGCAAAAGGTGAGCAAATACAACTGCCATGCTTTCTCCCTCTTTCTTGTATATAAGTTATAAGATGACATGACTGACCAGTTTTTCAAGCCTTTTAAATGGCTTTTAATGTTTGTGTTTGGGTTTTTTTTTAAACTATTATTATAATTTTAAAGTGCAAGATATTTGAAACAACAAACATTTTTGAACAAATTGTTAATGTTTCTAACTTGGCAAATTTGGACAATGCTTTATTGGCAGGGAGGAACTAGTAACCCAAATACTCTATTTAAAGACACTGAAGGTTGCATAAACATATCTGATTTGTGTGTTTAAGTATCAAGACTTAAATATAGTGAAAATATAAAGTCCTTTTTAAAAACTCTGTACTTAGGACAGGTTTCCAGAGCTGAGGATCACATGTAGTTGTCACTAGACTCCTTCAGAAATGTACATACTCACATCTGGAAATCAGGCTGCTTTTGTTAATTTTTTCAGCTTCAGGTCTTGCACACCAGAGTTTTGTTCATTGTTCTATGTATATGATGGGCACAGAATGGTAAAGCTAAGAAAGAGAAAAAAATCAAAGAGTTAAGCTGTCACCAGAGTGCTTTTTAAAACTAAATTAAAATTTTAAATAATTTCTGGTCAGTCATGAAGTCCATTTCCTTTGCTTCAGCATTAGTAATCTTGTCAACTCTTAATTTTCCAGGAAGACATAAAAAGGCAGGTGCCTACTGTTCTCAAGAAGAACTTAAAGGGAGAGAACTGAGATTTTGAACAACATATTCATTACAATGAATGAGCTTGTGATCCTGGAAGGGTAGTACAACAGCAGAAAGAAGGCATCTCTTTTGTTGGTTAATTATTTTGCTGTAAACAGTATGACTCAGGGCATGAGCCACAACAGAAGCTGATAGCACTACATCCCTGTTGGCTACTGGGCTAATATTTCAGTGCCTGGGAAAGGATGAAGCTTTCCACCTGTGACACTTGCTGGTTTTATCAATGTTGTATTTGGAGAATGAAAGCAATGTCTGTAACTCTTTCAGTCCTTGCAAAATTCTCATCCCACAAACAAATTGACCAGCAGTGATATTTGTTTCTTGCCTGCCTGCTGACCAACAAGCAGGTGTGGGTCAGCCTTACTTTGAACATAAACATCCACTTACCACTGAATAATTTACATTCAGAAACCAGTGTCAAGGGCTTTATGTAGCCTTGCAGGACATATATATTATGAAAGCTTAGTTTAAAATAAAGGTGTGACTTTCCCCGGTTGTGCATGAGACTTGTGAGTTGTGTGGCCAGAGCTGTGTACCTGTGATGGTTCCTACTTACCCTAGTTAAATAGGGCTGCCATCTGGCTGGGATCAGCTATGGGCATATTCTGATTATTGCCAATACTAAAAGCACATAATAAACTGTGGTTCTGAAGCAGTTTGAACATACAAACCAACAGGGAAATCCAGGCTCTTTCAAAGCAAAGGAGAAGGTTGGAGGCCCATTGGCACCTCTGGTATTCATCCACGTAGCCTAACCTATGTCTTAAAAGTTGGTGGATCTCGGCCAGGTATCTTGAGGAATAATTTATATCTGCAGATGTGACTCTCACAGAAAATTCCCCACATCACTCCTCTCTCACATTGCACCAACAAAAGAGATCTTCACAAAAGGTTTGTTCTGAGAACCATCCCGTTTTTNAGACAGGAAGAGGAAGCAATATTGTGTTATATTGCAGTATATTATATTGCATTATATTATATTGCATTATATTATATTTATTATATTTATTATATTATAGTGTAGCTCTCCCAGAATTTTCCTACTCTCCCGTAGTCCAGGTTACCTTAGATCTGTGTTCCCAGCCAGTTTTTCTGCTTTAATGAAAAAGGGACTTTTATTTTCTAAGTAGTAATCAATTTATAATCTTTCTCAAATCTTTGCCTGCCTGTGGATATCAGGCTTTCTTAATAGCTTCTAACAAGGCCCTTAAAAAAATTTAGAAATATTTAGAAAACTTCACTTCTTTATCATGAATGGTTTGTTTCATCACCTAGCCTATGCAGTTTGGCCTTACACCATTGAAATCAGGGGACTGTGCTCTTTTATATTGGTTAGGAACCTAGCAGCCAAGAATCTGCTGAACTAGTTTACCTAAGAATTTTATTTCAGAAGCATGATTTATAAAGGCAGGACTATTTCAACCCCTATTATACTGTTCATATCACAATGCTATGTAATTTCATCTCTAATGATTTGCTTCAGAGTATTTCCTTCAGACAGTTTTTCTCAGAAGAACAGTATAACACGGGTGACTCTCCAGCCAAACAGCTGTTCTGAACGATAAAGAGCATAATTTTTGTTACCAGTACAGCTGTTTTATTCCTTGGTTCCATAAGAACTCCCAGGTAAACTTCATCCAGTCCCGGCAAACACTCATCACGATCACTCGAAAGTTTTTGTATCACATTTCTTTTTAATTCCTCTCCCTATGACGATGCCCCATTATCAGACAAACATCAGCATATCCTTTCCTTTGTTGTGAGAACTACAGCAAAATGCTCATTTTGCTGCTGCCTTTTGATGCTCTCCCTTAATAGAAAATGTGTACTTGTTCTGGATTATATTTATTTTTCCTTAGAGGATAAAATAAGGAAATAAACAAAATGTCCAGAGAAAGAGTCCCTCTCCCTACTCCCACATGATGAGAAAAATGCCAACGAGATGCAGAACTACAGCCCTGGCTATGGATACACAACAAGTGCCAACAGTGCAGATTATAATTTAGTATCATTTATAATCAGGCAGTTCCCATTGATTCCCACTCAGATTCAGAGTCTTACTGTGCAAGGTACTTCTACACAATTAAGAAGAGAAGCAGATGCTTACATGGATTTATTAATATCTAGAGAGCTTACGTAATTTCTGGCATTTCCTGTTTCCAAGCAGACTATAAACAATGTTAAACATTTACATCTTTGAAGTTTTAATTGCTCTCCATAGGAATTCCAATAAGATATGTGCTATACCTATTATTATCTGTGTTTATGAGGAGCAGGAGACAGGAATGGTGAGTTGTACAAACATTGATGAAGAGTTCCCGGCACCTGCCTGTAAAAGAAGACACTAGCTCTTCTCTCAACATATGCTTTCACCCAGCTACATCATATATTCCATCTGAACAAAGAAATGAATTAAGGATGTAATCAGATTTTGGGGGTGTAAATATTCATTCACATGGGCTAAAGAGATATCGTCCACTTAAAATTTATCTGGAATCTCATTACAACCAAATACTATCAAGATGCCCTTCCCTGCCATTGTATTCTTGCTCAATCTCTCTGACAGCACATCTGCTGTGTGAGCACAATGACAACTTCATGAGGAGGCTTCCTGCAGACTGAGTCTGGTGTGCTTGTTCTGTGGTAAGATATGTTATATACCCTCAGATACCAACGATTCCAAAGAGTTCTCCTTCCTGAAGCAGGAGCAGAGTTCTGACCAAAGACACTGCAGGCAGGTGTGCAAAGTGGTGGGGACAGGACAGGTGATTTTTAACAGCACTCAAGTCCAGAGCACACTGCTGAGTTTACAAGGAGAAATCAAGGCATAGACGTGAAGCCCTGGAAATACAGTGAAATCCTGGGTGGAAGCTGGAAGCATGCCCAAAGGCAAAGTATCCCACTTTAGAGCAGAAAACCCTGTTTGCCCATCTTTTTATGTATGTGTCCTGGTGGTGTCTTACAGGAAACAGAGTTTCAAAAGTCTTCTGCTGCAGAAGTGTGCATTTTCTTTAAAAACCTCTGAACCCATAGTCCAATTACAGCCAAATTTGACAGAGAAAGAAATCCTGAAGATAGAGATTTGCTTCATGTTTTAGGAAAATAAGAGAATGGGTAGCATACTCTGATATATCAACACACTCACTAATGAAAAGGCTGCATAAAACGTTGGCAAAAGATGCACATGGGACAGAGATTCTGCTGCTTCCCTATCCACTGCAGAGCTCTAGTCAGAGACATGCCTAACTAACCGGAAAAACTCGCGCTGTAATCTGTTTACTGATGTCTAGTAAGGAGTAAGTTGACAAAATAACTTTGATATAACAAAAATATCAAGCAACTATAAGATGTAAATCCCAAGAAATAACAGCTTATGAATTCTGATAGTTCTTGAACTAATTATTTTGATTCAAGAAATAGGATCTAAAGGGGTCAGCATCACGTTACATCTATTTAGAAAACCAACTCAATTCAATGTAAACAAGCACAAGCACTTAACCCATCCTTGTTCACCTTTTAGTTGCAAGAATAAAAAAAATTAGTTACTGGAATGCTCTGGATTTCAGCACTTTCGAATCTTTTGTTTCCTAAGTACACCTACGAGCACTTCTTACAGTATTTGGGACTTAGATGAACATAACAAGGGCTCCATTGTGCCCCTTGCATGAAGTCTTGGAAAGGAAAGGTCTAAGATAAAATGTTATCTAAAGAACATAACATGAATCCAGAGTCTCTGATGAACTTTTAAAAAAATAGGTTAGGAGACAGTAATGTTCAGCCTTCCTATTTCCATTTCCATTTCCATTCCATCTAACAGGATTTCTCATGGTACCACTGACCTTTAGGTTCCTGCCAGAACTGCCCAGGATTTCAATTACTTCCAGAAGTTTTTGAAAATATCTAGATCATGATCTGGAATGTAGCTTTTCCATCCAGGTAGTCAACATGCAGTCTTGCTATGGATTCTCTGATTTATTAGCACTTTTATACCTTACAAATGCAAACCCCAACAATATCTTTCACTTTCTACATTATTATGATTTGAATTTCATTTTATTTTTAGTAAGGATACTCAGGAGGTGTCTGTCCCAGTTTTCATCTGCTTTTCCCTATTTTAATCCCAAAATGGAGACAAAGAAAGAAATCTCACGTTTAGTGAGCTAGATTTTTAAAATAAATCTCTTCCTAGTGCAGTATTGTAAATATGTGCATGGAGGTTAAAACAAATCCAGCAAATATTCTTCAAGCCCTCTATGTCTAAAAAGAAACCCAAACCCTATAGATTACCATGTCGGAATTGTCCATACTTTGCATGGGCCTTTCACTGATATTGTATTCCCCGTCTTCCTGCAGCTCATCAGAGGTAGCCAGGAAAGAGGAACACTACTTGCCTGCATCTTTACAATGGTCCAAAGATGTAACACAATGCTAGTAAGATGACTGTACCACCAGCTCAATCTTTTTGGAGGATATTCTCCCTGTGAGTCAAATGTTTCCCCTGACTAGTCTAGAGTGCTGTGGATAAAGAGAACTACCCATTTTTGTGATTATTATCAGACAATTAGTGAGAAAAAGTAGTTGGGAATTGTGATTTAACAAACATTTTTAGTCCATCTATTTCTCCGATGTTTTGCCATTCTACAGCTCTGCAGCATGACGAGATAAGAAAATGTGCAGGATGAGGCAGCTCTTAATTAAGCTTTGCATATTTTAAGTCTGACTTCATAATAAAATTCAGCTAATACTAACCACTGGCTACTCATCTGCTTATTTCTACTGGGATGGATCTCCAAAGATGAGCTGGCTAATTTGTGGTCTAAATCCCTAAACAAAAAGGCTGCAGAATAGTCTAGATGGCAAGCAGAATAGTGCCATCTGCCCATACATTCACACTGCTTTCTCAAAGAAGCAGACTGACTTAGTATTTACACATCACCAGTGAGGAAGTGAAGGAGGGTGTGGATTTTTCTGTTGTGCAGATGCTGACTCTGCTATGTTGAAAATAGCTTGTGGTGGGCCAGCCTGCTGCATTGGAGCTCTGGAGGACGACAGGTATACAAGGCAGAGGTATTGAAGATCAAGGATAAGGGGTTGAGTGGCATTTCATGACCTTCAGACTTACTACTCCAGAAACAGGAAACTGCATCATCAGCAAACAAACGTGCCTGCCTCTTCTTAAACCTGAAGAAAGTGAATAGGGACATTGCAGATAAGAAGCAATACTGAGCAAATTCCTGACTCCCTTGAGTGCGGAGTCACCTCATTTTCTGTAGCAGAATTGTGCTATCTGCCTATAAGACATTTATACCACTTTTGCATTTTGAAACTTCAGTGCAAGCAGCTGGATCTCAGCTGTCTCCTACTTTTGCCAGTTTGTGGGTGAGTGTTCCACAAGCCAATAACATGTCAGGCAGGATGCAGTCACAGGAAGCTGGAGGAGAGTGAGAGACCTTTATCAGAAAGCTAACTTTTGTACTTGTTGTATTCAGGCTGAGCAGGGACTGAAGGCTTTATTCTGTGCTAAGGTTGTGACACTGACAAACTGAAAACACCTCATGATAACTGGAGCCAAACTGCTGCCATGGAGGATCTTGAGCATGACCTCCTTCGCAACTTCTTTTGGTGTTTAATTTTCCAGTGGAGGAAAAGGAGGTATAAGAATATAACTTGTCCTATGTACATCTAAGTAGTATTAAAAAAATCCATAAAGAGGAGAAACTCTACAGTCCTAAACAGCCTCATACAGGAATGCAATAAAGCATGTTCTCTGTTCTCTGAGCAAACTGAAAAAGTAAAAACCATTGAGCTATAAACTGCCATCTAAGAGCTGCCAAACATCATTTGTCAGAGCATCAGCGATGGCCTGAACTACAGAAAAAGCTAGTGAGGAAATTTGTAGGAGACCAGACAGCTTACCAGGAGGTTTTACACTCACTGTAATGCAGCAGCTCAGACACGTAATTTATATTGGTTTCCTTATTTGACCCTTTAATTTGACTGCCTTTGGTAAAATACTGTAGTCAGTAATTTGGAGTAACTGGATTCTTCCTTGAATTTTTTCCTGGGATTTACACAAATTGATATGCTGTGTTCATAGAATAGCTTAATGGTGGAGAGAATTTTTATTCCAAGCCAGTGCTGGTGTTAACCTGTTGACATGAGTTCGATTTGGTTCTTGGGTTACTTTAATCTTAAATAAGTTTTATGAAAAGGAGAATAGCTTTGAAAAAAGGGTTTTCTTGATGTTTTAGTTAATCATTTGCATAAAATTGATCCTAGGTTTCCCTTTTTAGAAAGAATGTGAGTTAAGGCACTTGTAGAAGACATCAGTGATTCCATGTAAAAGCCTCACCAGCAATCTTGATTAGACTCAGGATTTTGCCCTTTTACAAAATGTCAGTTGTGCCATTATTGTCCATAATCAAGGGAGAATATAACTCCAAATAAATTATTTAGTGTCTAAAAATAACAACTAGCTGTGCCATGAGATAAAATACACTTCAGCTCCCTGTGATTACACCATTGGCAAAGGGTGGAGGAAAAAGACATATTCTCCCTAGGCAAATGCAAAGGTTCAAAGGCAGTTAGAACCTGTCAACCTTCTAAGCTGAAGTGGTATCAGAATTGGAACTGTCAGGAACCACTAAATACTTCCCCAAGAAATAGTTTTCCACAGTAGATGTAATACCATTGAAAATACAGAATACTCCACATTAAGAAAAGCAACAACCAACCAACTCGTGGCACTATTACTCGGTACACTGCATACTGACTTCCATGCTTGCCATCACACTCACTTATGTTATTGAATATATAACACTACACAGTGGAAGCATAATGTCGCTATGGTGCAGCCCAGGNGAAGCAGTTTGAACATACAAACCAACAGGGAAATCCAGGCTCTTTCAAAGCAAAGGAGAAGGTTGGAGGCCCATTGGCACCTCTGGTATTCATCCACGTAGCCTAACCTATGTCTTAAAAGTTGGTGGATCTCGGCCAGGTATCTTGAGGAATAATTTATATCTGCAGATGTGACTCTCACAGAAAATTCCCCACATCACTCCTCTCTCACATTGCACCAACAAAAGAGATCTTCACAAAAGGTTTGTTCTGAGAACCATCCCGTTTTTTCTTAAAGCCAGTGGTGATGTATAGGTTGCCTTTACTGCTGCTTGTGGTCACTTTCCTCCTAGCCTTAGTCAGAGCTTGTCTTCTCCATTTATATTTGGGGTTTGCTGCTGAAATAGTTTTCCCTTTTTATAATAAGCCAAATCAGTTCATATAGGCTGCGTCACTGCTTGTGCCAGCACTAGAGAAAACTGCAGGAGTGTGCAGTCAGCAGTAGGAAGGGGAAAGACAGGAAGAGGAAGCAATATTGTGTTATATTGCAGTATATTATATTGCATTATATTATATTGCATTATATTATATTTATTATATTTATTATATTATAGTGTAGCTCTCCCAGAATTTTCCTACTCTCCCGTAGTCCAGGTNCATAAAAGCATAAAAGGAAGATTATCTGTTGAATTGTGATGATATCTTTCAGTGACATCACTTAATCATAAAATAACAAAATAATTCAGGTTGAAAGGGACCGCAGGAGCTCTTGAGTCAAAAGTCCTGTTCAGAGCAGGGTCAACCAAGAACACAAACCAGAATAAATGGGTGGGGAAAGTGACCCAAGTCACTCTAGAGTCAACCTGCCTTTTAAGTCAACAGCAGCACAAACATTATGCTGGAGTAATAGGTCCTTAGGCAGAGGGCTTTCTTCAGCTGTAACAATAGTATGCAGCAAGAGTTGCACCAGTCTTTTCACAGCAGGTTACATGTGGAAAGCATTAGGAAGTGGAAATGGGAGAATAAGGAAGTATTCTCCTTTGTGTGGAGGAAAGCAACAGTCTGCTGGGTTGCATGGTGTGACCTGTGGAAGGACATGTGGTGGCCCGGTAAAAGAGGAAGTGGTGAAATCTGCTGAGCTTTCATTACTGAAGTGGTAAACTAGAGAATAGTCGCAAACATTGGTGCCTTTCCTGCCTCATATTAAGTCAGTAAGAAACATTCACTGAAGAGAGTCAAACTGCTAGGAATTACCTAAAATCTCACCTGGGAGATACATATTTTTAATCCAACTGACAAGTTAAACTCAAGGCAATGTCTAAATTCTTATTTTCCCCTCTTCTTAGAGAAAGGTTTACAAAAAAATAGCAACAGGACAGAACAACATGGAGATTAAAAGTAAAAGCCAAGGAAGGTATGTTCTAATGCAACAAACATGTATAATAACTGTAGATAAAGACGTGGGTGAGTCATGTTGATGCTTTTGTGGATGCCATAGTTTCATCATTATTTTTCTGCCACCATTGATCATGCTCTACTCCCACAAAAATCAGCAATGAAAACATGAAGGACCAAAGAAGCTATTCAAGTATACACTAACTGAATATCTGAGCCAAAAGTCAAATATTTGTCATCAACTTTGGTAAACTGTTACTTCCCATCAGGTTGGATTTAGTGTTGTTTATTCCCAGGAACACCCATCATATATTGTTTGTATTAGGATAGGATCAAGAAAAGGAGAGAAACCATGCCTGAATCTCAGTCTCTGTGATTATTATGATCATAAATAGCAAAGAAAATTTCAGAGTAGAGAGCAACAGAAATTTTGTGTATAACCTTGCAAACTCGATTTGGTTAGAATCAGAAACCTTTAATTTTTTCCAAACAACTGCTGTATCTGTGAACCCAAATAGTATATGGACCTAAATCAATATATATTTTGAGTAAGACCTCTGCCTTCATCTATAAAACCATAGAAATGGTGCCTGTTACTTTATGAAACCATCCTGGGCTCCTATGTTGACAGCCCATGTTTTATAACAACCAGGGGATGGCTGTTTCACATGACAGGATGAACAGACAGATAATCCTGTAAGGCAGAACACCTTCCATCTCACTTGGAAGGCATTCCCTAAATGCAGATAACAGCTATTTATCCTATAATGTGCTCCTGTTCATTTGGCAGCCAAAGCTCTGTGAGAATTGAGTAATCCATGCTTTCTGCAGGCCTGGCTGAACTCTGGTAACCCTTCTGCCTGCCACTACTCACTTGTCATGGACTATACAGGCAGGTTCAAAAATTCTCTTGTGGGCTGGCACTGCCTAGAGCCACAATTTGCAAACAGTTGTTTATCTGGGTGTCTTCCATTGCACTAGAATAACCCCATGACTGGGACAAAAACACCCATTGATAAATGCCCTCCCAGAGAGGCCACATACACAACAATAGCATATGTTCTGCATTTAATTGTGACTTTGCAAACATTGCATTGGTTGTAAACACACCAGCTAAACAATAACTGTAGATGCATGCACAGGCAATGTGGGAGTCTTTGTTAAAGAAAGAACATCTACTGAAAATTGTACCTACTAACATAGTGCTTGCTTGCAGCTAATTACTGTGATTTCTATGGGGTGTTGGGACATGTTAAATCAATGATTTCCATTAGTGTTTTTAAAATGTTTTTAATTATTCAAATAAAATTTACATTAAATAGTATCTATGTCTTTTTTGGTCAAATATGCAAACTGGGCACAATAAGAGGCAACACGCACCAACAGTGTAGCTCAGATTCAGCTCCAATGCCTCTAGCAGTTAGGCAAGATACCATTAATACAATTACAAAAAGAAATGGTTCAGCAAGATCTACTGTTGAGATCAGAGCAACCAACACACCAAAGAGCTGAAGGGTCTATACTAGTGTACCCTTGTTAAAAGAAATCAATAAAACATGTATGTATATCTATCTATATATCCATTTATATCTATATATCTGTGGTTTTGAGCACAGAAATATCATCAAAATGTTAATGACAGAACAAAAGGAATCCCAGTCATGGTCATGGATCATGGGATAATCTGTATTGGAAGGGACCATATCTAGTCCAACCTCCTACTCAAAGCAGGGCCAGCCATGGGATCAGACCAGGGTGCTCAGTGTTACATTTTGAAATTCTCAACGATGGAGATGACACAACTTCTCTGAGGAGGTTGCTCCACTGGCTGGCTGTCCTCATGATGGTACAGTTTCTCATTATATCAATCTTGACCTCTCCTGTGTCAGATTATGCTTGTTTTCCACCCTTCTGCCACGCATTTCTGTCATATCATTCAAGTTGCAAAAGTCAGTCACTAGGACTCTGGCATTAAACCCTTATCAATTTGCAGTGTCTCTATTTTTCAAGTGAAAGTACAGATCCCTGTATGGTAAATTTAAGCTTTCTGAACAGGTAGTGATATTCTGTGGTCCCCTGACATGTTGTTGAGGACCACCAGCTGGAAAACACTGTCAAAACACATTCCCAGTTAAAGGCTTGTCAAGTTTCAGCACAGAAGACTGGGGAGCAGAATGGTAGAGCACCAGTCTAATTGGAAAGACGATCCTTAGGAGCAGATGGCTAGCAATGAAGAAATCTTAACAATGGCAATGAAGTAAAGTTATTAAGCTGGAGAGGAAAAGATACAATAGAGAGAACGTAATCTCTGTTCACTAATGAGAAAGAGCTGGCACGCGAACTGCTGTAAATCAGTTGAGCTCCAATTCTTTCAGTGGATATATATGTCTCTTACACCACCTCAGGATTAGGTCTGAATTATTTTATCCCCTAAGTAGCTATTTTTTGTCTTGTTCTATGTACCATCTTCCATGTGCCAGCACATTATACACCAGCGGGGAGTTGCTTGTTATGTCTATACAGTGCTGCACTTCATGGTAATTCATTGCTCACTGACAAGTCAGAAATTTTTGTAGTGATGTGCTTCTGCTGCTCCAAAATAGGGTGAACTCTGAATATTAAGCTTTATTTACATTAAGCATTCATTTAGATCATGTGGCAAATCCAACATCCGTATAGAATACCTCAAACTCCTTTTGACGCGTTCCTTCTGTTTGAACAAATAATTGTTATTAATTTTTCCTTCTTTGGCACAAGTCAAAGGTGGAAAAGTCATTACAAGGACAGTTAATTCTGTCAAGAAGTCTGTAGTATGCTAGAAGGAACACAGGCAGTCTACTTGTGACACTGTTTAGTGAGGTCGAATGAGCGCTACATTAAACAGCTCTTATTTCTCTGTAGAATTGAAGTAAGAATTGGAAGGGTCACATGCAGGTTTAAAATAAGAGCTCTCCTAGGGATATGGCAATGCATAATTGCATTCTAAGTCTAGCTGAATTTGCAATCTGATGCAATTCTAGTATCAGTCACGAAGTCAGATGTCATTCCATGATATTGTTCTAGATCTTTAATTACCAGCCCTGTCTAGGCAGGTATTTAAGTACATGTTAAACTCTCACTTCAACCGGATCACTCACATGCTTCCAAGTTAAGACACATGCTTGATTAAAAGTCTAGCTTAATCATGGCAAAACTAGATTAATTCCTAAATCAAACAGTAAAGATCCTCACAGATAAAAGGAATTCAGACTGGCCCCTCAAACTATGTGCAATAACCCATGCCAGGGCAGATAAGGCACAAGGGCTAAATAGAAGCATGACACAAGATGATTCACATAGTATTGATCTTTAATGAGCCTATTAGGTAGATCATTCACTGATGTAACTCTGATATAGTACTGTCAAAGCTGACAAAACAATGCTGACAGGCAAGTGCTCAGATTTACTGGCAGAAGAGTAGGATGACAAAGTGAGGAGTGCAGAGGCCCTCTACCCCAGCTCTTATCTCTGCCACTTCATGCCAATGAGGTACAATTGCAATAAAGTCTTCAACACAATAATACCTATTCACACATTCCCTGCATAGCAAACAACAAAGGAGAACTACATTTACTGTTGTGCTAGTGCTCCTGGTGTAGCTTTTCCTCATTCATTAGTTCAACATCCAGTCCATCTGTTGACACCAAATGAGACCCAGGATTCCTAGTAATGTCTCAGCTAATAAACACACAGTCAAGGTATGTAATTTAATTCTGTATGATTTGGCTAAACCAAACTGGATTTTTTTTCCATTGAATCTAATAGATTATCTCCATTCCAGGTTTCAGGTTTCCTCCTCTTGGGATGCTTAGTCTATGGATTAAAAATTACACATTTGTTTATAAATATAAAAGCTAAAAAGAAAGTAATTCCATTGCACCAAGTTGTTTCTGCTCAAGCTTCCCAAAATAGTTCTCTTTCAAGGAGAATCTAGGGCCAGAAAAACTTCAGCTCTATAAAAAATGGAAGTAGCATTTTTTGGTTTTTATCTATATCAAAACAAATTACTTTTATTTCTAACTCACCTTAGATTTCAGCTATAACCATTCATAATATTATAATATTTAGGAGCTTTACAGTGTTGGCTTTATCTGAAGTATTCCTGTTCCACTGTGATTAGATTTGGGATGTGAAATGTTGAGTGCCTTTTTGAGGAAACCTGCATTGAAAGAAAATACAAACTCTTATAAAAATATATAGAGAAAAGCATTAGAATGTTACTGTAAGTGACAAACCTGTGCCATCTCTTATAAACTCTGTCTCTCCAACACTAAAAAATATAAAACAGTTATAGGGCCTCAAGACATGTGAAACTAATCTAGTGAGAAATGCAAGAAATGTATCTGTTTATATAAAGAATAAAAAGGGAAAAGCAAAGTTGATGCTAAACCTAATGAAGTCATGACAGAGATATAGATAACACACTTTAGCCACCCTGCTCTTTTCTCAACTGTCATAAACCGCAGTCACTACTGATTGTAAGGAATACAAAGGAACAGAAACCCCCACATTTTTAGTATAGCTGGTGCTTGGTGCTTACATTCATGAAACATTTATGACAACAAGGGCTTAAGAAAATCTCTCAAAAGACCATACATCAACAAACTGCCACAGAGTTGCACACATTTCAAATTAAAAACTATAACCAACAGGAGTTAGGCTCCAAGGAAGGAGGTTGAGCTCCTATTAATTCTTCCCTGTATGGATCTCTGTATGCATTTTCATTACTGACCATTAAAAAGAGAAATTGGCCAGAAGAGGTAGTGAAGACTCCCGAGCCACTAAAAAATTTACATCATTTAAACTTTTCTTCTTCTTAATCCTCTTGCTGTTATGTGGCATTCATCTTCCTTCCCTCAGTCTATATGAACACGTAATCTCCATAGTTTTAACACCCAATCTAAATTGTATGAAATAGTTACTTTTAGGAGAGCATAAGCACACATGATTAAACACTAATAAGAAAAAGAAATGTTCCTTATCTCCAACAAAGGGGATAATAAATAGTCCAGTTTTCTCCTGTCCCCCACCCCGCTCCGCTGCAAGAATTTTTACAGAATGACCACAGTCTACTTGGAGGATTCAGGTCAGGCAGAAGCAGTTTATAGGTATAGCAGGGAACACAGAGCAAAAAAGTTCAGCCTTCTATCTATATGAACTCTAACTTAAAAGAAAGTACTAAGGCTTACCTAGATTTAGAACACACCATGAAGGGGCCTGATATGGCAAAGGAGCATCTGCATAGACGGGAACTTTGTGCCTGCAGATGTAACTGTGTGGGCCTGGTAACTCAAAAACTACAGCCATGCAACCTTGACAAACCTCTGTTCATCTGGTCTGTATATGGCCTGTGAGATCGTTGTGCCCTTGACCAACTTTCAGGCCTAGCAAGACTTCCAGAGAATTTATTATCTGAAAAAATAACAATGTTTTAAGCATCAAAAGATGCTTATTTTGCTTCTCCTGTTGCCAGCTGATTTATAAAGACTTACCAACAATTCAACCTTTTCATATTGCTTTCTTAGCATGTGGTATCTCAAGAAGCAGAGAATTTACCGCTTCAGATGTTACTAGTGGAGTAAAATAGAGCAGTGTCAAGGGTTCTTTACTAAGTGCTACTTTACTTCTCTTCACTGGTTTGTGTTTATGCAAGCTATACACCATCTGACCTGCTTCAGGGATCACTCACCCCACTGCCTATGAGGCAATTGGGTGAATGGAGCTTGCAAGCTGACCCAACACAGTCCTCTTCCCATTTGGCAACCATTTCTGGCATCACCAAATCTCTCTCTTTAAACTGCTTTTGTTAAATAACTTGATAAACTAGCAAAGTTAAACAAAAAGCACATGATCCTCCAGCATGGGAGTCTGCTTAATGATGTAATGACACTAGATTGTCATGACTGTAGATTTGACATCTGCAAAAACTACTTTCTCTGAAAATAGATGAAAACATAATTAAAACTTTCTGCAGTGAGGCATTTTCTTTGTGGTTCTTAATTTAAGGCTTGTGGTGTTCTTAAAATATTTTTAATTGAGTTTTGAGGTATTAAGAAAACTTGTCATAGTACCTATGACCTAAAGCCACAATCTGCTTTTTTATTTTTGTTCTCAATTAGGCGAAAGCTAAAAGCTCCCAGACCTAACTCAGAGCTGGTATTAATCCTCCAGTCTGAAAGGATGTTTATTTCAAAATAGAGGCAAGAAAAAAGGCCATCAGCATTTCAAATCATCTCTTTGGCACTACACTACACATTTCCTTCTCCCTGCCTGAGCCACATGAGCTGTGTGTACCTTCCTCCCACACTCAACTCTCACCATGCAACTTTCTGTGTTGGGCTCTTGAGCAGAGCTGACTAGATACCAGCCCCACTACAGGGCTTGGATCTAGATGAAGCTCACTGGAGGGGTCTGGGGGTAATACATGGGAGACTTTCTTTGCTTGACTACAAATCACAGCAGCAAGTTTCAAACACCACACACAAAGGGTGAGGGAAGGACGGAAGTAGACAGTTAACCCCATGTACCATCGAGCAAAGCCTGCAGAAGAGCTAGGCAGCTGCAGGGAGTCAAGCTAAGGACTTAGTGGAGTAAACATCCACTAAATCTGAGCTTGAAGACAACCTAAAATTCAGACCACAAGTAGAATTGTGCTGGACCTGAAACATGAAAATACCAGTGGGGGAGCAGTGATATCATTTCAGGACTTGTTGTCATATATGGATGACACGACCTTCTAAGAGTATCCAGGTATTCCAGCTTGAAATGCAAATGTTTCTCTTCAAGAGTCTCAGGAAACAGAACCACATGACGCATGCTCAAGCAGCCCACCTGCACACATTCAGACACCCAGTTTTAATTCACCCAGATTTAAACATTTCTGCCTTTGGGAGTTAAAATTTCTGTATGAGTTAAAATGATTGTGTGTGAAGACCATGAGCACGCTGGGAAGCTGCAGCTCCCAGCGAAGGAGCTGCCCAGCAAGCTTCCAGGTGACAGTTGGCACTGCAAAGAGAAGCGCTGCAGCTTAGCAAGAGAACAGACTGTCTTCAGCTGCTTTTGGAGGTTACAACATCTTGCTGTATCTACAAATATAGGAGGAAAACCTTTGAGTGGTGTAAATCTGCATGGCAACAATAACTAGGATTGGTGCAAGTTTATACAAAAGGCAGAGTAATCTCAGTTTCGACAGACATCCATAAAGGTTTTAGGGCAGTAACAATCACCTTGTTCTCTACTTATACAAATCTAACCACAATGGTACTTGGACCCATATGTGACCCCTGTGATGCTAGGGCAACTACTAGTAACAGTAGTAACTAAGAGTTCTCAGAAAACTTCTGGCGTTACCACTCTATTTGCACTATAAGACCTACACCATGCCCCACAAGAAGGACTACTGGCAAAGCTATTAACACTTCATTCACAAGATGCTATTTTGGTACAGTTATTTAGCTTTTACTTGCTATTTGTTTTCTTCTACTTTACACGAGATGGTGACAGTAGCTTAGATAGCCTCAATCAAGATTTATGCTCTCTGGAAATCTGAGATAATTTAGAAAATGTAGAAAGATAAGCCAGACTCTCTTTTACATGTTTATAACTTAGCACATGTTCATGATCTATTGAAATATGCGTATGCACATGTGACTTTCATACTTTTTTCTCCTTAACTCTCACCCAGTTCAGATCTCTGATCTATTTAAGACATTTATGCCTGCAGAAGAAAGGATTAGACAGGAAATAGGAAACAGAGAGAGGAGGGAGAATACAAGAAATTGGTTTATTCCCTGAGAAGTGGGGGGAATCATACAACAACACAGAAGTAAAACTGTTTTGGTGTTTTTGCTGGCACCAGTCTAGTATTTGTCACAGCCTAGCCTAAGTCTCAGCATACCAGACTCTACACCATAAAAAGCACTCAAAATGCAGAAATGCAGTGCCATATACAGAAACATTTGATATTTTAGAATTTTTTTATTTCCAAACACCAACAGTATTAGTAGACTATTTTCTCTAAAAAGAATCTAAAAAAAATCCCTTCTGGAATTACACACATCTGACTAGGTTGAAGTGATCTGTTTTATCTCTGTTGTCTGGTATTACACATTGCAGCATGGCATGGCATAACATACCAAATAGTATTTAGAGTCATAAAACCATGCGCTCATAAAATGGTTTGGGTTGGAAGGGACCTGAGAGACCATCCAGTTCCATCTGCCCTGCCATGGACAGGGACACCTTCCACTAGACCAGGTTGCTCAGAGTCTCATCCAACCTGGCCCTGAAAAATTCCAGGGATGGGGCATCCACAGCATCTCTGGACACCTGTTCCAGTGCCTCACCACCCTCACAGTAAAGAATGAATTCCTCATATCCAATTTAAACCTACCATCTTGCAGTTTAAATCCATCCCCTCTTGTCTTATCACTATATGCCCTTGTAAAAAGTCCCTCTCCAATTCTCTTGTAGTCCCCTTTAGGTATGAAAGGCTGCTCTAAGGTGTCCCTGGAGACTTCTCCAGGCTGAACAGCCCCAACTCCCTCAGCCTGCCTTCATAGGAGAGGTGCTTCAGCCCTGCAACCCTTAGTGGCCTCCTCTGTCTTATTGTTGACCCCAGAGCTGGATGCAGTACTCAAGCAGAGAAGGAGGGGAGAATCACTCCCTTGACCTTCTGGCCATGTTTCTTTTGATGCAGCTCAGGATTCCATGGGCTTTCTGGGCTGCAAGCACACATTGTCAGCTCATGTTGAGCTTCTTGTCCACCAGCACTCCAAAGTCTTTCTCCCCAGGGCTGCTCTCAATCCATTCTCCACCAGTCTGTATTTGGACTTGAGATTGCTCTGACCCAGGTGCANGTCTGTATTTGGACTTGAGATTGCTCTGACCCAGGTGCAGGACCTTTCACTTGGATTTGTTGAACTTCATGAGGTTTGCACAGGCCCACTTCTCAAGACTGTCCAGCCTGCCTCTCTTTCCTTTCAACATGCCGACTGCCTCTCACAGCTCGATACATCAATGAATTTGCTGAGGATGTCCTCAATTCCAATGTCCATGTCATCAACAAGGATATTCAACAGTATTGGCCCTAATACTGACCCCTGAGGCACACCACTTGTCACTGGTCTCCACTTGGACATTGAGCTGTTGACCACAGCTCTTTGAGTGTGACTGTTCAGCCAATTCCTTATCCATCAAGTGGACCGTCTGTCAAATCTGTGTCTCTTCAGTTGAAAGAGTAGGGATGCTGTGAAGGACAATGTCAAATACTTCGCACACTTCCAGGCAGAATAACATCAGTCATCCACCACCTCTCTAAATCCATCATAGAAGGCCACCAAATTTGTCGGGCACAATTTGGGCTTAGTGAAGCCATGTTGGCTGTCACAAATCACCTCTCTGTTTTCCATATGTCTTAGCATAGTGTCCAGAAGGATCTGCTCCATAATCTTGCTGGGCATAGAGGTGAGACTGATCACCCTGTAGTTCCCTGGTGCTCCTTTTTTCCCCTTTTTAAAAATGGGTATCAGGTTTTCCCTTTTCCAGTCAATAGAAACTTCACAGGCTGCCACAACTTCTCAAGTATGATGGATAGCAGCTTAACCATTTCATCCACCCGTTTCCTTCATACTCACAGATGCAGCTCATCAGGTCCCCTTGTGCACCTTCAGGTTCCTGACATGGTCTCAAACCTGATCTTTTTTCTACAGTGGGTGGTTCTTCATTCTCACAGTCACTGTCTTTGCCTTCTGTGACTTGGGTGGTTTGGCTGAAGACCAAGGCAAAAAAAGTTATTGAATATTTCAGCCTTTTCCACGTCCCAGGTAACTAGGTCTCCCATTTCCTTCCAGAGAAGGCCCACATTTCCCCTCATCTTCCTTTTATCACCAATTTAAATACAGAAGATTTTCTTATGGTCCTTTGAGATCCTTGTCCAGATTTAATTCTGTCAGGGCTTTAGATTTCCTAACCCGATCCTTGGCTGCTTGGACAATTTCTCTCTATGCCTCACAGTCTCCCTGTCTTTATTTCTATCTTCTGGAGGTCAAAAAATTAAATGAAAGGTTCTTACATCACCGAAACCCCCAAACATTTCATGTCTTTCTTCCAGTAGCATCGATTAAATGTTACCGGCTTTGTTGAACTGAAACAAAATCACCATTAAAAATTCTGCTAAGAAATTTTTATTTTGCTTTGCCTTCTAGTTTTGCTAGTAATCCTCAAATGCGTAAAGAGATAACAAATAGGTTTGATATGGTCTGGAACTGGAATGGAAGAATTTTATGCCCTGTTCACCCGGGCATGAAGGACAATACAAGGTAAAAGTAGAAGGGCTAGTGAGTCAGCCCTTCAATGAGCTAATGGTGCTTGGAAGGGACCAGAATGCAGTACACTACTGCTGCTAGATCTGCTACCAGTCTGCTGAAAACTGAAACGGCACAGTGCTAGGAAATGCAAATTAGAAACATACTCAGGTATTGGGGTTTGACCCTCTGTTTGTAAATCTGATATAACAAAAGCTCAATGTTTTTAATATATCTGGTTAGGTTGCACTTATTTTGTTAAGACGGGTGTAGAAAGTTATGTTGCTCTGATTCTTTCTGGATCATTTCTTAGTTAGTATTAGTTGTTAGCCTCTGATATCTAAGGGCAAATTTGGGCCTAGTTCTCCAAGAAGTATTGTCAGTATTGCGGACTGGACTTACGAAAAGAAGTGACTTCATTTTGTCATAGATGAAGTTTGCAATATTATAGAAGACAAACTGCTTATGCCGCAGGCTTGACCTGGGATACTTTCTGTTCATCTTTCATGATCATCCTGTTTTCCAGAATGAATGAGTGGTCCAGCCTGCAGAATTAACGTTCAGCTTTAATTGCATACTGCTATATATTTTGCCTTATCATAGACAAACATCCTCATGTATTTTAGCCTTGAATTAGTTCAACGTTTTCTCATCTGTTGTTAATTCAAAGCTTTGTTACTATAGTCACTTTCATTCTCCTTCTCTTTCATCACCTGTAACTTCCACTCCCACTCTGAGAGTCTTTACCATATCTCCTAACTGCAGGAAAAGAAACCCAACAACCTCCCCCATACTAGGGAAGAACACATTTTGAATGACCTAAATATTTCCACCTTATCTTGCAAGATCTGTTTCTGAGGTGATTGTAATGAATACACACACAAATCAAGCAACCTCATTTTTTCCCAATCTCATTTTTTTCACTTTACTTTTCTGTTTTCTGGAGGTGATGAATTTTAATATCCATGCACCCAAGAGACCCACAGTATCAGCAGAGATGAACACTACCTCAGCTGTTTCACTTATTGCAGTCCTTGCTCTATCAGAAGCTGAGCCTCAGATATAGGGAGCAGTGCTATTTGGTATTCAGTATCTAACTAGGATTTGGGTGTTCCCACACATTGAAAGGTTTCAGTCCCAAACTCCAACAGTAGTTTCCTTTGTTTTCTTGGGAAATCACCAAATCTGTCTACCACGTTGTAATGGGAAGTAACAATTCTTGTCTGTCCACTGCAGGATCTTTGAGATGGCAATCAGTTTTTATTACTACTCTCTACAGTGCCAAACACAACAGAACACTTATCTAGAACTGCAGGAATTATTATATTACAAACACTGGGAATAATTAGGAATAGCCAGTTATACTGTTTTGTGTCATGAGTCATCTCAAATAGTTTCTGTTTTGTTGTCACAATGAAGGATTGTATTTGGGTTAGATGTCCAAAGCTGTAAGCACAGACAGAAAATGGCTTCATTTAAATTTCCAGTGAGGCTTTTATTTTCTGAAAACATTAAGGAGAAACAAAAGTCCTGGGACATGCTAGAGAGTGAGTTTATAGTTCATCCTATGCTCTGCTGTGTAGGCATGCAGGAGACATACCTACATAAAGGAAATTAAACCAGACAAGGCTGGGACTGTCGATTTACCAGGTTAGTAGTTCCACTGAGGCCAGCTGTGTAAAACAACCTAGCAGCTACTCAGCTACACTTACCAGGGAAGCATGTGAGTCTTAAACAGCCATGTAGTGTGGAGACTGGCTATGTAGTACAAACCGTTGAGACAGAGGCAACATTCCTCATTTAATCCCTCGAAGCAACCATCACATCATTAACCAGCAGCTATCTACATGTTTTAGCAGCTGCCTTTCATTCAGAAGCAATTAAACCACTCCATAAATCCTCACCAACAGTAGTTGCTAGAAATAGAGTCCTTTTAACACAAATTAAAAGGGAAAAATTAAAAAGCCAAGAAACAAGCAGTCCAAAACACAAAAGTAGATATTTCACGAGGTGTGGGGATCCTCAACTTCCCACGTTGAGGATCTAGTTCTGTGAGCTCCACTCAGCCTGTTCATGTTATAGAGTAAATTACAGTTACAGTAGCAGATTATGAAAGTGTTGGTCACGTTAATAAGCTGGCAGCGGCCTCCTCCCATCAATGCTGCATCCTGTGCAACTAAATCTACCACCCAGATCTCTGAAAGTCCAGCTGACTTGAAAGAGCAGATGGCTCATCTTGGGGAAGACTACAGCAGACTGCATAAGGAAGAACTTTGAATAATTCACGATTTACCATCTTCCTCCCAGGCCTGTATTATACAAGCACCATGCAGTTTGCCTCTTCCAGTGAAGCAGTGGCCTGAAACTGAGTTCAGTTTATCAGTTTATCTATCAAATATCAAGAAACAAATTATTTGCCAAAGTCACACAATAAAGCTGATAGTTAACTAACTGAATTCTTTCTCTTCCTAGCAATAGCAAGGTGCCCCGTGAAGCACTCTCCCTTTTTGTTGAAAGGCTGACAGTTGTACAGGTTTTCTTGTTTCCGTACTCAAACGACCATTCTCTGATGATTAGCAAGAAGCCACACCCATCCTGTCAGATCCAGACTAAACTAGATTGACCTGGCACTTTTGACTACCAAGTCTAAATACCATCCACTGTTATGCCTCAGTACAGAACAGATGCCCCTTAAAAAAGTCACAGCTGGTTTTATATACAACAGACAGTCTGTTCATGCAACACAGATGGCTAAGAACAGAGCAACTCAGGGCTTTGCTCTTTTCCCTGGCTTCAGGTCAAAATAAAATGAGGGGGTTGATCTTCATATTATCAGACACATGACCTCTGACAGAGGAAGGCTTCTGCAACATGTAGGACAGTGTCACAGTCAGAACAAACAGGCAGAGCAGCTGCAGAATGCTCCAGGGGACTGTTGGAGCTACCTGGGACATTCTCCGAGAAGCACAAGGTGTCCATATAACACACTGCTCCTCTAAGCACATGCACAGATATGGAAACAATCTGCTTCTGAGAACCCTCGTGTCCTCAGATATAAGGAAAAAGTAATCTTTTTATGATCACATATTACAAAATTATGAAACATTCAGATGCCACAGCAGTATCTAAGAAGAGAAAGATTTTTTTAGAAAAGCAAGCTGCATAAATATTGAAAAAAATACGATTTGAAGAGGAGTACAGACAAGGCTTAGGAATATAGGACTTGTGGCTCTAGAGTCTCATACCTCTTCTCTAATCCCATCTGGGATGCACTTAGCTGACTGTGTTGAACTGTTTTATATTCTGAGGCTCCTATTCAGAAAAACAGAGTTTGAGCAAGATTAAAATCTGATTTCTAGTACATGGATAATCTAGCTGAAGTAAAAAAGAAACTTATGTGCCTAAAGCAAAGCACATATGCACATACACATAAATGCCTTTCTGAATAGGGATTAAAGTAATGAAGACATTTTCTACAGCTGAAAGATTTGCCACTGATACACATGCACCTGTTCCTGAAACACCCAGGAACATGTGAATTTTACTTTCACCTTTACAAAACGACATAAAACTACAATGATGTAGAAAATGGATATATCATAGAATCACAGAATACCTTAGATTGGAGGGGACCATAAAGATCACCCAGTTCCAACCACTCTGCCATGGGCAGGGACAACTTCCACCAGACCGGGTTGCTCAGAGCCCCATCCAGCCTGGCCTTGAGCACTTCCAGGGATGGGGCGTCCACAGCATCTCTGGGCAACCTGTTCTAGTGCCTCACCACCTGCACAGTAAAGAATTTCTTCCCAATATCTAACCTAACCCTACACTCTTCCAGCTTGAATACATTCTCCCTTGTCCTGACACTATATGTCCTTTTAAATAGTCTCTCTCCATCTTTCTTGTAGGCTCCTTTGCCTTTCTGTAGGCTTCTCTCTTCTCTCTGCTGTAACAGTCCTTTCCCCTACTGGAAGGCCACAATTAGGTCACCCCAAAGCCTTCTCTTTTTCAGGCTGAACAATCCAAATTCTCTCAGCTTTTCCCCATATGAGAGGTGCTCCATCCCTCTAATCATCTCTGTGTGCCTCCTCTGGACTCACTCCAACAGGTCCATGTCCTTCCTGTGCTGGGATCCCAGAGCTGGATGCAGTGTTCCAGGTGGGGTCTCACCAGAGCAAAGCAGACGGGCAGAATCCCCTCCCTCACCCTGCTGGCCACGCTGCTTTGGATGCAGCCCAGGACACGTTTGGCTTTCTGGGCTGTGAGTGCACATGGCCGGGTCATGTCCAGCCTCTCATCCACCAGCATCCACAAGTCCTTCTGGCCAGGACTGGTCTTGATCATCCCCTGGACTGTATTGATACCTATGGTAAATTCATGATAGCTGTTCAATGGCTAGACAAGAAACAATTACATATATGCTAAATCTTTATAATTCTCACTTGAAATAACCTAATTTTTGCTGTGAGATACTTACAAACAAAAGTGTACTCTTTGCTGAATTTTCTTCTATTAATGTATGAGGCCTACTGAGATCCTATAAAGACCAAAAATTCAAGTAGTGAAAAAGGATGCTTATTTAGAAACCAGGTGTGTGACTTATGTCTGGGTCTTAAAGAGTTCCTGTTGCCTTCTGCTACGAA
>VZRJ01002463.1:18592-42372 GCA_013397565.1 Ptilonorhynchus violaceus
AAAAAAACCCTTTGTCTTTTCTTTCTGAGCCTTGTAAGTGTAAAAGATGACTCTGATTTCGTTTTTGTCTCGGGAAAACTGCAAATAAATTATGAGGAAAAACCAATGATCATTAAAGTAAGAGGTGGAGGGAGGAGGCCAGGTGCATCCGTCCCTGCCAGAATGCCAAGGACATGTCCATCCCAAATCCCACCTCGGTACGCCGCGGAGAGGGAACAGGGCTACAACTGCCAAAGACAACTTTATCCCCCTGGCCACTGCAGCCAGGGCATGGAAATGACCAGAGAACCATGAGGTACAGCCCAAGCCCAAATTTTCCCTTCCCAAGGAGGAGGAAGAGGCAGTGAGGGCTGCTGGCCCTTGCAGGTGCTGAGCCCCCCCACGACGGCTGGTGGAAGCAGGGGAGGGGCTCTGAGGTGCAGGGAAGGCTGGTGAGCTACCCCTCCCCCAGCACTGGGACACAGCTCTGGGCTCCAGGCTCACCAGTGCAGGGAGAAGCTGCCCAGGGAGGCAGCGAGCGCTCCCCACCCGAGAAACCCCTTCTTTTTCCCTTCCCCCCTTCTCCCATCCCCCCACCTCACCCTTAGGACACAAATACATAAAAGACCCCCACGCCCTGGGATGGCAGCACAGGGTTCCTCCTGTCCCCCCAGCCCCCTGGACAGCAGTGGGGGGCCCCTCCAGGCTTCCCGGGGGAGTGTGAAGGCAAGGGGGTGTGTGGCCAGGCACCCCATGGTCCGAGCTGTCCCAGGAACAGCAAGGGTGGGGGGTCTTTGGCGTGGACCTCCCACAGCAGATGCTGGCCCAGTGCCAGCCTTGGTGTCCCCTCAAGGTGGACAACAGTCACATCAGCCTGGGGGGCTGAGGACCCCTGGCCCAGGCCCGGGAACCCCCACGGGGTGGCTGCGGAGGAGGGTGGAGGGCTGGTGGTCCAGAGCTGGAGACCCCGGGCTCCACATCACATGATTTCACAGCAGGAATTCTGCTTTCGGGCCTAAGAAGAGAAGCAAAACCATCTGTAAAGCTCACCATGGCTCCCCAAGGGTTTGGGGATCCCAGGGCCATCCATCCCGGGTCCCACACAGCCCCTCTGCGGCTGGAGGAGGCTGGCACGGCAGGAAAGGCCAAAGGCTTACAACACAGAGGCTCCCTTCCTTTTGGCCAGAGCTGGTGCCCGGAACTCGGAAGGGTACCACCCCTCCCTCTGCTGCAGGGTGCAAGACACCTCCAGGGAGGGGCTGGGGGCTCTACAGCTGGAATTGAGACACCCAGGCTCCCTCCAGGCCCAAAGCCTGTGGGAACAGGGATGATCCCTGCTTGGCACCTAGCTGTGCCCCAGGGTTCATCCATTGGGGGTGACCCCTCAGGGATGACACTTCACCCACCCCCAGCTCCTCAGGGAGGGGGTGACCCACCACACCCACCGTTTTGTAGAAGGCTTTGGATTGTGCCCCCAGCACTTCCGATTTGGAGACCAGGTCGTCCAGCTTCTCCCCACGCTCCAGCAGCGACTCCATAGTGTTGTGCTGCCGGAGAAACATGTGCTGAGCCCCAGCACCAGCCCCCTCCCACACTCTGCAGCAGGAGATGGAGATGCCACCATCCCCCATCCCACCTTCCCACAGCCTCCCACAGGTCAGCAGCCCCAAGGAGATGGGAACATGGCTGGGATCAGGAGCAGCAGAGCTTCCACGGGGTCACCAGGCAGGGAGGGGACTGGTGTTTGGACGAAGGGCATGGAGGAGAGGTCAGAGCCCTGGTGCTTGTGTTTGGACAGCTGGGAAAAGCCCAAGGAGAAAAAGGGGGGGAAGGGAAAAAGGAGAAGAGACAAGGAAGCTCCCACACCAGGGAGGTCTCCAGGGAGTGGCCTGGGGCGGCTCTACCCTTGCCCCACAATGAGTCTCCAGAGCCCACTGCTGTGGAGGCAGGAGCATCTGGCCATGGCCCTGCAGCCTCACCAGGATGATTTTGGTCTCGTCCAGCTCCGCCTGCACTCGGGTCATCGGGTCAGCGTCACGGGGGTTCTGGGGAGGAACAATATGGCCCTGGCACCACCGCAGGGACACCACAGTCCTCTGGATACAGCCTCACAGCACCAGGGTCCCAGCACGTGCAAGAGTGTCGCCCACCTCCCCTGCCACTCCCAGGGCTGCAGGGTCACAGGGGTCTGTACCTGGTATTTGCTGAGGTATCCATCCAAGGCAGAGTAGCTGATGGTGGCAGGGGATCCCGAGGGCCAGTCCATCTTGCTGACCTGCCTGGAGAACTCATCCAGCACCTGCCAGGTGAGGAAGCAGCAGTTACCACTGAGCAGCTGCAGCTGTAGGGCCACAGTGGCTGGAGGGGTTTGCTCATCAAAATAGGACATTTGGGGATTTTTGGGAAGGGACCTTAAAGCTCATCCACACCCCTGCCACGTGCAAGGACTTCCACTATCCCAGGTTGCTCCAAGCCCTGTCCAACCTGGCCTTGAACACTTCCAGGGACGGGGCAGCCACAGCTTCTCTGGGCAACCCAGAGAAGGGCCTTCCCAACCTTAACAGGATCTAACCACAATTCTAACCCTGCCCTCTGGCAGTGGGAAGGCATTCCCCCCTCTCCCGTCACTCCAGGCCCTTGTGTGAAGTCCCTCTCCAGCTCTCCTGGAGCCCCTTTAGGTACTGGAAGGAGTTCTGGAGTCTCCCCAGAGGCTTCTCTTCTCCAGGCTGGACATCCCCAGCTCTCCCAGCTTGCCTCCCTGGCAGTGGCTGGAAAACTCCTGGTGAAGGACCTGCAGATGCTGATGACAGCAGCTGAACATGAGCCCAGGTGTGCCCAGGTGGCCATAGTGTGGCCACAGGCCCAGGGCAGTGACTGTCCCCTGTGCTGGCACTGCTGATGCTCCTTGCGTGCTGTGTCCAGTTCTGGGCCCTTCATGGCAAGGACATGGAGGGGCTGGAGCGTGTCCAGAGAAGAGAATGGAGCTGGGGAAGGGCCTGGAGCACCAAGAGAGGCTGAAGAAGCTGGAGGGGCTCAGCCTGGAGAAAAGGAGGCTCGGGGGGACCTTCTGGCTCTCCACAACTCCCTGACAGGATGGGGCAGCCAGGGGCGGTCGGGCTCTGCTCCCACAGAACAAGGGACAGGATGAGAGTGAACGCCCTCAAGCTGTGCCAGGGGAGGTTGGAGTTGGATATTGGGAAAATTCCTTCATGGAAAGGGTTGTCCAGCCCTGGCACAGGCTGCCCAAGGCAGTGGTGGAGTGCCCATCCCAAGGTGTTCAAAAAGCCCTGTGCGTGTGGCACCTGGAGACATAGTTTAGTGGTGGCCTTGGCCATGCTGGGGGAATGGTTGGACTCAACGGTCTTAGAGGGCTTTTCCCACCAAAACAATTCCACAATTCCATGAGAGGTGCTCCTGCTCTCTGACCACCTTGGTGACCCTTCTCCTCCTTCTCCTCCTCCTTCTCCTCAACTCCTTTTGAATGAGCTGAGGGCAGACAGGAATGAACGGCCCTGGCACACAAGGACCGGAGTGATGCCCAGGCCAAGGTCGCCATCCCTGGCTGTCTGCAAAGCCCTGCACGTGCCAGGGCAGGGAGACTGGAGGAGCCCCCTGGAGCAGCTCCCAGCATGTGCTCTCACCTTGTCCAGCAAGGTGAAACAAACCCGCTGTGGATACTCATTGTCTGCGATCACCACTCCAGCCAGCCCATCGTTCCGGACATACACGTGGCACAGGTACTCTGAGAAGGAAATTCCTGTCAGAAAGGCAGCAAAGGTCCCAAGTCTGCCCCAGCACCCACCACCTCCCACCTAGCCCCCCCAGTTTCCCCTTCCCCCAAACCATCCTGGAAGGTGCCATCAGCACCTGCATCTTTCATTATTTCATTAGGAAAGTGAGAAGGGCTTAAAATTTGGAGCTCAGCCCCAGATTGTGCTGTGGCAGGGGACCACAGCCACGCCACATGGTGCAGGACATGAAACCAACGTCCCAGGGCAGTCAGAGGTAAACAAAAACCAGTGGGGGAAGAGCTCAGCCTGATTTTAACTAATTTTAATTAGTAACAAGGCTAGGGTGTCATTAAAGAGGCCCCGGCAGCCCAGGCTGCACCCCACATGTCCTGGGGCTCAGGAGGGATGTGAAGCAGGACAGGGAGGCTGGAATGAGGCGAGAATTTGGGATATGGAGCCTGGACTTACATGGCAAATCTGGCACAGCCACCCTGCAGTGGGGGGTCTGGGAAGTTGGGGTGGCTGCAGGCCAACAACTCCAGGGGTCCCAAGGGAGACAGGGAGAGCACAGACATTGGCAGCAAGTCCCTGCTCCCTCCAGAACCTCTCCTGCACTGGGCTCGGCTTACACCCAGCTCAGCCAGCACAACTCACCCAGGCACTGGGTTTGGTCTGACTTTTCCGAGGAATGGGGCCAGAGGGAAGTGCAGGCTGCTCTCACCTTGCTCCTTGACAGAGGCCCTGCTGCCCAGCGCTGAGCGCTCCACAATCAGCTGGCTCGTGAACGTCATGAACTCCTGCACACTGTGGGGACAGAGCACCGGGCCGGGGGTCAGTGCTGGGGGGATCAGCCGTCCTGCAGCTCCCTGGTGCGCTGGGGTAACAAACCCTTCCGTCCCAAGCCCCCTGAGTCTGGGCTGTGGGGCTGCAGCTGAGCGGTGGGTTTTCCTTGGGGAAGAGGCTGGACTCTGCACCCCTGCAGAGTGGCAACCCCCAAACACCTCCAGCCATCACCCAGGCCCCTCTAGACTTTCCGCAGACCCAGGGGAGCACCCAGATCCCTCTGGCTGCAGTGACAGACTCATGTCCTTGGGCTGAACTTGCTTTCTGAGGATTTAGCAGAAAGTAAAAATGCCATTGAACCTGGCTCTGCCCAGCCAACACCTGGTGAGCAGCTGCATCATGGAATCACGGAATGGTTTGGGTTGGAAGGGACCTTATAGACCAACAAGTTCCACCTCCTGCTGACACCTTCTACTAGAATCATAGAATCATAAAACACACTGAGTTGGAAGGGACCCATCAGGACCATTGAGTCCAACCCCTGGCTCTGCACAGAACATCCCAACAATCCCATCCTGTCCCTGAGAGCACTGTCCAAGTGCTTCTTGAACTGAGACAGGCCTGGTGCCGTGACCACTGTCCTGGGGAGCCTGTTTAGCGCCCAAACACCCTCTGGGGGAAAAACCTGTTCCTGATATCCAACTTAAACCTCCCCTGGCACAGTTCCAGCCATTCAAGTCCTGTCACTCACCAGAGAGAGCAGAGATCAGAGCTGCCTCTCCACTGCCCCTCAGGAAGATGTTGAAGAGCTCAGTGAGGTCTCCCCTCAGTCTCTTCTCCAGCTGAACAAACCAAGTGCCCTCAGCCACTTCTCATTATTGCTTCCCCTCCAGACCCTTCCCCACCCTTGTGGCCTCCTTTGGACACTCTCCAATGGCTCAATGTCTTTTTTACATTGTGTCACCCAAACCTGCCCCAGGACTTGAGCTGAGGCAACCCCAGTGCAGAGCAGAGCAGGACAATTCCCTCCCCGGCCCAGTTAGCGGTGCTGGGCCTGATGCCCACCAGGAAATGGATGTCCCTCCTGGTTGCCAGGACACTGCTGATTCAGATCCATCTGGCCATGGACAAGCACCCCCAGGGCCCTTCTTGCAGCTGCTCTCCAGCCTCTCGCTCCCCAGTCCATACACACACCCCATCCCAGGTGCAAAATCCGACGCTTGCCTTTGTTAAACTCCACGCAGTTGGGGATTGTCCATCTCTCTGACTTGTTGAGGTCTCTCTGCAGGGCCTCTCCGCCCTCAAGAGAGTCAACAGCTCCTCCCAATTTAGTGCCACCAGCAAACTTACTTAGTCTTCTTTTGAGTCCTATGTCCAAGTTGTTAATGAAGATGCTGAAGAGCACAGGGCCAAGGATGGAGCCCTGCAGAACCCCACGAGTAACCAGTGCCAGTCTGATGTCACTCCAGTCACTGCCACTCTTTGTGCCAGACCCCTGAGACATCCCATGATGTGTTTATCCAGCTAAGGACTGGACAGTTTGTCCAGAAGGATCCTGGGAGAGATAGTATCAAAAGCTTTCCTGAAGTTCAAAGAGATTTCATCTATTGGCTTTCCTGGATCAACCAGGTGGGTGGGTTACCCTGTCGTGGAAGAAAACCAGCTTCAAAAAGCAGGACTTTCACCTCCTGAAGCTGTGCTGGCTGTGACTGATGACTGCATTGTTCTCCGGGTGTTTTTCAATACCTCCCAGAATAATCTTTTCCATGATTTTATCAGGCAGTGAAGGGAGATTGACAGGCCTGTAGTTTCCGGGGTCCTCCTTCTTGCCCTTCTTGAAAATCGGAATGTGACAGGTTGCTCCAAGCCCCATCCAACCTGGCCTTGAACACTTCCAGGGATTCAGCATCCACAACTTCTTCTCCAGGCAAACTGTGCCAGTGCCTCACCACCCTCAGAGAAAGGAATTTCTTCCCAACCTGACCCTGACCTCTCTCTGTGGGATACTTGTCCCTCCCCCCTTGTCCTGTCATAGAATCACGCAATCATTTAGGTCGGAAAAGATCGCCAAGATCATCAAATCCAATCTGTGACCTCCCACCTTGTCACCCAGACCAGAGTACTGAGTGCCACATCCAGTTGTTCCTCGTGAACACCTCCAGGGATGGCGTCTCCACCACCTTCCTGAACAGCCTTTCCAATGTCTGAACACTCTCTCCATAGAAAAACTACTTCTGATGTCCAACCTGAACCTCCCCTGGTACAACTTGAGGCCATTTCCTTTTGTCCTGTCCCTTGTTCCCCGGGAGCAGAGCCCGACCCCCCTCAGCTGCCCCCTCCTGTCAGGGAGTTGTGGAGAGCCAGAAGGTCCCCCCGAGTCTCCTTTTCTCCAGGCTGAGCCCCTTTCCCAGCTCCCTCAGCCTCTCTTGGTGCTCCAGCCCCTTCCCCCACTCTGTTCCCTTCTCTGGACATGCTCCAGCCCCTCCCCGTCCTTCTTGCCATGAGGGGCCCAGAACTGGACACAGCACTCAAGGAGCGTCAGCAGCGCCAGCACAGGGGACGGTCACTGCCCTGGGCCTGTGGCCACACCACAACTGGTACAGGCCCGGTGCCATTGGTCTCCTTGCACACCTGGGCTCACGTCCATGTTCTTTTCCAACTTTACAGCCACTCTGCTCCCAGCCTGGAGCGCTGCCTGGGGTTGTTGCAGCCCAAGACCAGGACCCAGCACTTGGCCTTACTGACTCTCACACCGTTGGCCTTCGCCCATCAATCCAGCCTGTCACTTCATGCCTGTGTTCAAAGTCCCTCTCCAGCTCCCTCGGAGTCCCTTTAGGCACTGGAAGGGGCTCTCTAAGGTCTCCCCAGGTCTTTCTCTTCTCCAGGTGAACATCCCCAAGCTCTTCCAGCCTGGCTCCAGAGCAGAGGGGCTCCAGCCCTCAGAGCGTCTCTGTGGCCTCCTCTGGACTCATTCCAGCAGCTCCACATCTCTCTGATGTCAGGTCCCAGAGCTGGAGACAGCTCTGCAGGTGGGGTCTTACCTGAGAGGGGCACATGGGCAGAACTCCCCCTGCCCACACTGGAGATGAGCCCAAGACATGGGTGCCTGCCCCATCCCAGGGGCATGTTTGACCCCAACACACTTGAGGCACCCAGCCACCACTGTGAGTCAAAGTTGAGGAATATTGTTAAGCCAGACTTGCACTAAGTCTGGAAAACATTCCTGAGCCCAGGCTCAAGCCTGTCCAACAGGATCCTTGGTGATCCCTCCTCACCCCACAGCAAAGGAAAAGAGACCAAAAGTAATGAGCAAGCGTAAAATAAACCTGTTTCCAGAACACCACATCCTGGGCATGCTGGGATTAGCCAAGGCAAGGCAACACATTCCCCAATTCAGTTGGAAAATCCCAGGAAGGGATATCTGTCAGCGCTCAGGTCAGCGAGGAAATGTCACCGGACACAGACACTGGCATGGCAAAGACCACGGTTTTCCAACTGCCTCCCACCGCTGGAAGCAATTCTAGAGGGGAAATTGCCTCTCACAGTTTACATATCCTTTAGAGGGGTTTGCATTCCTCACAACCTGGACACCAGCTCCATGGAGACTCGGAATGATTGGGGTTTCAGGCACTGCAGAGAAAAGTGCAGCCCAAGGATTCCTACACATCCTGAACATCTCTGCTTCAGCAGAGAGGGAGGATGGACACCTTCCTCCTAGTCTAGGGATGTGCTGGCAGCCACGGCCCCCACTGTGATCCCAGGTTGGATATTTAGGTTGGAAAAGACATTTAACCATCAGGTCCAACCATGTCAGTTAGATCTCAATGTGTATCTTTCTCACGGACACCTCTTTTATTTGGAATACCGCTTTTATTTCCCAGTATTCCTGAATGAACTGTCCACTGAAGACTTCATTCTGCCCTCCTGACCTAGTCAAATTCCTTGGCAGATGTTCAACAGACATGATGCACTGACACAGCCCAGCCCCGTGCTCCTGCCCAGCAGGTTCCACAGCTCCCAGGAGCCACAGCCCTGTTTATCCCAGATCCAACCCTTCAACCCAACTCTTTGGGAACTCTACAGCCTCAAAAAAAACTAGATATGCAGCATTTTAATCTAAACTTCAGTTAAACACACCTTAAACATCACACCTGGGCCAAGCTCACACAGACCCTTCGAACACCACCTGTGAATCAGCCCGGGACAAGCATCAAATCCTGGGAGCAGCTGCAAGACTGACATGCGGAGACCATCCCCTCTCTCCAAACCCCATCGCTTTTCCCAAAATCCAAGACTTTTCTTTAAGCAAAGAAATGCCTGCTGTGGGGGAAGCCGACAGCATAACCACAGAGGGAATTTTCTTGGGATTTGGGAAAACAAAAGCTGCAGCAAGAGCATTTTGAGATTGGAGCTGATGTCATGGGCTGGCACCGCTCCATGTCCCACTCACACATTTGGCTAAGAAAGAGGTTTTTAAGACAACCTTACTTCAGTCTTTCCCCTTTATCCCTGGAATTGCAGAACCAAATGTGCCTGAGGCTCCATAAAACCTTGGCATGGAAAACTTGGGTCCCAGAAGAATTTCCCAACTCCTTTACTATTTGGAGCAGGTGCTGGGAACGACTTATTCCACAGCAGGTTCCTGCTTTGTTTTACAGCTTCAGAAGGTTCTCGGGAGCTGCAGAGAGCTCCATGGTCCCTGTGTGCCCAGAGTGGGCAGCGGGACACTGGGAGCTTGGATTGGCATCCAGGGCTCAATCAGCTCACCCGAAGCCATTGGAATAACCCACGCAGGGGTCCCTGTGGGCTGGGAAAAGCTTCAAATGAGCCCACACCCCAAAGGCACCAGGATCCAGGTGAGCCCTGTGAGCCTGGCACAGCACGGCCTCCTCCCACCCCACCTGGGGCAGGGGAAGGGCTGATCCCGCTTGTGGGGCATTCCCTGCACCCCGATTTCATTGCTTGGCTGCACTGGAGGATTTGTGGAGTCAGATTTGACCTGCTGCTGGCCACTCCATTCCTGAGGCTGACCCATCACTCCAAGTGTTGCAGTTCTGGGGCTATTATCCCTTAGGAAAAGCCTTTCACTGCTGCCACTGCAGCCCCAGTGGGACAGAAAACCTCCCAAAAGCTTCTGCTTCCCCTTCCAAAGGTCCTGCCCAAGCCTTGTACCAGCCTACAGCATGTAGGAGCAATTCCCCTTCCCCAGTTCCCCTCCAGAGGTTCCAGCTGCCTGGCACCCACCTGGATCTCTGGAAGAAGTTGAAAGTGGACACATCGTAGGCAGCTTTGAGCAAATGCACTTTGGAGTCACCTTTGTAAAGGACACTTAGGCTGTAGAGCCTCATCGCGGCGGCTCTGTGGGCCTGGGGGGAAAGGAAAAGTCAGAGCTGAGGCTATGCAGGGGTCAGGATGTCCCCGGCCTCCCCATGCCACCCCTGTCACTGGGGCTCCCCCCAAACCCTCCTACCGTCCTTTAAATGCCACCCCAGGCAGCCAGAACCCCCCCGACCCCCAGAGCCCAGACTGACACCTCACCCCGACCCCTGCCCAGCCTAACCAACCCTGGCCCTCAACTTTCCCTGCTGGCCCATATACCCAGCCAGCCCCACCCCAGTATAACCTAGCCCCTCCACCCAGCGTAAGCCTGGGTATAACGTACTGCAACCCAGCTTTCGGCCCCCAGTAAGCCCAGCTAGCTCAGCCCCGCCCCAGTACAGCCCAGCCTTCCCCTCTACAGCCCGGTTCCCGTCGGTACGACTCAGTACAGGCCAGTCCCGCCACTCCAGCCCCCAACCCGCCCCAGTACCGGCGCTGCGGTCGCGGCTCAACGCAGGCGGCGGCCGACGGACCGATGGGCAAGAACCGGAAGTGGAACGGCAGCGACCGGAAGTGCCCTGGTCCCTGGCGCTGCCACGGGGCTCCTCCTGCCCTGCGCACGCGCGGAGCACGCTCCGCCCCCTTAGACTTCTGGCCAATCAGCGCCCGCCTCCCCTCTCTCCGGCCTCAGCCGGGCGGCCAATCAGCGCCGCGCTGGCGTCGTGGGGCAGCGCTCGATCCTCGGGGCGGCCAGCAGGGGGCGCTGTGCCCGGCCGGCGCGCGGGGTCGGAGCAATGGGGCGGGGCCTGTTCCCGCCTCCCGCTGTGGGCAGGGGTCCCCCGGAGGGGCCCGGAGGGGCGGGATCCCTCTGGGTTGGGACCCTCCTGTGTGGGGGCTCTCCCTATGGTGGGGGGATCCTCCCTGAGGAGAGGGCCCTTCGGGGGGACCGGCCTCCCCCTGGCCCTGGGGGGGGACGCCCTGCGGGATGGGGACTCCTCCATGGGGCTGTCCTGCCCCTGGGTTGGGACCCCTCCATGGTGGGGACGCACTGACGAGGGGCGGGTGAACTCCCCAAGGGTTTCGGACCCCTCGGAGGGGTGAGGACCCCTCTATGGGTGGACACCAGCACAGGGACAGGGCTGCCTGAGCCCTCCCATGCCCCCGGGTACCCCCTGCACAGGGGGCAAGTGAGATGCTGTGGAGTGACCCTATAGCCCTCAGGCCCTGCTCCGACACTCACAAACTCTCTGCCCTCCACAGAGCCTCCTTGGTCCCCCATGAGGCACACACATGGCAACCCCGAACGCTCTGCCTTCCCCAGAGCCTCTCAGTCCTACCCAACACCCATCCAGGCTTCCCAGGGACCCTCTCCAGCTCCGTGTCTGAGAAAATGCTGCCACAGACCAACCCCAGGAGGTTTTTGGGTCCACCCATGACCATTGGGACCCCATAGTCCCCTATTTCCCCAACAGTGGGTGGATGACACAGCTCCGGGGGTGATGGTGGTTGCCACATCCCCATCCTCAAATACAGCACCCATCCCTGATCCGTTGCAATGCCCGGTGACAATCCCAGCACCGCTGGAGCCTTTCTCATCCTGGGGGCACGGAGCACTTCCCACTCGCCCTCACCCCTCTGTGGGTGTCTGTAGGCCTTGCCGTGCCCGTGGTCTCCATGGGAGCCTGCCGGTTGCCAAGCTGGCCGGTGGAGTGCTTGCCACGACCATCGAGCCGTTGGTATGACAACGGGGACACGGGTGACCCGGGGCGTGGTGCTTCGCGTGACGGGGCCAGCAGCCCCCGCGGGGAGGGCCCTGGCCGAGCCTTGCCAACGCACCGGGGCGTCCCCACGGGCTGCTGGAACCCACTGTGCTGGGCTGGGACCCTGTGCCAGCACCAGCCCAGGAATTTATTGACATATTAAGAAAGCAAGCAGGAGAGCGTGAGCGGAACTCCCTGGCGTGAAGGATGTGGGGTGACAGGGCTGATCCCACCAGGACCCCAGGCCCTGCTTCCTGCCCCTCTGCTTGAGGCTTGGGGGCATCGGGACCCCCTCAGCAGGTGCTGGACTGGGGTGTCAGATGAGATAACGCGGCGAAAGTGGAGCATCCACGTGCAGAGCGAGGGACGGAGCAAGGGACGGAGCAGCCCAGCGCCTGCCGGACACGCTCCAGGACGGGGCAGGGGGCTCCCCCAGGCCAGGCACCACGGTGGGGGCACAGGGGCTGAGGGGGGCACGGCTCGGCCCGCAGCCCACCCCGCCCTGCCAGCTGCCCCCATGCTGGATCACCGAGCCAGGATGGAGAGCAGCAGGAAGGAGAAGGTGAGGCTGCTGCCGGGGCAATGCCGGGGGGCCAGGGGGACCGGGGCTGTGCCTGGTGGGTGTGGGGAACAGTGCAGATCCTCACTGGGGTTCTGGCCTTCCCTGGAGCAAGTGGATGGGTTCTCTCAGCATCTCCCAAGGTTCCAACAGAGGTAGCTGGGAGGATGGCTGGCAGGGAAGACACCAGCTCCTGGGCAGCCTGGGGGCACCCCAACGTGCCCAGGGGCATCCCCATCCCTGAGGTCACCCTCTGGCATGGCACAGGCCCCACAGCACTGAGGGCTCATGATGGAGCTGGTCCCACAAATCCCCTCATTTGTGGGATGCTCTTCTGGGCTGGGATTCTCCCACCATCCCAGCATCATCCTGGGCATCTTGCAGCCATGCAGCTGCATCCCCAGGATGAGATGGGGCCTGTCACCTCCTTCAGCTGACTGTCATCATTGTGACTGAGGCAGGATGGCACATGGCTCATTCCGTCAAACACCACTTGTTTGTGGGAAGCATCCTCTCCCAGATGGATTGAGCTCATGGGCCCATGGGTGAGGACAGTGGAGACATTCCCTGCTGCCAACTGGGACACCGAGGGGACACCAAGGGGATACTGAAGGGATTTGGCATGTGCTGGGCCAGCAGAGACAGATGTCACTGGCCACTGCAGCCAGTAGCCACATGGTTCCCAGCTCCATCTCTTTTGTGGGATGCATTGGAGCACACCATTTCCATGGGAAGCTGAGAGCTAGATTCCATCATGTGGGAAGAGCCATATCCTGCCAGGGAAGAGCCAAACCCATTGTTTTGAAGGCGAGTGAAGAGATGAGTAGCGACATGTGGTGCTGAGATGGAAAAAACATTGGAGAAATAAAATTCGGACTCCCAGGTGACAGCCCTGGGAGAGGTACCCTCTGGCCATGGCAGATCTGGTGTTCCCATGCCAAATGGCGCTGCAGGATGGATTAGCACTGAATACCTTCAGCCAATGACCCAGGAGAGATGATTGAATGCAGCTCCATGCTTTTCCTGGCAGGATTTTTCCCATTGTCCTGGGACAAACACCCTCTGGATCACAGAGAAACTCACTGCAGTGCTGCCTTGGGTGCCCAGCCCCATTCTGGGTTGTCCAGCAGCATCCCCTAACCTGGTAGGGTCCGTGCTGCAGCCATGTCTCTTGGGGTCTTGTCTCTCAGCACCTGGGGGTCCAGGGCTAACAGAGCCCCCGGGGCTCAGGACCAGAATGGAGTGGGGACGTGCCAAGGTGCTGGGATCATGCTGGGGTGCCAGGATCCCACTCAGCTGTGGGTGGTGGCTGAGGCCACAGGAGCTCTGCAGAGCCTCAGAGATATTTGGGCTGAGCCCCCACTTGGAGGGTTGGAGGCTGAGAGACGGCACTGGGGGCCGGTGATGTGACAGGATGGAGGGCAGCTGGACTGAGCCAAGGCGAGGGGTGCCTCCAACGTTGGGATGCTCCAAACCACACCCCAAATGTTTTACCGAGCCCCCTACCCTGAAACCTGTCAGGAAACAGCAGCAGCCTCGAGGCAAACATCTGTGTGCCGGCAAGAGCATTGGAGCCTACCCGGAGCCCGGTGACTAATGAGCCCTAATGCTGCCGACTGCAGCTGGCAGAGGAGTGCCGGCTCCAGCTCCATCTGACAGCCGGGGCACCTGGCCCCAGCTCTGCCGGCTAATGGAGGCTGCGCCAAGCCCGGGGTTGCTACGGAAAGGATAAACACGGATCCTGCCTGCCAGGTGCTTCCCTGGAGTGGGCCCTGTGGCTCTCCCCAGCAGCGAGGCAAGGCAGCAATCCCCGAGGATATTCCTGCCTGCCTGCCCTCTGCCCCACATTAGCCCCACGTTAGCCCCATGGTACCCACGATTCCCAGTGGGATACAGGGAGAGGGATGCTCCCAGGGTAACAAGGAAGACACTTGCATCTTCATCATAAAAGAATCCCATATCCTTGGCAGGTGATGCTGTGCTCCTCAATGGCATGGCCGGAAGTGCTCCTTGTTCGGAATGACCCTGGGATTCATCAGGATGGGATGTCCCAGGTCACTGCTGGAATGGTGCTAGCTTCTACACAACCATCCAAAAAATTCAGCTGGGTGACAGGGACAGCAGGACCCTGGTGCCAACCCCGGTCCCCAGGGACCCCAGAGCTGACTGTGGCGTCCTGCAGGCAGCACCAGAAGGGGACTTAGGGCCTTGTGACAGTCCTATGGATTCTCTGGTGCATCTGTTTGGCTGGAGAAGAATAGCAGAGTGATGGGATAAGGCATTTCAGGGTGTCCATGCGCCGATGGGGAAAACCAGGGCTGGGGGAAGGGAAATTTGGCTATTTCTTGCAGTTCAGGCCCCTCGCATCCCATATCCTGCATCCCTGGCTGATGCTGTGTTCCATGCAGGTGGAGCAGATCCTGTCAGAGTTCCGACTGAAGGAGGAGGACCTGAAGAAGGTGATGTACCGGATGCAGAAGGAGATGGACCGAGGGCTCAAGCTGGAGACACATGAAGAAGCCTCTGTCAAAATGCTGCCCACCTATGTCCGCTCCACCCCCGAAGGCTCTGGTATGGCATCACTCCCAGTCCCTTGTGTGTCACCCCCTCCTCAGACCCCCTCAAGCTCCATGCAGACGGCTGAGCCTACCTCGAGCTTGTCACCTTGTCTTCCTCTCCCCGGCTTTGCAGAGGTGGGAGATTTCCTGTCGCTGGACCTGGGCGGCACTAATTTCCGTGTGATGCTGGTGAAGGTGGGCGAGGGGGAGGAGGGGCAGTGGAAGGTGAAGACGAAGCACCAGATGTATTCCATCCCAGAGGACGCCATGACTGGGACAGCTGAGATGGTCAGTGGGGCACACAGGGCATCCCATCCCAGTCCCTTTCATTGTGCATGTTCCAGTGGGGATACTGGAGGGGACACCCCCATCCCTCCAGCCAGCAGAAGCCAGGAGGTGGCCAGGCCTGGGGAGCCCATGGTGGGGACAAGGTCCATCCAAGGGCAGTGGGAGGGTGGGGACATCCCTTGGCAAAGGCTGGACCTCCTGTCTTCCAGCTCTTCGACTACATCTCCGAGTGCATCTCCGATTTCCTGGACAAGCACCAGATGAAGCACAAAAAGCTGCCCCTGGGCTTCACCTTCTCCTTCCCTGTGCGGCATGAGGATATCGACAAGGTGAGGGGGTGGTCAGGCAGCGTGAGGGCTTGGAGGTCCCCAAGCTTCAGCTACACCCCCAGCACCATTTCTGTCTGACCCTCATTCCAGGGCATCCTCCTGAACTGGACCAAGGGCTTCAAAGCCTCTGGCGCGGAAGGGAACAACGTGGTGGGGCTGCTGAGGGACGCCATCAAGCGGCGAGGGGTGAGAGGATCAGATGGCTGTGCTGGTACCACTTTGATGGGGAGACCCTGACACCCCCAGCTGTCCCTGTGGTGGGCTCATTGAAGCCTGTCTGTGGCTGCAACAGGGCCACTGGAGCCTGGTGTGTCCCCAGAAACGGACCACTGGAGCATAGTTGTCCCCATGACAGGGCTGCTGCAGCCTAGTGTGTCCCTGGGAAGGGCCGTTCCATGTGTGTGCACACATGTGCATGACACATGCCCAGATCCTCACCCTTGGGGACCCTCCACCCTAGACCCGCCTGCTGTGGGACAGCCTGACCCCCCATGAGCCCCCAATGATCCCTCTCCCCAGGACTTTGAGATGGATGTGGTGGCAATGGTGAATGACACGGTGGCCACGATGATCTCCTGCTACTACGAAGATCACCGGTGCGAGGTTGGGATGATTGTGGGTAAGATGCCCCTTCTAGAGGAACACATGGTCGGGGACAGGGAACTGTCCCATGGCCGGACTCCCCTGCTGACCCCTCCGTCCTTTTGGGGAGACACACTGAGGACAGGGGGGTGGCAGTGGCACCCTGCTGAGGTCTCTGGAGCTTGGAACACTAGATGGCATTGCCTGGCCCCAGCATGGTGGTGGGGGCACTTTGGGAGTAGAAAGGGGGTGGTCTTCATAACAGGGCTAGTCCCCACAGCATGGGGCTGTCCCCAATGGCTGCCCTCGCCCCAGGCTGTTGGTGGCTTCAGCACCTCATTGTAGGGATAGGGACCCATGGAAGGTGGCTGGCATCAGAGAGCCGGGTGGTGGGGAATAGTTTGAACACTGCTGGCTCCATCCCCTACTCCCCACAGGGAACGGCCCCCTGCCTCCCCGAGCCCCTCACTATCTTTAGTGCCATCAGCCACATGCTATCTGGGCTCCGTGTCCCCTCACCTGGGTAAACACATGCTGGGATGTTTATCAGATCCTCAGGGCCGGGCTGGCCTCAGCACAGTGCTCAGAGCCCCCAGGACCCTGCTGTGAGGACAAATGGCCAGCCAGGGCTGTGGGGACACTGGAGGAGGGGGGGCAGAAGGGATGTCCATCCCCATCACTGCAGGATGGGGACGTGCAGCTCCAAGCGCAGCCCCCAGCCATGATCTTAGTTACTGAGTCCTGGTGCTCGTGGAGCAGCAGGCGCTGGCTGTTCAGTCAGTTCCTTTACTCTGAAATGAGGTCTAGCATGGAATCATGGAATTGTTTGACTTGGAAAAGCCTCTAAGGTCATCAAGTCCAACCGTTCCCCCAGCACCGTCAAGACCACCACTAACCCGTGTCTCCAGGTGCCACATCCACATGACTGTTAAATCCCTATAGGGATGGAGACTTCATGACTGCCCTGGGCAGTCTGTGCCAGGGCTGAACAGCCCTTTCCATTAAGGAATTTTCCCAATATCCAATGGAAACCTCCCCTGGTGCAACTTGAGGCTGTTTCCCTTCTATCCTTGGAGCAACCTGGTCTAGTGGAAGGTGTCATTGCACAGACCAGGGCAGTGGAATGAGATGAACTTGAAGGTTCCATCGAACACAAACTGTTCCATGATTCTGTGATTTGATGATTCTATTGCATCCCAATGCTGGGTGGAGTAGGGATACAGATTTGGGACCTATGTAGTAAGTTCCCAACCATCCTTGGTTCCAGCTTTCATGAAATCACAGAATGGTTTGGGTTGGAAGGAACCTTAAGGATTATCCAGTTCCGTGCCATGGGCAGGGACACCTTCCACTAGACCAGGTTGTCCAACCTGGCTTGGAACACTTCCAGGGATGGGGCAGCCACAGCTTCTCTGGGAAACCTGCATTAGTCCCTACCACCCTCACAGGGAAGGATTTCTTCCCAATATCCAATCTAAATCTCCCCTCTTCTAGTCTAAAAACTTTCCCCCATGTCCTGGAGACACCCTTGAATTAGTTGTATATGATGGTGCCAGTCACCAGGTTGAGGAATGTCCCTCAGACTCCATATGGGTCCCAGCCTCTGTCCTGGCATGTCTGGGATGAGACAGACATGTTCTTCCCCATTGCTCCACAAGACTATCCCAGCTTTATCCCAGTTGGGATGGGAGGGCCATGGCGGGGGGGTGTCACTGTTGCTCCCCCGCCGCCCGGACCCATCCCCAGTTCCCGGCAGGGACGGGCTGTAACGCCTGCTACATGGAGGAGATGCACAACGTGGAGCTGGTGGAGGGCGACGAGGGGCGGATGTGCGTGAACACGGAGTGGGGGGCCTTCGGTGCCTCCGGGGAGCTGGACGAGTTCCTCCTGGAGTACGACCGCGTGGTGGACGAGACCTCACTTAACCCCGGTCAGCAACTGTAAGGAATAGGAGAGATCCAGTTCCTCTGGGCATCCCTCCCGTCCCCTCTGCCATGCTGGGCTCAGCCCCGGGCCATGCCCACACGTGGGAACACATCCGGCAAGGAGGAGGGAAGGAAAGAAGGGGTGCTGCAGGATGTGGCCGCCCAAATCCCAGCCCTGATGCCGCCCCCTCGCCTATGCTCCTCCAGGTATGAGAAGATCATTGGGGGGAAGTACATGGGGGAGATCGTACGGCTGGTGCTGCTGAAGCTGGTGGATGAGAACCTGCTCTTCAATGGGGAGGCCTCTGAGAAGCTCAAGACCCGTGGGACCTTCGAGACCCGCTTCATGTCTCAGATTGAGAGGTACGAGGCTGGAGGGTGGCACCCCCAAAACGGCCTGCCAGGCTCCCAACACAGTGGGAGGTCTGTGCTGTTACTCCACACTGGTCCAGGCGCACTGAGGGGTCTGTGCTCTCACTCTGCACCAAGCTGTTCCCCTATTCCATCATCCCACAGCAGTCTGCTCTGACTGCCCCATATTGGGGTCCTTTATTCTGTCACCCCACAGCAGCCTGCTCTGACTGTCCGTCTTGGAGTCCTCACATCCTGTCACCCCAAACCACAGCGTCCCATGCCATGGGCTCATCATGATGAGACACCATGATCCCATCACCCCATACCTGCTTGCTCTGTCCCGTATTGGGGTCCCCATGTCCCATCACCCCACATCGGGGGGCCCACTTCCAGATGCCTCTGTCCCATCACCCTACACCAGTCCTCTACAGCAGCCCCACATTAGGGTCCCCCATCCCATCATCCCACACCAACCTGTTCTGACTGACCCAGCTGGGGTTCCCCATCCTGCCACCCCGTACAATTGTTCCATGTGAGGTTCCCCCATCCCATCACTCCCCCATCCCTCTCCAGCTGCCTCATCTGGGGTCTCCATCCCCCAGCCCACACTGACCCCCTTCTCTCCCCCCGCCCCAGCGATTCCGATGACCGCAAACAGATCTACAACATCCTGTCAGCCTTCGAGCTGCTGCCATCGCGGACAGACTGTGAGATCGTGCGCCGGGTGTGCGAGAGCGTGTCCACACGTGCCGCCCAGATGTGCTCGGCCGGGCTGGCCGGCGTCATCAACCGCATGCGGGAGAGCCGCAGCCAGGACACCCTCAAGATCACCGTCGGTGTCGACGGCTCCGTCTACAAGCTCCATCCCAGGTGGAGATCCCCGGAGGCTTCCTCCCACCGACACCTCATCCTCCTTCATCCCCCAAGCCTCGACCCCATTTGTGACCCCATTTCTGACCCTGTTTTCCTACTCTCCAGCTTCAAGGACCACTTCCATGCCACAGTGCGGCAGCTGACACCCGGCTGTGACATCACCTTCATCCAGTCGGAGGAAGGCAGCGGGCGCGGGGCCGCCCTCATCTCAGCTGTGGCCTGCAAGATGGCCTGCATGATGGGGCAGTGAGCCGGACTCGGAGTGGGGATGGCGGGGGGCCAGTGGTCCCGCTCGGAGTGCTGTGGGAGCAGACATGGACGTGGGAAGGAGGCGGCTCTGGCCCCCCAATAAACGGGGTGTGTGTGGACTTCTCTGGGGCTACTTGGGCCAGTGCTCTTCATGTCCCCCCTGTGCTGGCAGGGAGACCCCCATGGAGCTGTCCTATACATATTGGGTCGCTGAGGAGCTTCCCGTGCCCTCACCCCCCACCTCCTCACCCAGCTGCAGCAAGGGGGACTCCAGCGCAACCCAGCCCCTTTTCTGGGGGAGAGTTCCCCCAGGGGGGTTGGCCTAGAGATAAGGGGCTCTTTAGGGGTATTTGGGGGTCAGGGTGGAGGAGCTCCCCACCAGTGAGCCCTGGGGTGCAGAGACTGACTGGAGTGTATCAGAAATGGGCCAGCTGGAGGGGGGCATTTGGGGGGGATCCCCTCCAGCCATGTCCCCACAATGAGGACTGGGTGGGGAGCAGGGTGGCCTGACTCCCTCAAACTGGACACGGACCCACAACAAAGGTTAAATCCTGCTTCCACCAGCAACAGCACCCCAAAACCCAGTGGGTCCCAGCCCATCCCAAACAGGGGGACACAAGTCACCTTCAGAGCTGTTCCATGCTCCAGGGTGACGCAGCTCAGACCCTTCCCAATTTCACAGAATCACAGAATCAGAATTTTTTCCAGCTTGGAAAAAACCTTTGAAATCATCGAGTCCAACCTATGACCCAACACCACCTTGTCACCAAGACCATGGCACTGAGTGCCACATCCAGTCTTTCTTAAACACCTCCAGGGATGGTGACTCCACCACCTCCCTGGGTAGTCCATTCCAATGCCCAATCACTCCTTCTGTGAGGGATTTCTTCCTAATGTCCAGCCTAAACCTCTCCTGGTGCAACTTAAGGCCGTGTCCTCTTGCCCTATTGCAAGTTGCCTAGGAGAAGAGACTGACCCTCACCTGGCTGCCCCCTCCTTTCAGGGAGTTGTGGAGAGTGATGAGGTCTCCCCTGAGCCTTCTCCAGGCTGAACAACCCCAGCTCCCTCAGCTGCTCCTCACAGGACTTGTGTTCCAGACCTTTCACCAGCCTTGTGGCCCTTCTCTGGACACACTCCAGCATCTCAGTGTCCTTCCTAAACTGGGGGCCCAGAACTGGACACAGCACTCAAGGTGCAGCCTCACCAGTGCTGAGTACGGGGAAGGAATCACTTCCCTGGTACCGCTGGCCACAATATTCCTGATACAGCTTGGGGCAATAAGGAGGGGATAAAAATCAGAGTCCAGGGCACAGTTTTGGGGTCCCTCTGGTGTTGGGGTTCCTGGAAAGGTCTGGGGCACCCCAGAGATTTGAGTTCACCAGAGGGTCTGGGGCAGAGTGTTGGGGTCCCTCTGGGCGTCATGGGCACCCCAAGGTGTTGGGGTCCCTCTAAGGATCTGGCAGTACCCCAGCATACTGTGATTTCCTGAAGGCTTTAGAGGCAAGCCACGGGTTTGGGTCCCTCTGAGGGTCTGGAGCACCCCAGGGTGGTGGGGTCCTCCTGCGACACTGCAGGATGTTGGGATCCCTTTGGAGGTTTGGGGCCCACTCAGGGTGTTTGGGTCAGCCCTGGGGTTGAGGACCCTACATACCTCATAGTATGGGCCATTGTGGGGGTCTGGGGTTATATCTGGGATATTTGGGGCCACCCCAGAGGTCTGGGATCACCCTGGGACATGGGGGCATCCAGGATCTAGGGACATCTCAGAATCCTGGGGTCACCCTTGGACATTTGGGACCATCTGGGGGGACTGGATCACTACAGGGTGTGGGGCCAACCCAGGGGTCTGGGACTACCGAGGGGTTTTGGTGTGCTCATAAAGTGCAGGGTCAATCCATGGCTGGGGAGGCACACTGGGAGGCTGGGGACACTGGCGCAGGTCTGTGTCACCCCAGCGGACAAAGCCACCCCAGCGGTGCTGCCCCAGAAGCCCCTGGACCCACAGGTGGCACTGGGATCCCCACAGTTCCTCGCAGGAGGGGAAGGGGATCTGTCTGCTCTGCTTGGCTGCAGCCCTGAGCCAGCAGGATTCCCTGTGTTCTGACTGACTGCAGGCAGCAGCACCAGGGCTTCCTGTGCTCATTGGCCATGGCCAAAAGTGGATTCTTTGTGCTCTGACTGGTGACAGCCCTCAGCCAGCAGGATTCCCAGTGTTCTGACTGGTTGGCACCAGAAAGACATCCTTGAGCTCTGACTAGTAGCAGCCCTGAGAGTGCTGCAGTCTCTCCATTCCTACTGGTTGGGGGCAAACAGAAGGGATTCCCTGCACTCCAACTGGCTGGAATAAACGAAAAAAGGGTGGGGGATTCCCAGCACTCTGATTGGCGGGGACTGAAGAATAGATTCCCTGTGCTCAGCAGGGACAGTGCCAATGCCATGTGTTGGGAACAGTGAGGATGATCCCAAACCCACAGCAGTGCTGGTGCCAAGTGGGTGACAAGTGACAATGCCAAGTGCAGGGACAGACGCAGTGCCAGGCATGGTGATGTGCTGATGCCCTGATAGCTGGGGTCAGCCGGGTGTATGAAGGGAACCACTCGCTCCACCCCCCAAGGGACACGTTCCCACACTACTGCTGGTACCTTCAGTGTCACCTCTGCAGTGCTGGGGCCAGGCCAGGGCCAAACTGTTCCCCGCCAGTGGCTAGTGCCACTTGCCCTTGTCACCATGTCCCCCCACGGCAGACAAATGAGACACCTGGAGCCAGAGGAGGGACTTTATTGTGGGGGAGGGGGACGGCTGGGCTGGGGGGCATCAGGGACTGGAGGGGTGTCGAGGTTTGGGGGGCATTCAGGGCTGTTCCTGTGGAGACAGGAAAGGGGTGGGGGGCTGAGTCAGTGGCCAGTGGAAGCAGCTTCTCCAGCCTTCCCCCAGCTCCACAGTGCATTTTGGGGTGACCTGGCTCACTCCCACCTTACAGAGCTGCAGCAGGGAAGGCTCAGAAACCCCATGCACACTCCCACCCAAGCAGGTGTGGGGTGCAGGATGTGGGTCACAGGGTACAGGATGTGGGGTGCAAAGTGTGGGACCAGGGTGGAGGATGTGGGATCAGGATGTGGGGTGCAGGTTTGTGAGATGGGGTGCAAGATGTTCAGTGCAGGTGCAGAACGTGGGTTCAGGATCAGGGTGTAGGCTGCAGGACACAGGGTGCAGGACGGGGTGTGGGATCAGGATGTAGGATGTGGGATGCAGGACACAGTGCAGGATTGGGATGTAGGATGCAGGATCAAGATGTAAGGTGCAGGATGTGGGGTTCAGGATATGGTGCAGGATTGGGACATGGGGTGCAGGATGCAGGGTGCAGGATCAGAATGTGGGGTGCAGGACATGGGGTATGGGATCAGGATGCAGGATGTGGGGTGCAGGACACAGGGTGCAGGATGCAGAGCGCGGATCAGCCTGTGGGATGCAGGATCAGGATACAGGCAGGTATCTGATACTGACCATGATCAGGACTGGCAGATGCCCATGGCAGTGCAGATGTCCCGAGGCGTGTCCCCGTTCTGCAGCCCCTCGGTGATCTGCTCCTGGTACTTGTTCACCAGGCGCTGGCACAGCTTGCCCGTGACCTGGCCCAGTAGCCGGCAGCCCTTCTGCAGTGCTGCCGTCACCGCCGCCTGCCGCAGCCACCACAGATCAGGGGGCTGCAGGGAGATGGCCCCTGCCTCAGCTCCCCAGACCCTCAGCACCCCTCACCTTGTCAGGGTTGTCACCTGCCAGCACCTGTATCTTCTTCAGGACCTTGGTGCACAGCCTGCACTTAATGCCCCGGTCCTGCGCCACACCGTCCCCATCAGCCACATCGTCCCCTTCGGCCACGTTACCCTGTGAAGACACAATGACCCTCAGGGCTACTTGGACCCCTAGGTGGCCCTGGCAGGAGTTGGGGGTGGGGTGCTCACCAGAGCCAGGCTGTCCCAGAGGTCCCGGCACTGCTGCTCCCAGCCACACTGTGCGGCCATGGCCATGTCCCAGCACCAGGACATGGGGTCATCCTGGCAGGGTTGGGGGGACACAGCCTGTGTCGCTGCATGGGGACAGAACGGTGAGTGTGGCCGCAGGTTTGGTACCTGTCACCGAGGCCCCTGGGGGCCCTGGAGGTGCCCAGACCCCTAAACTGTCAGCCCCAGGTACTCAGCCCCATCCCCATCATCCCTCCTGCCTGTACCCACATCCTTCTGTTCCCACCATTCCCAGGTCCCCACGCAGACCCTGTCCCCAAACATCCCCAGATGCAAGTCCCAACATGGACACCATCCGCATCACCCCCGGCTGCTCACACAGACCCCATCCCCGCCACCCCCAGGTCCCCACGCAGACCCCAGGTCCTCACACAGACCCCAGGCCCCCAAGCCCAGTCATCCAGGCTGCCATCCCCATTCTCCCCGTGTGTTTCCTGTCCCCTCCACCTCGGGGTGACCATCTGCCCTG
>VZRJ01002463.1:42522-57238 GCA_013397565.1 Ptilonorhynchus violaceus
CGCGCGCGCCGGGGGGGGCGGGGGCGGGGGCGGGGGGGGGGGGGGGGTGCGGCCAGACCGCCGAGGGCTCCGGGGGATCCATCCCGAGGTCCCTTTGGACGACCCCGGGCTCTGGGGGAGTCCAAGGGCTTGGACTCAGTGTCCCCCTGGGGTACGCCCTGGTGTCCTCTCTGGGGTCGGGCCCGGTGCCCCCCAAGGTTTGGTCCCGGTGTCCTCGCCAGCCCACAGGCTCCGTGGAGCACCGAGGTCGATCCCGGTGTCTCGCTGTCCCTGTCCCCTCCATGTCCCCCCTCCGAGCTCTCTCCTCCCCTTGCAGCGCCGCGCTCCGCCCCCGCCCACGGCGGTTGCCATGGTGGCTTCTGACATGATCACTTCCGCCGCGCGGTCACGCGACTTCCGGGTTTGGCGGCGTTCGCGCCTTTTCTCGCCGGCGCCCCACCCCCATGGCGGGTCACGGTGTCGGCGGCGACCCTCAAACTCTGACCTCTGACCCCGTACGTGACCTGTGGGAACCCCGGCCGGGCACCGAGGGGGTGTCCGTTTGGGAGCAGGGGAGACCCAGTGAGGCCCTGCAGCCTGAGGGAGCCTGGGACGTTGGGCTGGGGCTTTGGGGGGGGGCTGTTGTGTCCTCGGGGGGTTCCTGGTGCCAGGGAGGTGTTTGGGGGGGTCCGCTGCCGCGGGGAGGAGGGCTGTGCCAGAGGGAGTGTGTCGGCGGGGCACTGGTGAGTGGGGGTGTCCAGGGGGTTGTGCAGGGCCCAGGGGCCATGTGGGAGGCGGGTCCTGGGTAATCCAGTGATGAGAGTGTAGTGTCGGGGGGGGTCAGATGTCCTGCGCTGGAGTGGGATTTTAGGAGGGGGTGGGATGGTCATGTCACCAGGATGAATTTGGGGATGCCCTGTGGTGGGAGGGGAGGGGAGGAAGGGGGGCTGAGGAGGTGCAGTGTGTGGAGGGAGGGTCAGCCTCGGACATGGTTTATGTTTTGGGGGTGAGGAAGGTCATTTTCAGGGGGACTGTGGTGTCTTGGGGTGACAGTGATGGTCGGGTGGGAGCCGGGATCCTTAATTCACCAATTTATTTTCCAGACCCGTTGTTAGACCACCGTGTCCCACACCATGTTTTCGGAGCAAGCTGCCCCCACGGCACAGGGGCTGCTGGCCCCCCCCTCGGCCGAGCCCCCAACTTTCCCCAGGGTGTCTGTGTCGGGGTACTCAGACTGCTCCCAGCCCTTTCAGCTGGGCGAGCGCAGCTTCTCCCGGCAGTACGCCCACATCTACGCTGTGCGCCTCGCGGGGATGCGGCCGGGGCTGGAGCGACGTGCGCGGAGCCGATGGGGTGAGCACGGGGGAACCCCCCCTTCATCACGGCCCTGCCCCAGGAAAAACACTGAGGGTCTGGAGCATGTCCAGGGGTGGAGACAGAGCTGGGGAAAGGTCTGGAGCACCAGGAGCGGCTGAGGGAGCTGGGGGCGCTCAGCCTGGAGAAAAGGAGGCTCAGGCGGGACCTTCTGGCTCTCCTCAACTCCCTGACAGGAGGGACCAGCCGGGGGGGGGGTCAGATTCTGCTCCCAGGGAACAAGGGACAGAACAAGAGGAAACAGCTTAAAGTTGCACTAGGGGAGGTTGGGGTTGGACGTTGGGAAAATTCCTTCATGGAAAGGGCTGTCCAGCCCTGGCACAGCTGCCCAGGGCAGTGGTGGAGTCCCCATCCCTGGGAGGATTTAATAGCCTTGTGGATGTGACACTTAGGGGCATGGGTTGGTGGTGGCCTTGGCAACAAAGCACCTGTGGAGCTGCTTTAGGATTTTATCTCCATGTTTGACCAGATTTAGATCTGGAGTCCAAAAGTGAGTGAGTGAGTGAGTGAGTGAGTGTGTGTTCCTGTCCTCAGGCTGCATGTACCCTGCAGGCATCTCTAGGGGCACGATCCATCCCTGCTAGTGGGGGAACCCATCCCTGCAGGTAGGGGGTCCCTTCCTGCCAGGTTGAGATCCACCCACAACCTTCCTGCAACCTGAACAGCCATAGTGTACCCAGCTGTCCCAATCTCCAGCAGTGTTTTACACCCTTGGCAGGGGATGTGCAGCAGAGCCCACCCCAAACAGCTCAGCCCCCCAGCTCTCGGATGCACAATGGGAGTAATGATGGGATAATCTTGCTGCAGCTCCCACCTGGAGTTCTGACCCTGGGACAAATTCCATTTCCCAGTGGAGATAGAAGCAGGGGTGTGGGCAGGGAGAACCTGATTGTTTTTTAGTGACATCACCCCACACACTTTTGGGAGCAGGAGTTGAGTGTGAGGTTTGTGAGGGTGGGGCTGGGGGGCCCTGGCCAGGAAGTGGAGTACAGAAGGTTGCAGGGTGGTGAGAGGTGCTGGTTGTGCCTGGGAGGCCATTTCCTGGCCAGGGAGGGTTTGTGGTCCAGGGGTGGGACCCTCACGCTCAGAGTTTCCATCCGCGGGATGAAGCAATGCCGATGCTGCTGGGGCTCTGCCCCCCCGGCCTGGGCATGGCCTGTGATTGAATTTCCTTCGACTTTGCCCTTCTATGGGCAAAAACCCCTTCAGTGGAGGCTTTTGGGCTGGATGCCTGTTCTTGTGCTCTCCGCGGCTCTGTGGGCTGTGTGGAAGCAAAGCCAGTGCTGGTCCCATGGCAGATGTTATTCCTTGGTTGGCCACCTTAGACTTTGCCAAGTGTGACGGGACCCAGTGGTTTGTAAAGCTCCACCTCCTGGAGTCCTGGGATGGGACCAGATTTCAGGGTTTGTCTCCCAGCAGGAAGCGCCTGCAGGCAAAAATCTGGAGAGCACAGCCCCCTCCCCCCCAAACACACGTTTTGGGGAGTTTGAGCCAAAAATAAGAAACTTCAACAGGATTGTTTTTGTTCTGACTCTTGAGCATTTGCATTCCTGGGCTCGGGAATCCATGTTTCCAGTGTGGGGTGCCAGGGATGGCAGCAGGGCGCTCTCCCCAGACAACAGTCATGGTCAGCAGTGCGTGATGAGCAAAGGGAGATTTTGGGGAGGGGAAGTGTCACCCAGAAAGGATGAGGAGCCGGCACAGGCAGTGTTGTTTTGGGAGAGGAGACCGGGAACAGGTCCCTCACTCCCCTCCAGGGCCTGAGGCTTGGGATGGGCTTCACAGACTGGTTTAAATGGAGAATGACAGTCCCATGGCCATGTACTGGATGGGAGGGACACATACTGGATGGGGCTGAAGCATCTCTGGGTCCCCAGGGGTGGGGTGAGAAGTTTTGAGCTCAGCTTGTGGTGAGAGAGATTTTTGCTCCTCAGCCACGAAGTAGGTGTGGCTGGGGCTGTAATGCTTCTTGCAGCTCCCGCGGTTCCCCCAGCTCATACCCCCTGTGGATCCCTGCCTAAAGCCCAGGGACTTGTCAGCATGCCAGGATCTTCTCTGGATGTAATGGGGATCCTGAATTCCAGCAGGGATCTGGGGCAGAGGATCTGGCCCTGGCAGAGGTCAGGTTTGGGGGTGGTGAGTGATCTCCTCCCTATTAGCTCTGAGTAGGATGTTTGGGTCATCCCCTGAATGAGGAGCAGGAACAGCAGCCCCCCATGCCCAAGAGCAGGAATACTGCATCCCGGGCCCTTCCCGGGCAGAGCTGTTCTTGGCAGCTAAACACACCATCATGACCCAGCTTTCCCCCCAACGCAGAGGAAATGCCTGCAGGCTTGCAGGCTCTGGAATGCTCCTCGGCCCCATCTGGCCCACACATGTCCGTTCGGCGCTGTGCCTCGAGGAAAAGCGGGAGGCTTCCCAACATTCCCCAACGCCTCTCGCTGGCCTTGACACTGGGGCCCTTCCAGCTGCTCCCGCCAGCCCTGCCCCGTGCCCGCCGTCACCTCAAGGCCGCTGACCCCCCCGTCTCTCCGCAGGGAATGACATTGTGCTGCGGAAGCTCTCAGAGCTGCAGGCGGGCGAGAAGTGCTGCGTGGTGGGGACGCTCTTCAAGGCCATGCAGCTCCAGCCCTCCATCCTGCAGGAGATCAGCGAGGAGGTGATGGGGGACCCCTGGCACACCCCCTCCTCCTCCTCTGCACAGCTCGGGGGGTTGTGCCAGCACACCCAAGAGCTCAGCTGGGTTTCCATGGCTTCCCTGTGCTTGTTGCAGCCAGGGAACTGGCAGGGATTTGAGCTGGATTTGTGCCACAGGATGGCTTGTGCCTGCCCTGTCCCTGGATGCCACCTTGGTGACACCTCTTGGTGCCAGCATGTGTCTGTGTGTGTTCCTTATGAAATCATGCAATCATGGAATGGGTTGGGTTGGAAGAGATCTTACAAGCTTGTCCGTGGGTAGGGACATCTTCCACTATCTCAGGTTGCTCCAAGCCCCGTCGAACCTGGCCTTGAACACTTCCAGGGACGGGGCAGCCACAGCTTCTCTGGGCAGCCTGTGCCAGGGCCTCCCTACCCTCACAGGGAAGAATTCCTTCCCCATATCCAATCTAAACCCACCCTTTGTCCATCTGAAGCCATTCCCCCCCTGCTTGCAACCACTCTTGGTCAGTGAGCTTTTCGAGCCCTTGGAGGGTTTGGATCCAGGGAAGTTGGCAGTGCAGCCCCCTCTTCTCTGCCACAGGGGGATAAGGGGGATGAGGGTCGTGTCAGGCAAGCTCTGCCATCCGCATGTGATACCTGGGGCCTGTCTACTCCCAGCCAGTTCATGTTGGGAAGTTTGAAGTTCCCAGCACCCGTCTGAGCCACTTCCTTCTTGGACAGGGCTCGTGTTTGGGACTCTGCAGGGAGCGCTAAGTGAAACCAGCCCATCCGGGGGGGTTACAGCTGCTGGGGCCTCCAGAGGGGGTGTCGGCCGTGCTGGTGATGAGGGACTGGGGCTGGAAAGGGTCCTTGAGGGTTGCTGGTCCTTGCTGAGGCTGCCAGAGCTGTCCCTGCCCCCTCGCAGCATAACCTGGTGCCTCAGCCACCCCTGCCCAAGTACATCCAGCCCTCTGACGAGCTGATCCTGGAGGATGAGCTGCAGCGGATCAAGCTGGAAGGAGCCATTGATGTGCAGAGGCTGGTGACAGGTAAGGGACAGTGGTGGCTCCATAGTGGCACCTACCCTGTGGGGGCTGGCCAGAGCTGACCGCCTGCTTTTCTGCAGGGACCATCTTGGCCGTGTATGGCTCTGAGCAGGATGACGGCAGATTCCTGGTGGAGGATCACTGCTTCGCTGACCTGCCACCACCACTGCCCTGGAAGGGGCCCTGCTCCGACCGGTGAGTCAGCAGCGACAGGATTGGTGCTGGCATGGTGTACCTGCTGTGTCCCTGAGCCCCTCGTGCCAAGAGGGCTGGCAGAGGTGGCTGTGCCACCAGCCCTGGCTCTCTGAAGCCCCTTGGTTTGGGAGTGTGGCACACTGCCTGAGCCTCTCCATCCATCCAGGTTCGTGCTGTTGACCTCAGGGCTGGGGCTGGGCAGCGTGAGTGGTGAGGCCCTGCTGAGCACTCAGCTGCTGGTGGACGTGGTGACGGGGCAGCTGGGCGCTGAGGGTGAGCAGAGTTGCGCTGCCCACATAGCCCGTGTCATTCTAGCTGGGAATCTGCTGAGCCAGAACACGCAGAGCCGGGACACCATCAACAAGGTGCGGCAGAGCGAGGGACTCTGGCCTCGCGTTGCTCCTGGGGTGCCGGGAGGGTGTGGGGAGGGGGTAGAGGGGCGTGGGCTTGTCCCTCACTGTCCTCCTGCTCACCCAGGCCAAGTATTTGACCAAGAAGACGCAGGCAGCAAGCGTGGAGGCTGTGAAGATGCTGGATGAGATCCTGCTGCAGCTCTGTGTGAGTGCTCAGGGTTGGCCAGGAAATCAGGTTGCTCTGGGGAGGGGACCCTGGTTCCTGAGGCGGGGGTGGCAGAGTGCAGGGTGGCAAACCCCCCTTCCGCAGCACCCAGCTTCCCTTTAAGCACCCTGTACGGGGAGGCAGCTCACAGCCCAGCTCTGGATCCTTTTCCCAGGATCTGGCCTCCCTAGTGAAGCCAAGCAGGGTGTCCTGGGGAAAAGGGGCAGCAGTGATACCAGGGCTTTGCTCTGAGCCCCCTTGGAGGGCACTTTGGCCACTCCATTGTCCCCCACTCTGCCTGCAGACCTCCGTGCCTGTGGACGTGATGCCCGGGGAGTTTGACCCCACCAACTACACTCTGCCGCAGCAGCCGCTGCACCGGTGCATGCTGCCCCTGGCCAGCGCCTACACTACGCTGCACCTCGTCACCAACCCCTACCAGGCTGACCTGGACGGTGTCAGGTAAACAAACCTGATGTGCCACCAGCTCTGGTGACAACTGCCAGTGGCACAGGACCATGGGACGTGTCCCAGCATGTCTAGCACCCAAATCTCCCCTTCTTTCCCCCAAAATGTAGGTTTTTGGGGACATCAGGACAAAACGTCAGTGATATCTTCAAATACAGCAGCATGGACAACTACCTGGAGATCCTGGAGTGGACACTGCTGGCAGGACACATCAGCCCCACGGCCCCAGACACCCTGGGTATGGTGAGGGCTGGGGGGCTGCTGAACGGGGGGGGCTTTGCCAGGGGCTCCCCCCCTAATTCCCATCCTCCCCAGGCTGTTACCCGTTTTACAAATCTGACCCATTTATCCTCACCGAGTGCCCTCATGTCTACTTCTGCGGCAATGCGCCCCGCTTCCAGTCCAAGCTGCTCCAAGGTGAGTCTCACAGCACACCCAGATCCTCATGAGGGGCTAGGAACCCGCACCGGGGGCTGCCGGGGGGCTCCTCTGCCTGATGTCTGCCTGTGTTTGCAGGGGAGGAGGGGCAGCGGGTGCTGCTGTTGACAGTGCCTGACTTCAGCACCACACAGACCGCCTGCCTCGTCAACCTGCGCGACCTCACCTGCCAGCCTATTACCTTCTCTGGCTTTGGGGCCGAGGATGAGGACAGGGACATGGAATTTGGGAACTGACCACAGGGAGGGCATGGACTCCACAAGTCACCGCCCCTCAAGGGGTCCTGGCACCCACTGCCCTTGTCTGTCCTCTGGGAGGGTGGCACAGAGCTGGGGAGGCACTGGAGGGACAAGATGCTTGTACCAATATAACTTGATTTATTTGTGTAACAAAAACTGTATGGAGGGGAGAAAGGCTGTTCCCGCCTCCGTGGGCCCTGCCCAGGAGAGCAGTACCACCCCTGCCATCCCACTGGGACACGGACAATGGGCTGGCACTGCCCGGGCCCGAGGGATGGGGTAGCATGTCCCTGACAGCAGCCAGCTGTGGGGGACAATGCCTGCAGTCTTTGGAAGCAGCAAGGTAAGGGGCTGGAGCCCACCTGGAACAGCTGCCCAGGCTCAGGGAAGATGCTGGAAGCAGATGCTGAAGCATCTAACCGTGGCTTGAGGCAGAGTGAGGGGCCAAGTGTCCCTAGTCCCCGAAGTTCACGGTGTAGGTTTCAGCCGTGGTGAGGGGCTGTGCCGTCCCCGTGTGCAACTCCCAACCTTCCATCTCTGTCACCAGCTCGGTGACCACCTCTGTCTCAGTGTCCATCTCCCAGGTGCTGGCGGTGGGTGGCTCCTGGCTCCAGGGCGTGTAGACCGTGCTGCTGAAGGGAAAGGGCAGGGCTGTGGTGGACGGTGGAGCTGTGGGGCCGCTGGTGGCCATGGTGGCATTGAGGCGCCGCAGCCGCATCTGCTCCCGCAGCCGCATGCGGTGCCGGAGGCGCATCCGCAGGCGCAGGCGCTCGCGGGGCGTCATGGGCCGGCCAGGCACCACACGACGGATCGGCCGGTTCCCGTTCATGGCCATGATCTCCCGGATGCGCTTCCAGTTGGAGCGGGACAGGACAAAGTTGCACTGGGTGGCCCCGATGTCATAGAGGACGTGGCAGGTTTTTACACTGGGGTTGTAGCCCTCAGCCCGTGCTGACACACGGTACTCGCCCGGGTTCAGGATGCGCCAGTAGTCCCCGCCGCTGGCTGCGGATATGGGAGGCAGTGGGGTGGGATGGAGGCAGTGCGGTGCTACAAGCACCCTGCCTGCACCTCACAGTACCTACCTGTCCTGACGTTGTGGTTGATGCCCCCCACCACAATGGTGGCATTAGCGATGGGCTCTCCCTGCTGGTCTGTCACCACACCCTTGATTCCCCGATGGATCTGGGTGAGGAAAAGCGATGAGTGGAACTGTGTGGGACAGGTTGGGCAGCTGTGGCCATGTCCCAGTACACACCTGCTCCATGAAGGTGAGCAGGGACTCCTTGTTGTTCTCCCACTCCTGCTGCAGCTCGCTCTCGTGGGGGAACTTGTCACAGCCCAGGTAGAGGGAGAGCTCCAGGCAGTTGGTGTGCAGGTAGCTGAAGTCATTCATACCTGCAGGAAGATAGACACACCCACTCAGCCACTTGCTCACCTGCCAGTGGCTGGGTCATGGGGCAGCCACACTGCTGGCCCCAACTTACTGCCAGCCCGGGGGTGCCACTTGGCGCCCTGCACAATGCCCATGGTGTCAGTCACGTCCTGCGCATGGCAGCCCCCGCGGAAGGTCTCGGTCATGGTGAGGTGTGCTGAGGCATAGGATATGGCAAGCCAGCGGAACACGGCATGGTCGGGCGTCTCCTGCAGCTCAGGGTGCTCGTCCTCGTAGTCCAGTGGACGAGGGGCAGCTGCTGGCGTCGGGGGGCTGGGCCGGGCTGTGTCGAAGGGGAAGGACACCAGCTTCTCCCCACCCTGCAGGTTGGCTCCCAGTACGAAGGGGTTCTTGTCCATCCATGCCATGACAGCCCGTGTCTCCACTGCCACCTGCGAGGTGGGCACAGGGCATGAGGTGTAACCCCCCTGTCACCCTCTCCCCGCCCCCATCCCACCCCTGTGCCCCGTGCTGCACTCACCGCCGCATCCTCGGACAGGTATTGCTCCGGGATGGGGATGTGGTGGTTGGGGAACTGGTGGGGCACCAGCCGCCTCTCCTCGGCTGCCCACAGTGCTGAGGCGAGGTCGGGGAAGTTCTCGAAGAGGTCGAAGCCCTCTTCTGTCCAATGACCCAGCGCCCAGTTGCCCAGTTCGGAGCCCTGGGGGCAGCCCAGGACAGTGGTGAGTCCAGGGGGCTGCATCCCACCACGCACATCCCATCCCCTGCTCTGCTATCCTGTCCCATCCCACAACTCCAAGTCACATCCCCTTCCCTGATATTTCAGTTGCCCAGCTTGGAGCCTTGTAACCACCCAGGGCAGTGGGGAGGGGGCTGCATTCTACTACTTTGCCATCCCATCCCACTGCCCCACAGCCCACAGCACCCCACATCCTACCGCACTGCTTCACTGTCCTATCCCACTGCCCCGCAGCCTATCCCGCCCCACCACCCCCTCACCACCACAGCCCATCCCACCCCACCACCCCCTCACCGCCTCATGGGCCAGCTCGTAGCCATCGGGGTTGAGGGATGGGACAAGGTGGATGCGGGTGTCGGTGACCAGGCCCCGCACGCGGGGATTCCCATCCTGGTACTCCTTGCACAGGAACTGCATCAGCAGCAGCAGCAGCTCCCGGCCCAGCGCCTCGTTCCCGTGCAGCCCCGCTGTGTACCGGAACTCGGGCTCACCTGCAGGCGGGAGCCGGGCAGGATCAGCAAACGCCAGGGACTGCGGCTGGGGGCCCCTAATCCCCTTGACCTCCCTCACCCATCTCATGCTCGCCCGGGTTGTCGGAGATCTCCATGGCGTAGATCTTCAGCCCCCGTGAGCTCTTGCCGATGTTGTAGATGCGCGTGATGGTGGGACACTCCTCATTCACCACCTTCATTAGCTGCAGGGTGTGGAGAGATGGGGGCAGTGCTTAGGGGGATGAGCCCACCCCCTGCAGAGAATCCCACCGCCATGGAGGATCCCACCCTATGGAGATGCCCACCACCATGGAAGTAGCCGCGACCAGAGAATCCCATGCCCCAAAGATGTGCCCACCACCACAGAGGTGTCCACTCCTCACAGAGGATCCCACCACCATGGAAGATCCCATCCCCCACCAAGCTGCTCACCCCCAGTGAGGTGCCCACCCCCATGGAGGATCAAACCTCCCTCCAAGGATCTCACCACCGTGAAGGATCCCACCACCATGGGCGTACCCACCCCACGGAGGATCCCATCCCATGGATGTGTTCACAGAGTATCCCATCCCCTACAGATGGTCCCACCCCTCGGTGGATCTGCCCCTCCAGCAGTGCCCACCTGCCTCATGTCCTTGTAGGAGTGATGTCGGAAGTCCAGGTTGTCTGTGGAGGTCACCTCGTTCTGCTGGGTGTAGTAGCTGCTGACAGCTGTGGAGGGGACAGGGACACAGCAGTAGGGGATGGATTCAGAGATGCTACCCCCCCCCAGGGCCCCCAAGCTGCTTCGAGGTGACTGTTACCGGAGAGGGGGCACCCCAGGACCTCGAGGCGCAGGCAGAGGCTCCCGTTCCAGCGCTGGGGGTAGATGCGGATATACCTGGCCACCACTGGCTCAGGGAACTCACTCAGCACCGGCGTGTCCTTGTCCACATTGCCGTAAAACATCTGCCAAGGAGGGGGAGATGTACCTGAGAGGGTCCCTGTTGTCTCCATGTCACCCCCCCAGAAGAGGACCCCACCATCTCCTCGTAGCCGTTGCTGTACATCACCCAGTTCTGGCTGTCGTTGCTGAAGCCCACGTAGAAGTTGGTGACAAAGTCATCACTGCAGGAGGACAGAGACAAGTTGGGACACAGGTCCTCACGCTGCTCCCCCCACTCCCTGTGTCCCCGGCTCCATCCGTGTGTCCCCGTACTGGATCTGGGAGTCACGTCCCTGGGTGATGACACCGGTGAACATGGTGATGCGGCGGGTGTCCACCTCGAGCCAGTGAGCCCGGCTGTCATCCTCGGCACACCACGCCCCGTCAAAGAAGTCGTCCTCGTTGGTGCCCGCCTGGGGAGCAGTGAGCAGGATGTGGGTGGGGGTGTCACCATGAGCTGCGGGGGGGGTGCAGGGGGTGACCCTCACCTGCATGTTAAGGCGGCCACGCTGGGCGCCCAGCCCGTGACGCAGCATGGAGGAGGCCAGGATCTGGTCATCCTCGATGCGGTGGGACTCCAGCCCGATCGGGGGACACCCTGGGGACAGCAGGGGGTGGGGGGGTGATGGGCATCTTCCCCCCAGTGGACTGTCCCTGTCACCCAGGAATGGGGACACTCACTTTTCTTCTCTGCTGGAGGGGCCCATTCCTCCTCATCTGGATCCCAGTTCTTTCCTCCTGATTTTTTGGGTTTTCCTGGGAAAAGGGCACAGTGAGGGGGGCAGGGACAGGGACAGGTGTGAGAGAACAGGGATGGGGGCTGGCACCCACCTTTGCGGTCCCGGCCCTTCTCCGCCCAGGGCTCCTCCTCCTCCTCCTCCTCCTCCTCTTCTTTCTTGGGCTTCGCTGTTGGTGAGGTGACACCCACCCCAGGGATGTGACACCCACCCCAGGAATGTGACACCAGTCCCAGAAGCATGCCACCCACCCCGAGAATGTGCCATTGATGCTGGGGATGTGACACCCACAATGGGAACATGCTACCCCCCTGGGGACATGACACCCACCATGCAGACATGTCGCCCACCCCAGGGATGTGCCACCATCCCTGAAGACATGACATCCAACCTGGTGATGTGACATCCACCCCAGGGATGTGACACTCACCATGTGGACTTGTCACCTATCCCAGGGACATGCCACTGACCCTGGGACACGTCACCCACCCTGGTGATGTGCCACCCACCCTGGGGATTTGACACCCACCATAGAGTGGGACACCCAGCCCAGGGACATGCCACCCTCCCTGAGGCTCTGTCATTGGCCCTGGGGACATGCCACCCATCATGGGCACATGCCCCCTCCCACCCTGGGCCCCTGCCAACCCTGCCCAGCCCCCTCCACCCCTTCTCACAGAGTCTGATTTTCTCCTCGTCTGTCTCCATCCCGTCCCCTTTGTCCGGGTGTTTGTGGGACTTCGGAGGGGGGGGCAACCCGTAGGTCCCTGGGGGGCACAGGGTGGCGGTTGGGACACCCCTCCGGAGCTGGGAGGGGCAGGGATGATGGGGAGTTCCTGGGATGCCCCATCCCTCCCAGTTCATCACTCACAGTCATCATAGTCGGGTGGCTCGAAGCCCTCGCCATAGTCCCCTTCAGTCACCGGGCCAGGCAGGGGGGGCTGCGGGAGGGGCTGCGGGGAGGGCTCCTCCGGCTCTGCTTGGGGAAGGGGGGAGGAAGGGGCTGTTCTGGAGATGGGGAGGCAATGAGGGTCCCCATGTCCCTGCAGGGTGCTCTATGTCCCCTATGGGGTCTCCATGGGGTCAGCATGCTCCTCTGGTACTCACATTTCCCTTTGGGGTTCCCCCGAACTGTGAGGTCCCCATGTCCCCACTGGACCCCTCTATACTCACTGGGATGCCCACACCTCCAAGAGATCCCCACACCCCTATATGGTCCCCACACCTCTAGCGTCCCCCTGAGAGTCCCCCATGCTCCAGTGGGAACTTCATGTCTCTACAGGGTTCTCCATGCCCCTACACAGTCCCCATATCCCTGCAGGGTTCCCTGTGTCCCTGTGGAGTCCTCATGTTCCTTTGGTGTTCCCGTGTCCTGAAGGACCCCTCTATATCCCCACAGGATGCCAGTGCCACCAAGAGATCCCCACACCCCTACAGGGATCCCTCCACCCCTTATGTTGTCCCCATGCCCACCCCAGCTCCAAGCTGCCCCAAAATGCTGCTCCCCTGGGTCCCCAAGGCTGGGGACTGTCCCCCAACTTCACCCCAAGCAGTGCCAGCCCCCCATGTCCCCATCCTCCCACGTACGGGTCTCCTCGGGCTGGGGCCAGACCCGCTCAGGTCTCCTCCTGCTTGGGGGCTTGGGGGGCTTCTGCTGCCGCCGGATGTACTCAACTGGGGACACAGAGGGTGGCACTGGCTTTGTGGTGTGAGGTGAGGGGCATGCCCCCTCCATCCCTCCCTGCAGGCCAGGGGGCCCCGGTGGTCCCCCCACCCGCACCCCAGCACCGTACAGTCCTCGTAGTCCTCCCGCTCCAACTGCTCGTTGTAGTCCAGAGTCGGGGGCTCTGGCTCCTCGGGAACCTCTGTGGAGGAGGGACACATGGAGAAGGGACACAGGGGGCACTGGGTGCAGGAAGGGGACAACAGGGAGCAGGGAGGTGGCATTTGAGAATAGGAGAAAGGCCCTGAGGTAAGGGTGGTGGCCCTGGGGCACATGGGAGGTGACACTTGGGAGCAGGGAGGTGGTCCAGAGTGCAGTGGGGTGCAGGGAAGTGACACCAGGGAGGAGGAAGGTGGCCCTGGGGTGCAAGGTGATGGCAGTGGAATGCAGGGAGATGGCACTGGGACACAGGGAGGTGACATAGGGGTGCAGGAAGGTGGTGTTTGGGAACAAGGAGGTGGCCCATGTTGCAGGATTGTGGCCCTGGGGAGCTGGGAGTTGGCATTGGGGTGCAGGAAGGTGGCCCCAAGACACAAGGAGATGGCCTCAGGGTGCAGAGGGGTGGCCCTAAGACATAGGGTAGTGGCCCTGGGGACTGGGTACTCACCTGGCTGAGGCTCAGGGTCCCAGTCCTTCCGGCTCAGCCCCCAGTGCTCATTCAGCGGCTCTTCCAGCTCTCCTGGAGACAGAGTGAGGGGCTGGCAGGACCTCCCAAGGCCCCCATCGTGGCCCCCCTAGCCCCACAGTGGGAAGAAAATCCCACGGGGAGGAAGGCTGGGGGGACAGAGAGGGGAACCCCAAGGGGACAAAGCCCAGCCAGCTGTAGGGCACTCGGCCCACCAGGGCAGCTGAGCAGGATGTGGGGTGACGCTCTGCTGTGCTGAGACCTCCCACCCCAACCCCAGCAGTGGCAAGACGGGTGTCCCCAAAACTCACCTCGGACACCTCCATCCTCTTCCTCCTCCTTGTAGTGCAAAGGCTCCGGGAACTCGGATGTCTCCTCGTCATCCTTGCCCCGTGGGGGTGGCAGGGTAGTGGGGAGTTCTGGGGGGGGGCTCAGTGGCACTGGTGGCTTCTTGCCAGAGGCTTTGGTGGCCTTGGGTGGCTTCTCCTTGGGCTTTTTGGAGCCTTTAGAGGTTTTTTCAGAGCCTTTTGGAGGTTTTTTGGAGCCTTTTGGTGGGTTTTCAGAGCCTTTGGGTGGCTTCTCCTTGGATTTCTTGGGGGGTTTGTTCTTGCCCCGGTCTTTGTCCTTGACCTTGTCCTTCTTGGGGCCTCGGGGTCTCTCCTTGGACTTCTTGGGGGGTTTTTCCTTCTTCCCCTTCCTAGGTTTCTCAGGCTCCGTCAGTGGCTCTGGGGAGCCTGAGGGGACAGAAGGGGGAGGCAGCCGCCCTGAGACGGGGTGAGCGCGGTGGGGCCGGGCTGGGGGATCCGCCCCGTCCCGCCACCCCCATTGCCCATGGGATCCTGATGTCTGTCGCTCACCGGTGCTGGTCCCGGTGCCGATGCTGAGCTCGGTGCCAAAGCCCAGCTCAGTACCGCCGCCGTCCCCGTCCCGGTCCCCGTCCCGGTCCCCGCCGTCCCCGGGTCCGAGGAAGCCCCGCAGGAACTCCTCGATCTCGGCGTCGGTGAGCGCGGGGGGGCCCGCGGCCGTCCCCAGTGCCGGTACCGGCAGCAGCGGCAGCAGCGCGGCCGTCAGGAGGAGGCAGGAGAGGGGCGGCCCCGCCGGGACCATCGCGCTCCGCACCGGCCCCGCGCCCCGAGAGCCCCG
>VZRJ01002463.1:59383-76236 GCA_013397565.1 Ptilonorhynchus violaceus
CTCCCAGAAGAGTGGGGGTCCCAGGGTTCAGTGCCGTTCAGTGCCTCCCTAATTGCTAGGGGCCCCACCCGAGGCCACGTGCCCCCTCCCCAGGGAGGCCCAGCCCCGACCCCCCCCTCACTCCCCGCCTCGTCCCCACCCTTTCCTGCGCCTGAGTCACTCACGTCGCCTTCCGGGTGCTGGGGCGTCCGTCGGTCCTGCTCAGTCGCCGCCTCAGACGGAGCCGGGCGCCGTCGGGGCGTCTCTCGGGGGTCCGTCTGTCCGTCGGGGGGTCCGTCCGTCTGTCTCTCCGGGAGGCGCTGGCGGGGTGTACGTCTGTCCGCCATGGGATGTGCTCCTCGGGGGTCTCTCTCTGTCCTGCGGGCATCCCACCTCCGTGGGGTGTGGCTGTCTGCCGGGGTGTCCGTCTGTCCCTCTGGGTGTCTGGCTGTATGTCAGGACACCTCTAGTTGTTGGGGTGTCTGTCCATCTTCCTGGGTGTCCATTTATTGGGTTGTCTTTCTGTCCATGGGAGTGTCCCCCTACTCATAGGGGCCTCCATCTGTACGTAGGGGTGTCTGTCTGTTCATTGGTGTGTCCGTCTACCTGATATGGTGTCTGTCTGTGCATTGGGGTGTCCCTCTGTCTTTCTGGGTATCCATACGGTTGTCCAGTTGCCCTTCTGGATGTCTGTTGGCATGTCTGTCTGTCCTTCTGGTTGTCTGTTGGTGTGTTTGTCTGTCCTTCTGAGTGTCCATCTGTCCCTCAGAGCATCCATCTGTCCTGGGTGTCTCTTGGGGTGTCCTTCTGTCCTTCTGTGTACCTGTCCAGGTGTCTGTCTGTCCTTCTGGGTGTCTAATTTATGGGGGTATCCAGTTGTCCTTCTGGGTGTCTGTTGGGGCATCTGTCTGTCTTTCTGGGTATTAATCTGTCTGCTGGGGTGTCCTTGGCCTCCTTCCTGGCTCTCCATCATCCTTTGCATCCATCTCATGGTGTCCCCACATCCACAGGTCCGTCTGTCCGTCCATCCACCTAGAGGTCCATCTATCTGTCCCCACCGCCCCAACACCATGTACACTGCGCTCCCCAAAAGGTACCCGCTCCCCACTCCTCCCACCCCCCCCAGATTGCCCCCATCTCACCCTCCCCCCTGCCCTGCAGTGGTTCTCCGTTCGGCCCCGGTGCCACCCGCCCGGGGCTGCACATCGGGCGGGTGGAGCGCCTGCGGCCAGTGGAGGTCCCTGAGGCCACTGTGGGCGTCTTCTTCTCGGGGGACGCGTACCTGGTGCTGCACAACGGGCCGGAGGAGCAGGCCCACCTCCACCTGTGGATGGGTGAGCACCGGGGGGGGCGGGGGGTTGTGTAGCAGCCCGGGGACAGGTGGGTTGGGCGCTCACCTGGCTCCCACAGGCCGAGACGCCTCGCAGGATGAGCGGGGAGCCTGCGCCCTCCTCTCCACCCAGCTGAGCTCACTGCTGGGCGAGCGCCCCATCACCCACCGTGAGGTGCAGGGCAACGAGTCCGACCTCTTCATGGAGTACTTCCCCCGCGGCCTCACCTACCAGGTACGGGGGTCCCCAGGGGTGCTGGGTGTGCTCGGTATTCAGCATCCCAACCAGGCTCCCAGCACCCAGATTGGTGCTCAGTGTCACCGCTGGGCTCTCTGCACCCTCCGCACCCTGCTTTGTCCTTGCTGAGCATGAGGAACCCCCCGGGGTGCTGGGCACCCTCAGAAGGTGCTCAGCATCCCTGCTGGGTGCTCATGTCCGTGCTGGGTGCTTGTCAGCCCCACTGGGTGATGGGCACCACACCAAGTGCTCAGCACCCCTACTGGATGTTGGGCACTCCCAGCAGACACTCAGCACTCCCACTGGGTACTGGGCACCCCACCAAGGGCTCAGCATGCCCGCCGGGTGCTCAGTATCCATGCTGGGTGGTTGTCACCCCCGTTTGGTGCTGAGCCCCTCCCCTGCGCTGGCAGGAGGGCGGGGTGGCCTCGGCGTTTAAGCGAACCAGCCCCGGCCCCGGCCCCGCACCCAAACTCTACCAGGTGAAGGGCAAGAGGAAGATCCGGGCGAGCGAGCGGGAGCCAGCCTGGGCCAGCTTCAACACCGGAGACTGCTTCATCCTCGACCTGGGACAGGTGGGCCGCGGGCACCTGTCGCCACTGTCCCCCTCTCTGTCCCTGCTGTCCCCATCCCTGGCCCCCAGACCTTTCTCACCAGGTCTGAGGCAAAGTGCAACATGTCCTGTGTGCCCCTCTGTCCTCCAGGGTGTCCATCATCTTGGCATGTCCCTCTTCTTTGGGGCATCTGTCCCTCCATAGGACTGGCTGTTTGTCCTTCTGTTGGGGTGTCTGTCTGTCCTTCCAGTGGCCACTGGGGCATTTCCCTATCCGTAGGGATGTTTGATGGTTGGGGTGTCCATCCATCCATTGGAGTGTCCCTCTGCCCATCATGGCATCTTCCTGGGCCAGCTTCAACCCCAGTGGCTGCTCCATCCCTAGCCTGGGCAAGGTGGGTTGAGGGCCACCATGGGGCAGTTCCATCACCACTGTCCCCCTCCCTGTCCCCAGACCCTCTTCATCTGGTGTGGGGCCCGAAGCAATGTCCTGGAGCGCAGCAGGGCACAGGAGCTGGCCACTGCCATCCGGGACAGTGAGCGGGGTGGCAAAGCATGCCTGGAGATTGTGACTGATGGTGAGGAGCCACCTGAGATGGTCCAGGTACGTCCCCACTGGGTGGAGAGGGGGACCTGGGTGTCCCTGGGATGGCTCTGTGACCCCCCCATTTCATCCCCTGGCAGGTGCTGGGCCCCAAGCCCCCTTTGCAGGAGGGCAGCCCCGAGGAGGATGTGGTGGCCGACCAGAGCAATGCAGGGGCAGCTGTCCTCTACAAGGAAAGGACATGGTGGGACACCATGGTGGCACCAGGGCTGGGCATGGCTGAATGTCAGCATGGTGGGCACAGGGGTGGAGATGGCCAGAGGACACCACAGTGATTCCAGAGTTGGCATGGCCAGGGGACAGTGCAGTGGCCCTGTGGGACACATAGAGCTGGGCAACATGGGGGAACACCATGTTAGCCCCAGGGGGATACATGGGGCTGGACACAGGGGACCCCATGATGGCCCCAGGAGGTATATGAGGCTGGGCACAGCCAAGGGACACCATAATGGCCCCTGGAGGCACATGAGGTCGGACATGGCCCAGGGACATGGCATTAGGAAAGCCACACGGAGCTGATCATGGCCAGGGGACGCTGTAGTGGCCCCAGGGAGCATATGGGACTGGGCGTGTCATTGGACACCATGGTGACCCTTAGAAAAGCCACATGGAGCTGGGCATGGCCAGGGGACACCATGGGGACCCTGGGGCAGGCAGGGATGGGAATGCCACAGTGGCAGGCTGGGAGGGAGAGGTCACTGGGCTAGGGTGGCCCCACGTGACCCCACAGTGATGTCTCCTCCACGGGCAGGTGTCGGATGCAACGGGGCGCATGGACCTGACTCAGGTGGCTGCTGGCAGCCCTTTCAGCCAAAGCCTGCTCTGCCCTGATGACTGCTTTGTGCTGGACAACGGCGCTGGTGGGAAGGTCTACGTCTGGAAAGGTGCCCAGGGATGGGGACACAGGGTAACATGGATGCAGCATCCCCAGGGTGGCTCTGACATCCCCATCCGCAGGGAGCAAGGCCAACGAGCAGGAGCGCCAGGCGGCTCTGAGGGTGGCTGAGGAGGTGATCGCCCGCATGGGCCACCCACCCCAGACACAGGTGCGTGCAGGGGGTGAGGGGTACCCAGGGGCTGGCATGGGAGGCATCACGCCCTCCCAATCCTTGTCCCCTCCCTGTCCCGACAGGTGGAAATCCTGCCCCAGGGCCGCGAGACACCCTTCTTCAAGCAGTTCTTCACCAGCTGGAAGTGAGCAGCAGGTGCCCATGGGGCCAGTGCCTCACCAGGCTTGTGCCAGCTGTGCCAGCTCCCTGCAATGCCTGGACTCTGCTCAGCCGTCCCTGTCACCATGCCTTTGCCCATCCCATCCCCATGCCATTGACATTCACATCTTTGTGCATCACGTTCTTGCTATCCCATGCCAAGCCCATGCCATCTCCACTGCTATGCTATCCCTGTGCCTTTGCCCACACTATGCCCATGCCACGTCCACCTCTATGCCACCCCCAAGCCCATGTCATCTCTATCCCTGTGCCATTCCCATGCCCATACCATCCCCAAGCCCCTGCCATCTTCATCTTCATGCCAGTCATTCATATCCTTTTGCTGTGCCCATGTCCACCCCATCCCCAAGCCCATGTCATCCCTGCCCCTGTGCATGACAATGCCCTGTCATCCCTGTGCCTTTGCCCACCCCATGTCCATGTCATCCCTGTCGTCCCTGTGCCATTCCCATGCCCATGTCACTTCCTTCCCCATTCCCATGCCCACCCTGTGTCATGCCCATGCCATGTCCTTCTTGTGACAACCGCATCCCGATGCCATCCCCATCTCCACACCATACCCAAACCTATGTCATCCCTGACCGTGTGCCATCCCATCATTCCAATTCCTTTGCCCACCCCATGCTTATCTCCGTCCCCATCCCTACACCATCCCAAGCCCATGCCATGCCCACAAGACACCTTTTCCAACTTTTCCCTTTTCTGCCATAGCTCTGGCACCCTCATGCCGTTGCTGCCTTCTTGTGCATGCCCATGCCACATTGTGCCCATGCTGTGCTCGCCCTGTGCCCACACATCTCCCCCCTGTGCCCAGGCCCTGGTGAATAAAGGGACATATCCTTTGCCATATCCTGTGTCTGGCTGCTCTGGGTGTGGTACCAGCCCAGGGGATGGGGGGAAACGAGGGGACTCAGACAGGACAGGGCAATGGCAGTGTGGGGGATGAAGTGTCTCCAGCACCCTGGTGTGATGCCACCCCACATGGCACACTGCAGGGCCACCTGTGTCACCAGGGGGTCACCAGGTGTCACCAGTCCTCTGCCCCACGGAGTGATGCCCACAGCCACATGATGTCCTCAGGTCCTTGTGTGAGCACCTGACCCCGTGGGGTTGAGAAAGATGGGAGATGGCCCGTGGCACCCACCTGGCTGCCACCATGGGTCCCCATGTCCCCAAATCCCTCATGTCTCCAAATCCCCACTGCACCTCCATGTCCACATCCTCAGTGTCCTACCCTCTGCTCTCTCCACAGTCCCTGCATCCCCAATATCCCCAGTGTTCTCAACCCCCCACTGCCACCAACCACAACCCAAAGCCCCTCTCCACCCTGGGGCCTGCAGACTCCAGGACCCCCATCACTGCTGGCTGCTTCCTCCCTCAGCAGACCCAGATAATTAGTGTTGGGACTAATTATGTCCCCAGTTACCTCTTCCTTGGCCCCTGCTCATGACAACCCAGTGTGACACGTCTGGCATTAGGGACACCAAACCCCTGGCATTCCACTCCCAATTCCCATCCAGATCCTGCCGCATTCATCACCAAAGAAAAGCCCTTTTATTGTAGCTGGGGAGGGCCTGGGGGGAGCAAGGGGGAAAAGGAGCTCAGGGGAGGGGCTCGGAGGAGACACCACGTACCCCATGACCTGCAGGAGGGGTGGGTGAGCTGGCACTCCCTCAAAACCCCAACCCAGCTCTCTCCTCCTAAAGTGACACCACGGTGGGAAACTCAAGGTAGGGGTGGGGCTGGGCTGGGCTGGGCTTTTCCTTGTTCACAGTGAGTTTGGGGTGATGGGGGGAGTCCTACGCACTTGGCCAGGCTGGATCTGCGCTGCAGGGGAGGTTATTCACTCCCAATTTAAATCCCCAGAGCATATTTGGGGAGAGGAAAGGAAACGGTGGGGAGACTAGGGAGGAAAACAGAGGATCACGTGTGGCGAGCTCAGAGTGCTCAGGGTGGGGGCAAACAGAGCCAGGATTCAGCTCTCCTGGCTATGTCAGACCCTGTAGGATTCCAAAATCATTCTGATGAGCTTTTCCAGTGAAATAAAATTGGGAAAGTGGCTTCTCCAGTGTAGCTGCAGCAGGTCCAAGGTCATGGGGTGGGAGGGAGCGCAGGGGGGAGGTAATTTGTTCCCTGAAAGTTCCTGTGAGGGATTTGTCACGCCCTCCTTCCCACTCTAAAATCAAGGGAGGAGGGGGAGACCAGCACTGTGGGCTTAGGGCAGGATGGGACCCTTCCTTCACCCACCCAAGGACAGCTACAGGGGCAGGGAGGCAGCGCCCGGGGGAGCTCTGCTGCCGAGGGACTGGGGAATGGCACTTCACTGAGAGAGAGAAATAGAGAAGAAGAAAAAGCCACGTCGTTTGAAAGAATCAGGCAGGAGCTGAGTGGTCCCAGGGGTTTGGAGCAGTCCCAGGGGTCTGGAGCCCCCCATCAGCCCCCTGCCAGCCCCCCTACTCTATCAGTTCCACGTAGTTGGCAGGAAACATGCCGAAGTGGCCGTCGGGGCCATAGCCGCGCCACCAGCCCTCGTCGATCATCTCGATGTTGGTGATGATGTTCTCAGGATCAAAGGAGATCTCGGTGTCATCAGCTGGAATGGGACAGAGAGAGGGAGGGGGGTCAGACCACCTGAACTACCCCAGCTCTGGTGTTCCCAACGTAAGAGGGATGTGGAGCTGCTGGAGCCAGTCCAGAGGAGGCCATGGAGACGCTCCAAGGGCTGGAGCCCCTCTGCCAAGGAGCAAGGCTGGGAGAACTGGGAATGTCTCTGGAGAAGAGAAGGTTCTGGGGAGACCTTAGAGCCCCTTCCAGTGCCTAAAGGGGCTCCAAGAGAGCCAGAGAGGGACTTTGGACAAGGGCCTGGAAGGACAGGACAAGGGGAATGGCTCTGTGGGTCTCACCAGCCTGGTAGTCATAGAGTGCCCGGGCACAGAGCCCCTTCCCTGCCAGGTCCGGCGGCTCCTCATACTCCACCCTGTAGTCGTATTTGGCATCATCAATCTGTTCCTTCAGGAAGGAGAGAGGGAGAGCAGGAATTACCAGGGGAACAGTGGAAGGGAAAAGAACAACACCCAGAAATACACATCAGACCCCGAGGCTTGGAGACTTCTGTGTGCTGGAGGTCCTGGGTGTTCTCCAGAATAAAATGTGGGCTCTAGGGAGGTTGTGCCACATGTCTGCCACAGGATCCAGGAGACATGGGAGCAAACCAGCCCTCAGCCAGAGAGCCAAGGTGGTCACCTCTCCATCTGGCTCAACACTGATCCCTATCCCTTGGGATCTTATCCCAACAGAAACACCGGGGACCAGTGGCAGACAACCCTGCTGATCCCTTGGGACCCCTGCTGCAGACAGAGGTTCATCCCCCAACGGATAAGCTTCAGGTCCAGCTTCCCAAGCATTTCTGCCAGAGCCTGAGCCAGGTGTGGTTTGCTCTCCTCAGGAAAGGATGAGGGGATCATTCAGCATATCTACCCTGGAATCCTTTGGAACCTGCTGGACACTTCCAGACAAATTCTAGAATGAGAAAGTGCTGTTTCGAATACTGATGGTTTGGTAAGCAGAGAAGAAACCAAAGGGCCCCCACATCTCCACGGCAGGGAGCTGTGGGCATCAAGGAAATGGTTCCTAAGGGAACCATGGCAGCAGAGCACAACCCTGTGATTAGCCACTGGAGAATCTTGAAGCACAACAAGAAGAGCTGGGATTGCCAACTCCACTGGGTTCAGATGTGCAGAGAAGCAGGAGAAGGAGAAACAGCTCTGGAAGAGGCTGGTGGATCATCTCCCCTCTCTGGCTCTGGGGATGTGGCACTGACAAGAGCTGGAGGTGGCCCTGGGGTGCAGGATGGGTGCCAGGGGCTCAGTGTAAGTCCCTCCCACTGGGAGCACTGGGAAGGGACATAGCAGCACCCCCTTACCAGGCGGGTGCATCCTGAGCGCACCTGAGTCTGGCGTTTCTCCTTTTCCTATGATTTTAGCCCAGAAAAGTGTTCCAGGCTCATCCTAAAAGATGGGACAAGCCACGCTCTCCTACGCAGATCTGGCCCCAACAGGGTCCCATCCCCTCCAAACTCACCGGAGGGGGCTCCTCATAGATGGCCGAGGGCTCCGGCGGCTCCTCATACAGATTCTCTTCCACGTGGGACACTGGGATACTGGAATTGTACCCGGAGTCTCGTCCTGAGGAGAAACAAGGGATCGGTCACCAAAACCATGCTTTATCCCCTCGTCCAGCTCTTGCGCCAGGCTGGAGTGACACCATGTTCCTGGTACAAGCTGGCTGTCCCCCAGCTCTCCTGTCCAGTCAGGGGATGGAGCAGGCAGGAAGCATGGGATGGAACGAGCAGTTTAGGGAGTAATGAAGAAGACAAGGGAGAGCTCTGTCTCTCATAGGGAATGGATAAACTTGCTCAAGATGAAAAAATTCCCATGGAGGGGAAGGGCTGGAGTGGAGGCCCTGGCCGAGAGCAGCATCTAGTGGCAACAGCGGCCTGGGGACATCAGAGCTGGACCTCGGCCAGCATATCCCTGGTCCTCAGTTTGTCCCTGGTCCCCAGGTTGTCCCTGGTCTCCACCTGGTCCCCAGCCCCTTCCTTATCTCTGGCCCTCAGCCCATCCCTGGCCCCCACCTTATCTCTGGCCCCCAGTTCATTCCTGGCCCCACAGTTTGTCCCTGGCACCCAGTTTGTCCCTGGCCCCTACTTTATTGTCTCTAAACCCCACCTCATCCCTGGCTCTCACCTTGTCCCTAGGCTCCACCCTGTCCCTGCCCATGGCAGGTGGGACAGAACTAGATGGTCTCTCAGATCCCTTCCAAGTCAAACCAATCTGAGATTCCATGATTCAGGGACAAGGCCAGCACTCGGTGCCAGCCACAGCACATGGCGAGATCTCTGGGCACAGCCAACCCTTCTCCAGAACCACTTCCTCCCCCAAACCACTGGGAAGTGGTTGGGCAGGGACACCTTCCACTGTGTCCAACCAACTTCCACCAACCACTATCCCAGGTTGCTCCAAGCCCCATCCAACCTGGCCTTGGACGCTTCCAGGGATGGGGCAGCCACAGCTTCTCTGGGCAACCTGTGCCAGGGCCTCCCCACCCTCACAGGGAGGAATTTCTTCCCAGTATCTCATCTAACCCTGCCCTCTGGCAGTGGGAAGCCAATCCCCCTTGTCCTGGCACTCCATGCCCGTGTACTTTACTGAGACAAGGAAACAACCCAGTCTAACTCTGGAGCAGGGAAACCCCTGCACAGGGGTGGAGCCACCTCAGCTGGGTCTTGGGGCATTTTGCAAAAGTCCAAGTGTGACTGTCAAAGCCCCTGTGGCAGGTCTGGAGGGAGGCTGGGGGTGCACAGAGCTGAATTCCAGCCTTTTAGCAGCAGATATCCTCACCCCCCAGGCACTGAGCCTTTGGCTGACGACGAGCAGGAACTGTCCTCATCCTCAACACCACATTCAGCCCTGGCTGGAGACAAACATGGGGGTTCCTAGCCCAAAGAATGGGAAAACCAAATGGAATCTCCAAGCCTGGCCTCAAAATGTCCAATTTTGTGAGATATAGAGGGAAAGATAAGAAGAAAAGTTATGGGGAGTGGAGGGAGCCAAGCATGTACCTGCTGCAGGTACTGGAGAGGCCGGCGCTGACCCCCAAACATCCCGGGTGGGGGAGGCAGGACTGGGTACGGAGTTCACCTCCTTCTGCAGGAATGGGCTGCGGAGCTTCCCTGGAAAAGGAGTCGAAGGGGCTGCAAGAGCCAGTCAGGCAGGGGGGGCTCCCAGCCCGACTGTGCACCCAAGGGTGCTGCTGGGTCACCCTCCCAAGCAGGACTTTCCAGCTCTAATCCTGGTTGTGGAAAACAAGTTTAGCAACTGGTTACAGCAGCAGCCAAGGGAAAAATTTGAAAAAAAAAAGGATTTTTGTGGGGGAGGAAGAGCTGGAGGAGCCTGCCACCAGCTCTCCATGGTGACTTTTGGGGCACCCTGACCTCCAGACATCAGACTGGGAGAGGATGATGCAAACTGGTTTCTGCCAGTGCATTTCCTGTGGCAGGAGGTAACTGCACTGGTATCTTCTCATCTCCACCTCCAAACCAAACAAAAGCTGAGGAGAATTCCCAGACAAACCCTATGAGCATCAAGACTCCAGCCTACCCTCAGCTCTGGGTCTGATTAATCCCAGGGCATTTATCTCCCTTTCCTCTATGAAAACCATCAAATTCTAATGAAATACCTCAAGGTCAGTCTCTCCCCATGGTGTCTAACCATCAAAAAAGACATTTTCCCAGCATGGCATTCCCTGCTCTCCCACCCATGTTTTGCCTACCCAAGGAAGCAGGGATTCATGCTCCTATGACCAAGTGAAAGTGATTATTCTGAATCAATTTAAGGTGCTTTGGAGGGGGTTGGGCTGAGGAGGAGGCAGAGGCAGTCACCCAGGGGTGTCACACGCTCGTCACAGCAACTTCCTCAGCCAGTCTCAGCTCGGGTTTGCAAACTTCCTGGTTTCTATCTGAGAGATTGAATCAAGCTCTTCTAACAGCACGAGATCCTGCATGGCTGGGGCAGTGCAAAAATTTGGGTGAAATTTCAGGCAGTCGGGATAGATTGCGATAGTGGTGTTTTCTGGTGTTCATATATTGAACTTTCATTGAAAGAAAAAGAAGTTTAAGGCTCAGAATGGGAGAGTATGGAAAGCTTCTCTCTTGGTAGTTAAAACTTGGCTGGAGCCGCACCCTGGGAAACAGCAGGAGTCAGGTGTGGGACACAGCACAGCAGAGAACATCGGTGTGATGAGAGCTGCCCGTTGTCAGCTCAAACTGTGGCCGCACAATATTGCTGCCCCACTGGGACCCCTCTATGCACAGAGGGACTCAGTGGGGAACTGGGACTGGCCCCCACTGCCCTCCCACGTCCCCCAGGCCGTACCTGGCTGTGCTGGCGTCCCCGCATCCCCTGGCCCCGCTCGCTCCCTCTGCTTGAAGATGTCGCGGGGGTTCACGGCTCTCTGCGCAATCAGCGTCGCGGCCTCCTGCCCAGGGAGGGCACAGACCCCGGTCAAGGCCCCGAGCAGCACGGGGCAGGGGGGCAGAGCCGAGGCAGCCTCCCTTTTCCCCAGGGGCTCAGGGTCCCAGTTACACACCTGGGCTTTCTCCACTGACTCGCTTCTCTTGAAGCCCTTCCGCTGCCGCGCCTCATACTCCTCGGCCTGCTCCTTCTGCAGCACAGTAGAGCATCTGGCTGCCAAGCCACCCGCTCCGGACCCACCTAGCCCCTCCTGCCCCCTCCAGCCCCTCTACTGCCTCGTCCAGCTCCTTCCAGAACCATCCTGCCCCCTCAGGTGCCTTCTGCCTGCTCCAGCCCACTCCGGACACCAAGAAACCCTGAATCTGAGAGGGAGACGGAGGAATTCTGGGCTGAGAATGGGGACTTGGTGTCATGGAATCATGTGATGATTTAGGTTGGAAAAACCCTCTGAGAGCATCAAGTCCAACTATTCCCCAGCACTGCCAAGGCCACCACTAACCCATGTCCCCAGGTGCCACATCCACATGGCTGCTAAATTCCCCCAGGGATGGGGACTCCACCACAGCCCCAGGCAGCTGTGCCATTCGTTCCATGAAGGAACTTTCCCAATATCCAACCCAAACCTCCCCTGCGCAACTTGGGGCCATTTCCGCTTGCCAAGTCTCAGGTCCCTGTCCCCTCCATTATGGATAATGGCTTGTCTGGGGCCAGCACCAGCACTCACCCATTGCTGCTGTTCCTTGTCCCTGTTCTCAGCCTCGTGTTGCTGCTGGAGTCTCCTGTGGGGACAAACTGAGGTTAAAACTGAGGATTTGAGACCTCATCCCACTGCAGCTCCCTGGGAATAGCACAGGAAGGCTGTCCTTCACTTTGGTAATGCTCCTCCTCACTTCAGGGCCAGACAATGAACCACAGGTCACCTTTGAAGAGAGGAGCATGGTGAGAGGGGCAGGAGCTGCTCCAAACAGTGGGATCATTCCAGGGAAATCTCTTCCTTGGGGATATGGACATGAGCATCTGGATATGGGAGCCAGGCAGACCTCCCTGGAGCCCTTCCTGTAGGGCTTGGAGCCCCCTCAAAGCCAGCCTGGACCTCTGGCACCCCAAAAATAGGGGCCATGAGTGTCAGGGAATAGTTTGGGAAGCAAGAGGTGGATTAGTCCCAGAGCAGGATCTGTGAGCAGGAAAACCCAGGGATGATGCTGGACAAGCATCCAAGCTCCTTGGAGGTTATCCAGGGAGATGTTCCCTCCACACCTGGAGCAAGATCCCCTCATATCTCTTCCCTTAAAGGAGATTTCCTGGGATTGCAGGAATTCCAGCAGTGGGGAATGCATCGATATGATCCACCATTTCCTAAAGAATAAACTTCACTGGAGTGGGGACAGCTCAGAGTGACAGGAACACCCAGCACCACAGAGATCCCAGAGAGCAGGATGGGCTCTGGGAATCATTCCCGACACCCCACTCACTTCTGCGCTTCGATTTCACTGGATCTGGCTTTAAACATCTGCTCCCGCCCCGCCGCCTCCTGCAGCTCCCGCTCCCGCCGCTCCCGCTCCAGCCGCTGCCGCTCCTCCTCCGCCCTCCTCTTCTCCTCCAGCCGACGGTTCTCCTCATCCTTCTGTGGGGAGATGGGCACAGGGGCTTGGGGTTCCTGGGCTCAGACGCATGGGGGTCACGCTGCCAGCGCTTGGAACCTCCTCGCCCTCTGCATCCCGGGGCACACAGCAGATCCCAGGGCATGTGGCAGGTCCCAGGAGACACAGTGGATCCTGGGGCTCATGGTGGATCCTGGGGCACTTATCCAGTCAGAAGGTTAAGACATTATTGCTTAACCCTGTACCACCCAAGGTGAAGGGGAGCGATACATGGAGCAGCCTTTGGAGAGGTTAAAAACCAGTTTCCTCGCCCACATGGGGTTTGCTGGGAGCTGGGATGAAGCCCAGCTCTCTGTCAGGAGAGCCAAGGTGCATCCCAGCCATCCACTGGGAGTTGAGGTGCATCCCAGCCCTCTCTCCCTGAGCCCACCCGGGCAGTCCTGAGCCAAATTCAGATGAGATAAAGGAGCACCTTCCCGTTCAAGACTCAGCCCCTCCTCTCCGAGCACCCCAAAGTAGCAACTCTGTGCTTCCCTGAGCTCCAGATCCCCAATTTCAGGCAGGATTCCCCAATTCCCAGACAGGGAGTAGGCACATGGAGAGTAATCTCCAGCTAAGTCCAAACGCTTCGTGCTCTGAGGCACGCGCTCACCTCCGCTTTCGCCCAGAAATTATCCTTATTGACCCGCTTGATTTCGGACATTGCGTTCGTCTTCTGGTAGACGGAGCCCTGGGGAAGACACAGAGAAAGCACCATTTTTGCAATTTTTGTCAAAAATCAGCCCAAATCAGCACAGTCTGGGACTTCTCTTGGAAGTTCCTATAACCTGATGCTTTGCCACAAAATTTAAAGGGTTGGGTGAGGCCAGTGATGTGCATGTTGCCAAAAATGGGCAATTGCTGGCCCTCGCACAGGTTGCTGCCCCATCCCTGGAAGTGTCCAAGGTCAGGCTGGATGGGGCTTGGAGCAACCTGGGATAGTGGAAGGTGTCCCTGCCCACGGCAGGGGAGGGACTGGATGGGCTTTAAGGTCCCTCCAACCCAACCCATTCTTCCATACTTCAAACCTGCCCTCTGGCAGTGGGAAGCCCTTCCCCCTTGTCCTGTCACTTCATGCTCTGGTGCAAAGTCTCTCTCCAGCTCTCTTGGAGTCCCTTTAGGCACTAGGAGGGGCTCTAAGGTCTGCCTGAAGCCTTCCCTTCTCCAGGATGAACATTCCATAGACACGTCAACAGCCAGGGCACTCCTTCCACCGTGGGATGATAGTGAGGTCCCAGACCTTCTCCCCACGCAGAGGGACCCAAAGGCCCTCATGGATTCAACTCACCACGGGAGCCTGAGGCCCCAAGTCCTGGAACTTGCTGCTCTCCTTGTGGAAGCTGTAGTTGGCCCCAGAGGCCTTGGCCACCTTCTCCATGATAAGTTCAGGCTCCACGTCCTCCTCTGCCCGGGCGTTGATGGTGACATGAGCCCCCTAAGAAGGAGGAACCAGGAGGGGGGTGAGGGGCTCACTCTGGGAGTCCTGTGGTGGGTCCTGTCTGCACCTCCAGAGCTCCCAAGGGAAGAAAAAGGGTTCTGGTGAGAAGGAGAAAATATCCAGAGGGATTTTTTGGGCAAGCTGGTCTAGTGGAAGGTGTCCTTGCCCATGGCAGGGGGGTGGAACTGGATGGTCTATAAAGTCTCTCCAACCCAAACCATTCCGTGACTCCCTGAGGGAGGATACGAGGAGGATCAGACCTTTAGGAAGTTGGCCACCGTGCTGACGTGGTTGGCGCAGGCTCCTTTCCGCACATCATTGACACCTTCACCTGTCTGCAACGAGACACCATCAGCACCAGCTCACCTGAGCCCATCCCGGTAGATTCACGGCAGCAGCACTTGGATCTGAGACCGAGCCCCTCTCCAGCTCTACTGGAGCCCCTTTAGGCACTGGAAGGGCCTCTGAGGTCTCCTCTTCTTCAGGCTGGACACCCTCAGCTCTTCCAGCCTGGCTCCTTGGCAGAGGGGCTCCAGCTCCCTCCCAGTTAAGCCGAGGCCTGTCCCCACTCACCCAGTTGACGAGGACGTATTTGGGCAGCCCGGAGTTGGGATCCTTCACCCGGCAGAAGCCGTACATCACCTTCCCGCTGTTAAGCTCCTCCACCATCTCCTCCAGTCCCCCATCTGTCCCGGGGAGGAAGGAGAGGAGGTGAGTCCAGCCCATTCCATACACATGGTGGGAACAGCTGAACCCATGGAGGCTGCAGCCTCCTGGCTCCTTATTCCCTGAAGTTTATTCCCGTGAGATTTGGGGTTATTGCACCTCATAAGTGTGTCAGACCCCTGTGTTTACTCTGTAAACACGTAACCTGATCATTTGTCATCGAAGTCATTATTTGGGTGTCAAACTTCAGCCTTCTCTCACCCACTCCCATCCCCAACAGCCTTCATCACCCAGTTCCTCTTCCTCAGGCCTTCACAAACCCCATATGCAAAGATCCTGGATCCACAACCAAGTGCAAGCATGACAGAGAAGGGGAAGGAGCTGCTCACACTTCCCAATCAATTAGAAGCTTTAATGCGAGCAGGCAGCTGCCAGCTCTGCCCACAGATTCCTGCCCAAAACCACACTCAGTGAGCACTGGCATGGCCAGGGAACACCTCAGTGAGGGTGGGAATGGTGCTGAGAAGTGGTGGAGGAACTGGCTGAACCCTGTTCCTGCTTTGTCAGATAGGAAGTAGAGAAGGAACCCAAAAGGGTAACATGGGGTAAGGTCCTGCTTGTCCACCATGGGGAAATTCCTGCCTCAACACCTCCCTCACTGTTACACCTGCCCAGGGTGGTCTCAGTGCCAGTTTGGGGACTTGGGAGTGAATTCCAGGTGGAAAATCCCACACAGGGCTTAGGCAGGGGCAATAGGAAGGGAAAAGCATCACTCCTACTACACCACAAAACTACCAGGAAAGGAGGAAAACCATCAAAAATGTACACTCTCATCTCAAAAATATTCCCCCAGACCACAATTCCTCCTGCGCTCGATTCTCTGAGCCCTGAAAAGTGGGAAAAGAGCCACTGATCCTCATCACCCCTGGCAGGACTGGCACAGCCCAACCCAGCTCACTCCACTTTGCAGCACCTGGATCGTTTCCTTCTCCCTATTAAATATTTATGCTTTGGCTCTAAATTTGGCTCCAAACCCGTCAGGGAAGTTAAAGGCTGGAAATCTGAAGCTGGTAGGTGAGCGCTGGCACAGAAGGACATGACAGGAATGCTGGGGGGAGCAGGGATCTGCGGGGAGCTCGGGACACACCTCTGCAACTCCCCAAAACCCTCGTTTGTGGCACAGGAGTTTTCCTCAACAAAATTCTCCACCACCAAACCCCTGGCACCATGGGCTCCACCAGACCTTGTGGAGCAACCCAGAAACTTCCACAGAGCTCCACAAGGCCTGGGAAAAACAGTTGAAAATTAAGAAAGAAGCTGGGAAGGGATGAGAGGATGTAAACCCTAAGCGTGGGGAAGCCTGCCTGGATGCGCTCTTCCAGCCAGGACTGTTTGGGTGGGAATCAGCAGCCAAATAAAAAATAAATAAAAAAGAATCGCGGGAAGAAGGAAATTGGACATGAGGGGCTTTAGGAGCATTGAGCAGGGAGCCCCGGCTGAGCGAGTGGCTTTGGAGCACCACATGGTCATGCCTAAATCTGGGATCTAAAATACTTCATGGATGCAAAGAGCAGCCAGGATTCAAACACTGGATACTTTGGAAAGGAGGAAAATGAAAGGGAAAGAGAAGCAGAACTGCCAGTGAGGCTCTGCTCCATATTACTCACTTCAAAATCACACCGGACACCCTGACACAGTTCCCACAGCTCCCATCCTTGTCTCACCACCGAGGGCACCCCCCCCAAACATGCTCAGGGGTTAAAACCCCTCCGACATCTCTGCCAGCTACAATGAGATGAGCCCTGGAAGCTTTCCAGACCCCCGGAAGGCCCTGGAGCTGCAGGAATGGGAGGACGGTCCCCAACACGCTCACCTCCAGAGCCAGCCACTCTCAGATCATTGCTATTGCCTTCATAGGTAAACAGAGCCCTAAAATTAAGACAGAATTGGGATTTTTAACCAGCCTGCTGATCTGGAGTTTCCACACACCTCTGACACCCACTGAAGTGCAGAGCCCCACAGGGACCCCCACCCCACGCGCTGCCCACCCACAGCCCAGGGACTTACTGATCCCCCCAAACATGCCCACAACCCCCTGACACCTTCATACACCCCACCGCCAAATCGCCCCTATACACCCTCCCT
>VZRJ01002463.1:94144-104173 GCA_013397565.1 Ptilonorhynchus violaceus
GGGGGGGGAATGGAGGGGCTCCCCACCACTGGAAAATTTGAGAATCTTCTACATGGAAATCAGCTGGAGATCAAGGATGCCCATGCACTGGGAAGGGATCTTTTTTCCCCTGAAACTCATGTTTTTGTAGGCAAGGACAGCCTGTGTACTCCATCCCTGCTGGTGGCTTCCGGCATCCATATCCTGCCCTTGCCATGAATGCCTCCATGTCCAGGTGGGTCTCAGAAGTGGGAGGGATCCTCAGGGGTGTCCCAGAGCTGGCAGTGGGTTTTGGGACACTTCCCTGCAGACAATGCATGGGCACAGACCAGTCCCAGGAGATCGGGGTTGTCTCCTCAGCTGAAAATCCCCCCAGAAGGTGCAGCTGGTCCCCACGGATGGAGGAATGTGACATCCCATGAGCTCAGGGCATTGCTTAGGTTGGATCAGTGTTGCTATTTCAAAGCTGGGATGGGGTTTGGAGGCTTTCATGTGGATTTGGGGTCTCCAGCATGGCTTTGGGATTTGCAGTGTGGATTTGCAGTTTCCAGTCTGGATTTGGGGGTTGTAGGGTGGATTTGGGGTTTCCAGGGTGTATTTGGGGTATCAAATGTGCATTTGGGGATTCAGCATGTTTTCAGGGTTTCCAGCTCAACTGGGTTGAGGCTGGTGAACCAGGAGGTTTTCAGGGGGGTCTGTGGGTGCCTGTGAGGAGGTGACCACCCCTCCTGTCCTCTCCCCTTGCTGCAGTCTGATGTCCAGCCGCTTCTCCCCACACATGGTCCCACCGCCCACGCATGGGCTGCACCCCTCGGGCATCCCACACCCCACCATCGTCTCGCCCATCGTCAAGCAGGAGCCCTCCCAGCCCAGCGCCAGCCCCGGAGGCAGCTCGTGAGTGGGGGCCGGGCCAGCCATGGGGACAGGGGCTCGTCCTGGGGGTCCTGACCCCCTGTCCCACTTCTTCCAGGAAATCCCCTGTAGCAGTGAAGAAGGAGGAGGAGAAGAAGCCCCACATCAAGAAGCCGCTCAATGCCTTCATGCTCTACATGAAGGAGATGAGGGCCAAGGTGGTGGCCGAGTGCACGCTGAAGGAGAGCGCTGCCATCAACCAGATCCTGGGCCGGCGGGTACAGTGGGGATTCCCCCATCAGGGACCCTCCAGATCCCCTGGCTTCACTTCTCCCTGTGGATCCGTCCCCAGACCTGGGGCATTGCCAGCCCAGGGAGTCCCAGGGAGGTGGTGGTGACCTGCATGGCACCGGAATAGGGAGGGATGTAGCTCTGCAGCCCAGGGCAGCAGGTCCTCAGGGTCAGCAGTGTGGATTTGGAGATTCCAGGTGGGGTTTGGAGTTTCCAACATGCCTTTGGGGACTCCAATGTAGTTTTGAGGTCTCCAGCATAGCTCTGGACATTCTAGCATGTATTCGGTATCTCTGGTGTGGACTTGGGGTCTCTAGCATGGTTCTAGGGTCTCCAATGTGGATTTGGGGGTTCCCAGCCTGGCTTTGGGGTTCCTGGAGTGGCTTTGGGGTCTCCAGCGTGGTCTCCCCCCGCAGTGGCACTCGCTGTCGCGGGAGGAACAGGCCAAGTACTACGAGCTGGCGCGGAAGGAGCGGCAGCTGCACTCACAGCTCTACCCGACCTGGTCGGCGCGGGACAACTACGTACGTGTGGCCCCCGCTCTCCCGGCCCCCGGATGGCCCCTCTCCTGGGGTTTGGCTGGCGGGAGGGGGCTGGCTGTGCTTGGGGATCAGTGTTGGGGCTGCTCAGGGTGGTGGGTGACGGCACTAAGTCCCTGCGGATGCTCTGGGGCAGCGCCAGCCCCATTTCCCACAACCGCCAACCCCCACGGTGGCCAAAAACCATGGAAGGACCTAAAATAATCCTTTTCAGGGCAAGAAAAAGAAGCGAAAGCGCGAGAAGCTGGCGCAGCAGCAAAGCCACGACACGGACAGTGAGTACCCCTTCTCCGCCTCCCCCTGCGCTGGGCTCCGGCCCTCACGCCGCGCCTGTCCTTCCAGGCTCCCTGCCCTCCAAGAGCAAGAAGCCGTGCGTGCCGTACCTGCCGGCCGAGAAGCCATGTGCCAGCCCAGCCTCGTCCCACGGCAGCATGCTGGACTCGCCCGCCACGCCATCGGCAGCGCTGGCCTCGCCGGCCGCGCCGGCCGCCACCCACTCGGAACAGGCTCAGCCGCTCTCACTCACCACCAAGCCAGAGGCCAGGGCTCAGCTCGCCGTGCATTCCACCGTCCTCGCCAGCAAAGCCTCCTCTTCTTCCTCTTCCTCCTCCTCCTCCTCCTCCTCCAGCCTCAGCAGCCCGCCCTCGCTCCTCTCCAGACCCATCCCCTTCGCCTCAGTGCCCCCCACAGCTCTCCTCTCCTCACCCCCTGGCTCCATCCCGGCCACCCTGGCTGTGCTGCAGACGCAGCCCCTTTCCCTGGTCACCAAACCTGCTGACTAAGGAAAAAACCTCGTCCCCCCTTCACCCCCATGTCCCTTCCCCGCTGTACATTGCAGAAGCCACAATCAAGATTCAAACGCAGCCAAAACCATTATTGGTCAATATTTGACCCTTTCTGAACTCTTTGGAAGCAGACTCTGGAGGAAAGGGTTTTCTGCTCAGAGCTGCAGCCAGCAGTCAACCTGAAGACTGTTTTTATTAAAAAAAAGGAAAAAAAGGAAAAAAAACAGTAAATTCTACCCTCCACAAGCTGCCGATGATGGGAGTCTCTGTGGGATGAACTGAGTGCCCATTGCTGCCGTTGGGCACAGGGATGACACCAGCACGGTGATGCCAGCACCAAACACGGAGGGTGTTGAGCTGGAGCTGGCACTCCATCCCGGATCTAGGAGCAGGAATGCCTCCAGCTGCTCCCAAATCCACCCATCCTGCGGCTCTGCTCCCATCCCCAGCTCCCACCTTTGCTCCGTCTGGGCAAGGAGCCGGATCCTGCCCCCGGAATGCTGCTCTGTCAGTGCTGCTCCTGCCTGCAGTCGTGCTGGGGTGGGCAGGATCTGGGGCAGAGCCCTGTGGGGGGTGTTGTGTTTTTATCACCTCAAAATCCTGTTATTTTTCACAAAAGGAAATAAAACTACAGCTGCAATTCACTGTGTGAGTCTGGTCTGTGCTGGAAACACTCGCTCCTTGTCCATTGCCATCTTTCTGGGAAACACCTCAGGTTGGGGCTCCAGTCCTGCTCCAGAGGTCCTGCATCCCCTGAATGCCTCTGTCGATGGGCACAGGGGGATTTTGGAGTGTCCATTAACAGCATACAGTTTACTGGAGTGATCCAGGCATCAAGACATGGGGGATTGGGTGAACCAGTTTAGGAGGTGCCCAAGAAGCCAGGGAGTGGGAGTTACTGGTGTGTACTGGATCCTCTGTGCCTCCTTCTTCCAAACCAGGGATGAAAAGATTGGGATAAAAAAGGACTGGCACAAAAGCAACCCAATGGAGTTTAAACCACCTGGAGGCCTTGGTCAGTTCAATACTTGGGCCTATCAGGACTCTTCCCTCTCCCTGTATTTTAACAGGAAAAACCCCTCAATTCTCCCGTGGAACTCACGATTTTGTTTGTGTTGCAGACTGACTTGGAGCTGCACCTGCCCAGAGCTGATTTATGAGAATCACAGTCCTGTTCCATTTCCTTTCTGAATTTCCAGAAAGGTTCCTATCTCCCAGGGCCTAGCCTGGCTGCTCTCTAACCTCACCTCTCCTGCATTTTGGGGACCACAGTGTCCCCCAGTTCCCAGCTGTGGCAGTGGCAACATCCCGACTGTAAGTAATCAGTGAGCCCATACCTCTGTTGCTGGGTTTGGTGGGGCTTTGGCTCATTTGGGGGATCAATGACATTTTTTCCTCCTGTTGTGACATTTCTTTTCCTTTCCAGTGCTGAGAAGCCACCAGGGAAGTATTTCTAGGGAAGTGAAAGAGCAGCAGGTGCCTGTCTGCAGGTAGAGGGGAAATGGACCATTGTGGTGTCCTCAAGGAAGATCTGTCTGTGTTTTCTAGATGTGTGAGACATTGGCATCCATAACTGCAGCAGATAACACCTGGATTTGAAGATTTTCATATCAGAGCTGGGCACAACTACCAAAAACTCTCACCTGAACCGGGCCGCAACTATGGGCACAGCCACGAGCCCTTGGCTGAGTCCCAGGGACACATCTGAGGCCAATGCCAGCTCCCAAAACCTTGTGAAAGCTCCTGATGCCTTTGCAAGCAGCAGTGGAACCTCCAGCAGGAGCATGGCTTCTCTATCCAGTGCAGGACTATCATCTGGACAGCTGAAATTCGCAGCTTGGGGCATCCCAGAGCTCCCAGAGTCATTGCTCATAGGGGCCCTGGTGAGTTGAGAGCCGCGAGCAGTGAATGCAGCTCATGCTGCTGTTTGGTGCCACCAAATCCTCTGAGTGCCTGGAGCATTGTTATTGTTGTCATACCCACAACAACCCCAAATCTGGGAGGTGTTTCCATTCCACATTACAAATTATTTATATTTCTTGCTTTCAAAGAAAAAAAATTATGTAAATTCTGGAATAGAGTATGATTCCTCCTCGGGAGCACCCAGGAGGACTAGCCACGTGTCACACAGTTGTGCGCACACCGGGGCGGAGGGGATTAGGGTGTCACCCAAAACGTGCGTGGCCATCACTTGAAAAGAGGCAAAATGGAGCTTTTTTTAGAGAAACTGTTCCAAGAAACTGGTTTTGGGTGAGGAACGCCTGGGCAACATGCGGCCCTGCTCTCCCCAACACCGGGAGCGGGCTGCGGACAAACAACTCCTTGAATTGGATTTCATGGGAAATTAGAGGCATGAAGAGACCTGTCACAAGAATTAAATCTGAACCAGAGCCAGACAGCTTCAAACAGATGTTGGGCTTCAGCAGGAGAATATTCCTTTGTTTTACTCAGCGTTTTCCCACACGGAAAAGGAACATCTGTTCCGATGCGTTTGCGATGCTCCAGAGCTGACACGGGATGGGATTATCCCTGCCAGAGGAGAAGCAATTGGTCACCAAACCCTCCTGGCCTCGCCGCTGCTGGGGAAGAAGGTGAGATGAGGGATGTGTTGCTCCAGTCTTGGGTGGATCTCCTGGAGCTGTCATGGTTGAACAGCTTGTGGGATCAATATATCCATCATATATCCTGCAGCAATACAGCTGGATAAAAATACTGCATTCAGAGTGGTTATCCATGGAAAGTTGGTCCTTTTGGATTTTATTTGTCCCCTAGGAGGTACTTCTACAGGAGGTGTCTCTGCCAACAGGAGAAAATTGGAACAAGTTGGTCTTTAAGATCCCTTCCAACCTAAATCATTCCATGATTCTAGAAGAGGAAAACTGTGAGGTTTGTCTCTGTTGCAGAAAAAAATCTGGATATCCAGCACATTTCCACTTGGGATGATGTGACAAGGAGGTCTGGTGGCCCCACTGCTGTTTTGGACAAGTTTTAGATGATGTTTCTCATGAGCTTGTCCTCAGAGCTCAAGGTGAAATGGATGCAGGCAGTCCAGGGTGTGGGAGGCCTGGGATGCTCCCTGGCAGTGTTTGGCTCTCTGGAAGTACCTAAAGGGGCTCCAAGAGAGCGGGAGAGAGACTGTGGACAAGGCCCTGGAGGGACAGGACAAGGAGGAATGACTTCCCACTGCCAGCAGGCAGGGTTAGATGGGGTATCGGGAAGGAATTCTTCCCTGTGAGGGTGGGGAGGCCCTGGCACAGGGTGCCCAGAGAAGCTGTGGCTGCCCCATCCCTGGAAGTGTCCAAGGCCAGGTTGGATGGGGCTTGGAGCAAGCTGGGATAGTGGAAGGTGTCCCTGCCCATGGCAAGTGGGGTGGAACTGGATGGTCTGTAAGGTCCCTTCCAACCCAAACTGTTCCATGATTCCATGATTTTCCACTTTTCAAAGTTGCACCAAAGCCCCACAGTTTTGCAGCCAAAGGCCCCAATTTTTCTCATGGTCCCCTGAGAAATGAGGCACTGTCACTGCACACTCCCTGCTCCTGCTTTGTAGATGACTGGTTTTTCACAGGGTGTATCCCAATCGCATCCAGAGAAGGGGAAAAAGTCAGGAGGAAATGAAATGGAGTGTCAGCAGCAGAGGGAAGGGATAGCATGGTGTGAAAAGAAGTAGGACAGCTGGATCCTGCCTTAGCCAAGAGGCATGAAACAGCTGTAACAGGGGCCAACATGCCCATGATAGGATCCTCAGGAGGCACGGCCGGGGAGGAGAGCTGGGAGCATCCGTGTGGATGATGGACCTGGGACTGGAAATGAGCAGCTGTGTCCTTGGTAAATCACGTTCACCATCGTTGCTGCCCATTCCCAGAGTGAAAGCAAGCTCGGGAAGTGCCTGGCGTCTCCTGCCTGGGGTTGGTCTAGGTGAGGAATTGCTGCAGAGCTGTCCTTGGGGTGGAACTGGCTGCCCCATCCCTTGGAAGTGTCCAAGGCCAGGCTGGACCTGGCTTGGAGCAACCTGGGATAGTGGAATGTGTCCCTGCCCACGGCAGGGGAGTGGAAGGAGATGATCGTTAAGATTCCATCCAACCCAAATCATTCCCCGATTCCATGAAAAGGTTTAAAACCTTTTACAAGTGACCCCAGCCCCGGCCACGGCCACCGTGGGGTTTATTGCCAGGAGCGAACGTCTCGTTAAGGGCTCGTTGGGAGCAAACTCCTGGGAGCGCCGGGAGCATCTGGGACCCAGCTTGGAGCTTTCCTGGCTGGTTTTTGGACACGGGGTTACTTCTGTCACCTCCACCGGATTGCTTAATTGCAGCACCTCCCCGCCCTCTCCTAGCCCCCTCCCTCCCCTCCTCCCCCTTACCCCTCCTCACAGGCTGGCCAGGCACTAATTGAAAAGCCTAATGAGGTCCCAGGGGTCTCCTGCAGAGATGGAGCTAATTAGGGGGCTCCACCATGCACACCGAGGTTTCTTCAAACTTCTTTTTTTCAGGGGCCGGAGGGGAGGGCGCACCAGATGTCCTGTTATCCCCCTCTGCACTGGGATAAGGCTGATGCTCCACGTTCTCCAGGCTCCTGCCAAAGCAGCTGGTGCAGAGGCAGTGGCTACACTTAATACATTTTAATTAGCATCATTAAATTCTTCCATTTGCTAATTGTTTCTCTTTTTGATCCTTTATCCTGACCAGATTAGCCCTCGGGGGAAGGGGCAGGATGGGGATGCAGACATGTTGGACAAGGTGAGGACTTTATTATCTTGACACCAGACCTTGGGACAACGCATAAAACACCCAATTAGTGTTAATTAAGGCCAGATTTGTGTGTCCAGCCTGCTCTTCTTGGCTCTTCTCAGAAAGAGTCATCCCCAAAAAGTGACATCCCACAAGGATTTATGAGAATAGGTGGCACCAGTCCAGGAATGCCCCAAAACTGTGCTGAAGCTGGGATGTGGAGTTGTTGTTCAGGTGATAACACGCTCAGGTGTGATCTTTGGGGTGTCCTGTGCAGGGCCAGGAGTTAGACTTGATGGTCCTTGTGGGTCCCTTCCAACTTGGAATATTCTATGATCCCATGATCCCATGATTCCATGATCCAGGACCAGCAGCTGCCATCACATTGGCTTGGGCTGCATTGGGAGGGATATGAGGTGAAGTGAGGTGAGGTCACTGGTCCCGTTTATCCTGTTTGATCCCAAGAAAAGTGTTGGATCCTGGTGCAAGCCATCAGGCTCTGGGCTGATGTCAGCCTCATCTGTGGTATTTTGGGCAGAATTCCATTCCCAGAGACATTGTTGGAAATGCAGAGGAACTTGGCCTCTGCTCAGTCACTTGATTTATAGGGGGTGAGTGAAAGATGAGCACGAGAAACAGCCTCAATTCACTGTTTAAATCCCAAACAAGCGTTGGCCAACTGTTCTGGTCTCCTTGGAAAGGCTGGCACAGGGAGAGCTGAGCAGCGGGGATTGTTGGAATGTGTTGAATTGAACTGAGATTCCCCAGAGATTGGGGGGGAAAAAAATAACAGAAGAAAATCAACCACATCTTCCGCCACGCTAAGAGGCAAGATTATTCCCCAGTTATCCTCCCATCACTGTGTGGGATTTGGTTGGTTTCCATGCGATGTTTTTCCTGTGTTTCAGGGTTAAATGGAGTGACTGGAGTGGCTAATGGATCCATGAAGGATTGTGATTCCTTCTGGAGACAGGTGAGATTTCACTGCTTGGGTTTGGTGCCGTGGGATGTGCCATGTGATGGATGAGACTCCATGGAATAGCAGGAAGCACAAATGACCCGGGGGTTACACAGCACGAAGTTCATCCTGGGTGCAGATGAAGGCAAACACGTTGATCTAAAAGGGAAAATGTGGAATGATGTGGAGAAGAAGTTGGAACAGGCACTAATGAGCCAGGTTAGAGAGGTGATGGTGCAACTTGTGAGGGTGGGAAACTGCTTGGAAAGGCTGAGCTGCTTGGGGAAGGACGGACAGGGAAAAAGCTGGAGATCAAACTTTTGGAGGATGGTGCACCCCCCACGTTCATGTCCCCAGAAGCAGAGGCACAGCTGTGCAGGGTCACTGGGTGGCAGGAATGAACATGAGAAAGATGCAGGCAAAACACCTGCAGGAGGAGCACCTCCAGGCCCACCTGGAGCCCCTGCTTTTACCAGGATCCCCAACACAGCTCACAGGAGAAGGAATACAGCAGGCATCAAACCCTCTGAGAGAATCTTGGACAGGGAGTCAGGACAATTTTTGACACAGTAGGTGACATTTGGCTGGTAGACAACCACAGGTGACATCAGTCACAGCTGCAGGACACCCAGTGCCACTGTCACCGTGGTGGTCACAGCTCAAGGACCTGAGGCCATCAGATCCACCCGAGAAGCTCAGCTCCGGGCTCCAGAACCCGCAGCTGCCCAGGTTATGCTAAAGGGATGACAGGTGGATTTGGGAATCTTTCTACATTTTTATTTTATCTGCATCAAGTACAGGTGGGTTTGTGTTTCAGGCAGCAGAGCAGGAGGAGTTGCAGGAGGAGTCCAGAAGAGGCCACAGAAATACTCTTGGGGCTGGAGCCCTTCTACTCTGGAGCCAGGCTGGGAGAGCTGGGGATGTCCAGCCTGGGGAAGGGAAGACTCCAGGGAGACCTTAGAGCCCCTTCCAGTGCCTAAAGGGGCTCCAGGAGAGCTGGAGAAGGACTTGGGAGAAGGGCTTGGAGTGACGGGACTAAAGGGGAATGGATTCGCACTGCCAGAGGGCAGGGTTAGATGGGATATTGGGAAGGAATTCTTCCCTGGGAGGCCCTGACACAGGCTGCCCAGAGAAGCTGTGGCTGCCCCATCCCTGGAAGTGTCCAAGGCCAGGTTGGATGGGGCTTGGAGCAACCTGGGATAGTGGAAGGTGTCTCTGCTCATGGCAGGGGGTGGAACTGGATGAGCTTTAAAGTCTCTTCCAAATCACTCTGAGATTCCATGATTCTATGAAAAGCTGGATATTAGTCCAGAGAAGGGATATTTAACAGTCTAAACCGATAAAAGTAAAGGAGTGAACAGTACTGGGTGCCTGTGGACAGGCACAGCCAATTTCCTGCTGCTACTGGGAATTGCTGCTGTTGAACAGACGTGTCCGCTCGGGCCAGAAAGAAAAACAACAGGTTATCCAAAAAATGAAATAGTATATTAAAAATAACAGGTTATAAAAAAACTTTAAATAATATCCGAAAAATACCAGGTTATTCAAAACCAGCAGGTTCTCTGAAGCAGTCCTGAACCAAAGGAAAGGAAACCAGCCCTGATTTCCTGCCTGTTGCACCCCAGCCTCGCCCACTACAGCGCCTGGAGGGCACTCCTAGCGCCTGTCTGGGCCCGCTGCTCACTAACTCCCCGCCCTGGACTCTCAGGGCATGGAAACAGGCCCCAAACGGGCGGGTTTTACCCCAAAAAGCTGCTCTGACCCACACGGGGGAAGGCAGTGGAGAGCCAAGCACCCGCCAGGAGGCGCCAAGCGCCTCCCAATGGGACTCCGGCCTCCCTAAGCCCCGCCCCCAGCCGGCTCAGACCACGCCCCAATTGCACAGCCCCGCCCCTA